>RJWJ010000144.1:0-118626 GCA_004363605.1 Indri indri
AAGAGATTTTTATGGGAGAAAAAGTAGTGTAGTCAGTTTTAGATACAAAAATAAATAAATAAAATGACAGTAGAATTTGAGGCACTATTCAATAGAACTACACACAAGGGGTCAGTAACAACATATTTTATCTCGACCTAGGCAACCTTTTCTATTAACTATTCAAGGGCGATCTATACACACTATAGAGTGAATGGAAAATAAGTGTTCATCTTATTTTTAGCTTAATATTTGTAATCCCAAATGTGAAACTCTCTAAAATCTGTGATTTATATACAAAGACTAAGAGGATATTATCCTCTCCCTGTAACCAAATCTTAACCTTACCACAAGACAGGTATTGGGCCAAAGACATTTCTGAGTTGCAATGCATTTAACAGGAAAAAACGTGAGGATTAAATGGCAGTGTTGCAAGGTTTCAGGCAATCCTTTGTAAACATAATATGTTATAGATATAAAGCAAAGGAGAAATCAAAAGTTTCTTTGGATTTGCTCAGCGATAAGACCCAAGTCCTCTTATTTATGCGCCATAAGATTCTCTCAAACACCATTTCGAATACCCTTTGCCCCACTTATTGCTGCAGGTGCTGCTGCAGGGAACCACTCCAAAGCTGGGATCAATTTTATACAAGGCAAATTGTCAGTACTTTTACCTCAGGCTCATATCATGTAATTCTTACATCAAACCCTAGGGCTCCTCACACTGTTCTGGCAGGGTTTCCTCATACTGGTTTAATAGAATATTTGACTAACTTCTTACAGCTCACGTGAAAGTGTGTGGAAGTTAATAGTCATGTGGCTACCTTGACCAATGGAGGATGGGAACCATTGGATAAATGCTTTCTCCTCTCTTCCCTCAGGAAAACAGTTCTACGTTTCATTAAGTTCCCCCAAAAGTTACACTGGATCAAGGACTAGTCACACATGGTATTGGCCAGCTCAATGCATCTCCACATTGGTGGTTTTTCCTTCTTCTCCATGTTCCTCTCAAGGATGGTGAGAAAATATTTCAAACCAAAAGAAGATGAAAATATAGTTAATCAAAATTAGTGAAATGAAATTAAAGCAGTACTTTGATGAAAATTCGTATCTGTAAATATTCATATTAGCAAAGAAAAACAATCTAAAATAAATATGGAAACATATTCTCACATAAAATACTTATAACATGAATCTTTGTTTAAAGCTCTGCTTTGTGGGGAACCCTGGATAAGTAAATAGAAAAAGAAAAACTCTTTGGGGATTACCCTTTAACTTACTGTCACCACATAGTCTAGGAAATATAGCACAACAAATGTTGTGGAATATGATCCCACTAGATTAGCATTTTTTCCTCTAAAGAAAGAGTAAGAAGATGGAGAAAGAATCAAATTCTTCTCCCTACCCAGAAATGACTTTTAAGAACCCTAAAGTTTGGTGGAAGTAAAAATCCATGATGAAAAATGTTAAAGAAATAAATAATTTAAGCTATGCAATATTAACTGTCTGCAATAACGAAGGGAAGGGTATATGTACTGCAAAAGTGTTCAGGAAGAAGAGGAACTGGCAGGATTCTTAGTAGAGAAGGCTTCATGACAAAAGGGTTGGGTGTGGCTTGACAAATGGTTTCCATGAGCAGAGACTGGAAGTTATTCTAGGAATGGAGTCCAGAATGGGGAAATGGAAGCATTTTCTGCATAGTTGAAGAAATGTACATGGCGAACGCATGATGAGATTGAATCAGAGAAATAAGATAGCAGTGAAGTTGATTTGTGCTTCATTCCTGTCCTTTCATGAGCAATCTGCCATTCCTCCCACCTCCATCAACTACAAAGAAGACATGTTCTATGCCTAAACTTTGTGCACCTACCTGCTTGTAGATTCTTGGTTTGATCACTCATTGAGACTTCTCTCTTATAACCTGGCTTCTTTCTAGGAAACATACATTTTCCCGATTTTAGCATATGTAAGACTTCTCACAGCTGCTTTAATCCTTACCAACCTATGAATTCTACTGCCTGAGCCAAGACTATTCCTTCCTCAGAGAAGAAAGGACAGAGTTAGAAATGTAGGGTGGAACCAGCTTGCAGGTAGAGGGTCTCTAAGGCAAATCAGAGGAGGTTGGACATTATCCTTCAAATATAGATTCAATTTCCAGTTACAATTTGAACATCAAGTGCAAATCCTTATTTTACATAATAGTTTCTAAGCTTTAACAGACAATATAGGTTACTAAAGATGCTTGCAGCAGAAGTAGGAATAAAGAGATTCAAGATCTACTTCTAAGGAAGAATTAACCCAAGTAAATAATTAGAGGTGGGTGGTGAGGGAAAAGGAAAACATGATTGGTTGGTTTCCAATTTGGGCAGTTGGATATCTTTTTAAAGAGAAAGGATTAAGAAATTCAGCTCCATACTCTAGCGTCTACCACAAATCAGTCTGGTGATACTTTCTACCTACTTTATTATTTGTGATTTCTGAACTTCACTCACTCTGGACCCTGAGTACTTTTATAATTATAGGATATGGTTAAAGACACAGATTCTGGAGTCAGCCTAGGTGAAAATCCTAATTTCAACACTTTTTAATTGTTTGACTTTGACCAAGACACTTAATTTCTCTGTCTCAGTTTTTTTTTTTTTTTTAAGCTGTGAAGTAGTGAGAATAAGCACACCCAACTCATAAGGTTATTGTGAGAAATAAAAGATTTCTTACAGAAAATATTGAACCAGTGCCTGGCCTGCAATAAATAGTGTTGACAATGAACATCTACATTTTTTTTCCTTAAGACAATTCCTTCAGCAATCCCAATCTTACAAAACCCAACCTAGCCAGATTAGTAACAGCTATCTTGTCTGATAAGAATATTGAAACAGATAGGGGAAAAGTATAATTCACTAGGTATTGATTCTGTTAAATTTAGTTAACAACTTTATTTTTAATACATGAGGACCTGTACATTTGCTGTACATTTTAAAAGTAATTTTCAAGCATTAATTCTTCATAAATGAAGGTACTGATTATCATGTAAGAAATGATAATACAGCAATAGGGATGCCCTGTTTCCAGTCTCAGGGGACACAACTCAAAAGGACACCAAGGTGAGTTGTGCTGAGCATAGGCTGTACAGCTTAACAAGGAGGTCTGGTGGATGGGTTGATAAAAAGAGGAGGACATATCATCCTCTTACTATACATGGCAGCTTCGATTCAAACAATGTCAGCATGAGCAGAGCTCCTTGTTTCTCATGCTTAGCATAAACTATATGAATAATAAGCTAAGTAGTTCCTATTTTCCTCAAAAACTGTCAGTTCATTGGAATTAGAACCATTGTTACTTTAAGTTTAAAAAAATCAATTTGAACATATTTTTCTGCATCAAAAGCTTGAATTATTCATTTTATGTTTGTATTCCTCCAGATACTTTCTTAGGGTAACTTTTAGAATATGAATTTATAAATGAATATTGAGATATAAAACCTTGAAATTGAAAATATTAACAAATCAGTGTAAGCAAGAAGTATCAACTACTAATAATCATAAGAAAGCTACAATGAAATATAGAGTTATTGTTGCTTTTCATTCTTTTTTTAAAATTGCCTCACAAACAATATATAAATGTGCTAAAACTCTTTTAAAAATGTTTTATGGTGAGAAGATATTCCATTGTGGAGAATATAGCTAGAATGTATCTCTTAAAAACATGAATTTCATACAGCTCAGGGACCATCCTGTCAGTTTGCACCAATTCTGGTCCCTTAGACAGGCTTCTTTCTGTCTGAATTTGCTAAAACAGGGATGGGGAACATTTTCATGTTGGAAGGCCACATAAATTTAGCCGTAATCAAAGCCACATTGAAGAAATTTCAATTAGATATAGTTAAAAATATACATTATTTTGTAAAAATTTAACTACTGTATATTTAATAATTTCAAAAAAATAAAAATCATTTATTAATTTTAAGGTTAACGAACCTTTTATTGACTTTGTTGTGTCTGCTTTTTGTTGGAAAGTATTTGAATATTTGGTTGCAGCATGGAGGTCTGCAGTTGTAGTTGATACTCTAGTAACAATCTTTTTGTGACCTTTAGGGAGTCTTGATTTGGGTTAGGTAGGAGAATGTAGATTCACAGCAATAAGCAAGAAAGCACTTTTCCAGCGCATTGCCAAAGGTGTGGGTATTCTACTCCATTTTTCCATATTTCAATTGGATCTTTCTTAGCATCAAACAATGACTTTAAAATGTCATCTACTGAAAGCCCAATCAATTCCATCTATAGTTCTTTAGGTGCCTGGATGATATCAACTAGGTGAGGCTGAAATGCTAATTTGAGTGTGATATCATGATTCTCAAAGTCAGTGAAAGTTTCATTGTATTCTCCAATTAATACGTCTATAATATCTGCATATTCTTCAAATGATTCACATATATCATCCTGCTCATCAATGACCTTTGCTAATTGGGGAAAATATTCATCCGAAATTTCCTTTTGAAGAAGTGCTTTTAGAAAAGATAGCTTTTTTCAAAATGCTTGCATTTTTCTGTCACATATATAGACTAGGGTTTACCTTGCAAGGAAATATTTAAGGCATTTTGATTTGACATGATATCACACAGAAATGCTGCATTCCTATAGGACTATTATTTCAATAATTCACATAATTGATTCCGTTCTTCATAAAATTTAACAATCTGTTCTCTCAGAGATAAAATTTTGGCTAACACCTGTCCCTGCCACAGCCAACACACTTTAGAATGATACGGCAAATCCACACTGAATACCTCATCATTCAACTCCAGCACATTAAAAAACTGACCATGTCGTGTTGTATTTGCACAAATATAGTTAACAATACTAACAACTTATTGCAAAGTGCCACTTAAAATAGCTTTAGCACAGAGATTTTGCTAATGCAAGATACAATGAAAAGAAATGAGAGCATCTGGATCTGTTATACTTTTTTTATCTATGCAATAAACCCTTCATGTTTTCCTATAATGGAAGGTGCACTGTCTGTACCTACACTCACTAAATTTACCAAATTCAGTCCAACTTCACAACATTTATCTTGAAAGTTGTTGAATGTATCTACTCCCCATGTTCCGTTCACAAGAGTGCCCCAAAGGAGTAACTCTTCGTAGCAAAGAAAATTTTCTGTTATGACCCGAATGAAGTATAAAACCTGTGTCGCATCAGTAGTATCATTTTGTTTATCCAGAGTGATTGAATAATATGTATTTTCCTTTTGAAGTATTGCATGAAGTTGTTCTGTTAAGTTGAAAGCTAATTCATGCTGTTGATCAGTTACGGCTGTCCTTGAAAGAGGCAGTTGTTTGTACTTTGAAACATTATTGGGGTCTAAGCATCTTACAACTTTGACAATGCATTCTTTCACAATTTCTACATCACTAATGGGCTTCCCTTTTTTCCTGAATACATAAGCTACTTTATAAGTTGCTTCAGTGGCATTATTTCCAGGTCTTATTGCTGCTTGAAAGAATTGTCTTTGTTTTTCATCTTTTAATTTCTGCGATACAACCTTTCACACCTCTCCCTCTAATTTAAATATTTGTGGTCCTCATGCATGTTATAATGCTGATGAGCAATGAATTTCTATAATGCTGATATTGCAGGATCACAAAGCAATCAAATCATCTTATCTTTAGCAGAAACAAGATAATATTGCAATTCCCAATCCTCATTAAAAAAACTGTTTTCTTCCCTCAGTGTTCTCTTGATTTTTTTGACATGATGGGCTGTTAAGCAGACAGAATGTAAAAATACTGTTGTGCTGTGCAAGTGTTCACAAATTCCACTTCAAACAGAAACGCAGTGCACTCTTGTCAAAAGCTGATAATAGACTGGTGAACTGGACCCCCATAAACTCTCACCAACCAGCCTCTTGCTATAGTGGCCCCAGTCAGGCAGGGGAAGTTAGAACTAAATCATGAACATAGCAGCTGTCAATTTAGCGATTATGGCTTACTAATGTTCTAATTGTGCCTGTCAATCTGGGAGGATTATTTCGTTCAAATTTATTTTATTCTTTGGTATTTTAAATAAGTTCATCTTTAAAATAAAATAAAAAATAAAAGATCAACAAAAACGTATTAACAAAAATAAAAGGATTTGTTCTGTAAAATTTGGATTCAGTCAAAATGCCACATTTAAGGACCCAAAAGGCCACATGTGGCCTCAAGGCCGCAGGTTCCCCACCTCTGTGCTAGAATGTATTGTCAGCACAACCACAAAAAAATAAAAAATAGAAGATAAAATCTGTTATTTTAGGTCCTGAATGCCATCCCAGGAGAATAGATCCCAATAATTGGAGGTTCTGTTTTTGGGGAGTACAATGGGTGAAGTGATGAAAGATTTGAGAGGCCAGGATGAAACATTGTATAGATAATTTATATACGTTATAAGTTTACATAAAAAAGAAAGAGAGCTGGAATATGAAACCAGACCCAGCAGAAATTTAGGAACAAAAGAGTTGGGAAGAGCAGAAATATCTCATGGGGATCATTTAAAGTAATTAAATTAAATTGTTTAATAAAGTAATTATTGCTCTGTAAGGTAAAATGTAAACTATCTTCTTCATCTCCCTCCAAAAACTTCTGTAAAATATGTAGCAATCACTTATGGTTTATGGATTACATTTGCCGCAAAGCATTTGTCCTTCCTGAAGTCAAAAAACAACAGCAGAGAGGCCGTCAGAAGAATCCACCACATAGACAGGTTACACTAACAGAAGACAGAGGGAATCTGAAATTATGGGAGAATAATTAAACAGAGCCTCTCCCAGTATCGCGTATCAGAAAACTTTAATATTTTCTAGAATGGGCCTTTCATCCACATAAGATTTCATTGTTTAAAAAAAAAAAATTGGATATTAGCAATCGCTTACACAGAGAATACAGTTGCACGAAATGGGATACTTTAGTTATAATTCAGTATATGTTTGGAATTGCCACGGAACACATAGGAAATAGAAACACAGAAACCTTTGTGTGAAGAATGACAAATACACAGCTGTGCATTTGAATGATTGGTTGTTTCCCTGTGATCTGTGGGCAGTGAATAGACAGGGTATGGCAAGGAAGGAGTGCTAAGATGGCAATTTCTCCTTCACTCACAAACCAAAGTGTTTGTTTGGTCTAGTTTCACTGGATGCAGATATAGGTCAACTTGTTAAAACAATTCATTCAAACGTTGAAAAGATTTGAAATAGCCTGGCTGCTGGGCTCAGGAGAGTCATTTTAATTGCTGCTTTAAATACTATTTGGGAAGGTCAAAAGGAGAGCCTGCAGATGGACTCGTGGTGGAGGGGTAACCTACGCCCCGCAGGCTGCAGGGCTACAAATCCCAGGGTGGCGTCAGGGCTGGGGTCGGCTGCAATCTGCTGCCAGTCCAATCCTGTGCAGCCCACAGGGGAATGTCCCCGGGAGAAGGACGAGCAGAACATGGCTGCTTAACAGATGGCACTGAAACCTGCCGCCTCTGGTGAGAGAAAAATTTGCCAAAACCAGGTGTTTCACAAGCTTTTCTTCCCCTTTCTTTCTTTTTCCCTTCCTTTTTTTTTTTTTAACCCTGGAATTTCTCTGTGTGGATCCTTTCCTAAAGCTTACATAGGAACACATCTGTATAGGAGTTATCTAAGGAAACAAGATTTTTTTTAAAGCATAAGAGATTTTGGAAATAGCTTTCGGGACTACCTGTAAGTACCACATACTGAGAGTCTTTTAATCAGGTCATTTCCAGGCACAACATGAGCATGAGAGGAAGTTTCAACTCTTCTTATCACTTCTCATAGGGAAAAAAATGGCTGAACTAAATAGATTCCTTCATTGGTGTTAGCAGCCTCTGAAAACTCAGATTTTTCCTTCAATAATCTTGCATACATGTTCAGTAAACCTTTTCGTTTTCTTTTTTTGCTCCATTAAAGGAAGGGGGGTGGTCTTCTAACAGAAGGAAGGATCCAGAAATGCATGCTTCCGCTCATGATACAACAATAATAGAAGGCAGGGGAGCAAAAGGTGATTAATGAAGACTGCTTTGTGCAGTGACAGGTGGGAGCACAGGATGATTCTGCATCTAACATTTTAAGTCCCCTCTGCCTTGGCCCACGGGAAGAGTACAGATCTCATGATTCAAAACTCAGGACATCTACCGAGTCACATTTTACTAGGAGGAAGGGGACACTGTTCCTCAATATTTCACACTCCCTCATCTTAGAAAAAGCTGTCCTTCCAGCCTCCAATTTTTTTATTCCATACTTCTGGCTGAGTGATTTGATTCAGGGACTTTTATGCTCGGTCATCTCTCTCCTTAAGTAGAGATGAGCATGAAAATCCTAAAAGGCAGACTGGGAACTAGATGAGGCAAGAAAGTCCCTTAGGACTTGTCATTTATTTATTTGTCAACTATTAGGTTCACAATGCTATTCTAGTGTTAGAATACAGATGCTCCTGATTTATAATGGGGTCACTTCTCAATAAACCCTTGGTAAGTTGAAAATGTCTTAAATCAAAAATGCATTTCACATACCTAGCCTACAGAACATCGTAGCTTAGCATAGCCTGCGGTAAACATGCTCAGAACACATGTATTAGCCTGCAGGTGGGTGAAATCTGGCAACTTGGTACACTGTAGAGTATCAGTTGTTTACCCTCAGGATCCAGTGGCTGGCTGGGGGCTGCATCTCACTGCCACTGCCCAGTATCAAGAGAGAATATCTTACCACATATCGCTAGCCCTGGAAAAGATCAAAATTCTAAATTTGAAGCATGGTTTCTAGGGAATGCAAATTGATTTTGTACCATATAAAGTCAAAAAATTGTAAATCAAGCCATCTTACATCAAGGATCATCCCTACTTTGCAGTCCAATTACCCTATGATTTCTTGGGCATTCAGCTGTTTCAAGAATGTTGTATTAATAGACACACATGATTGGCAAGGTGGAATTTAAGCAATCCAGTGTCTTAGCATCACAGAAAATATGTTTTTATTGGGAATTACATGAGTTAAATTATGCATAACATCTGGCAATTAATAGGCATATGGTCATTGTTAGTTTCCATTCCCTTCGTTATGAGAGGCAGTATGCTATTGTGCTGTAAGTTTTAACATATTCCAGATGGAGAGCAGCCTAGGTTTTGCAGAGGTGCCTCCAGCTGATGCAGAGAAGAGCCAGGGAAGTGAACAAGTGCAATTCTATTCTACTGTCTCCCATGCAACCCTGAGCTCTGACTCTGTTTCTATACAAGATTATATTTGGGGGGAAAAAAAATGCTGTAGGAAGTGGAGAGAGGGAGGAGTGATTACAGCCATTAGAAGAGTGGAAAGGCCTGGTGTCATGGCTCATGCCTATAATCCCAGCACTTTGGGAGGCCAAGGTGGGAAGATCATTTGAGACCAGGAGTTCAAGACCAGCCTGGGCCATACAATGATACCCCCATCTCTACAAAAAACATTTTTTTAAAATTAACCAGGCTTAGGTGGCGCATGCCTGTAGTTCTAGCTACTCGGGAGGTTGAGGCAGGAGGTTCTCTAGAGCCCAGGAGTTCAAGCTTACCGCGAGCTATGATAATGCCACTGCACTCTACCCTGGGCGATGGAACGACAGAGCGAGACCCTGCCTCTATAAAAACAGAAAAGAAGAGTGGAAATGACATTGGCTTGAACTAAGAGAAACTTAAATTTTAGTCCTTGCTTTGCTACTTACTGTTTTTGGGAGACGGACCCATCATTTAGCTTTTTGAGTATCAGTGTTCTCAGTTCTAAAGCAGGAATCATCATACCTACTCTTTGGTTAAAGGGAAGCCTTAATATGTTAATAAAATAACATACGTAAAAAACTTAGAAAATTATCTGGCAGTCAATTATTTGTTACTTATTCATAATTTCATCAATATATATTAGAGCCCTTTTCCAGCTACTGTGCTGAGCATTACGAAATTGAATAAAATAGAATTTCCAAATAGAATATTCTGATCCAGCAGGGGATTGAGAAGAGTAAGACAAGTCCAGTGAGAATTAGAGGCCCAGAAGAGGAGTTGGAGTAAGATTTTAAATGCTAATATTCTCATACGGAAGTCAGGTAAGCCATACAAGGCACTAAATCACAGACAGCGGATGTCAGTAATACGCCCTCATCTTCAAAAAAAAAAAAAAAAATAGAATTTTTAAACATACTGCTTTGTTTCAGCTATAAATGAATTGGTGTGTTAATAACTTTAATAATTTATATAACTTCTCTTTTTCTAAAAAAAAAATCATATAGAAGCTAAATTCCATGATGAAATTGGAGGAGGCTTGGGGAAGGGTGGAGAAAATTAGACACACTGTCAATCAAGGGGTTTCTACAGAACCCACTAACATTTAGATAGTTCTAGAAAACTGATTTAATTTTGAATTTTGTACAGAAGATCAATAGTAATATAGGAGTTGAACTATAGAGTTAGTAATAAAATGTGGGCAGTTCTAACAAGAAAGGGAAAATAGTTATAGTTATCATATGAAGATACACATACATTTTGGTATAGGGTAAGCTAATGTAGCAAAACCTTTCAACATTCTGTGGCTCTGGCAAATCAAGTCATTCTCTCTGTAGAGATAAGTGAGTGGTTCCGTAGATTCCTTTCATTCTTGTTACTTCTTTTTTTTTTTTTTCTGGTGAATAGACATTTTTTTTTTTTTATTTCTGCATATTATGAGGGTACAAATGTTTAGGTCGCAGCTGGCTCAGCCCTCCTTTCTGCATCACAGTCCAATGAAAGAGGAAAGAACATAAGTTGAAGGTAAAAATTTTTCTTTAAGCAAGTGATACAGAATTCCCATACATGACTTCTGCTCACATTCTTTCCTAAAGAATGTAGTTACAAGGCCACAACTAGCTGCAAAGGAGGCTGACAGATGTAGTCATCTAAAACTCTGTTACTTTCTGGAAGAAGGTTAGAATGGATTTTGACAGACAACCAGCAATTCTCCATGCAGTGAGAGAGTATATGTTCACCATGATTAAAATTTCATTCTACAACCAATCTAAACATCCAGATTTTCTACTTTTAATCATAATATTTAAGAGCTTATCTCATGAATGCAACCTTACTGTTTCCATCTCACTGCTTTTATATGTTCAAACAGTTCAAAACACTTTGGAAGCAGGCTGACAAGGAGTCCACTAACTTTAGAGTTAGTAAATATAAGCAGCATGGAATCTTTTGCCATTACTTTTATTTTCATATTTCCCTTATATAATTTATTGTATTTACCATTATAAATACATTGTTAATATGGACAGTAATTTCATAATTTTTGTCCTTAATGATATAAATAATTTATATCCTTCTATAACAAATTGAAAGGTTTTTTAAATGATTCTAAGAAATGAGAAACAATGAGTCTTTAATTATGGTGTTCATTTTTTTAATAGCTTTATTGTGGTATGATTCACATGCCATGCATTTCACCCATTTAAAGTATACAACTCAATAATTTCTGATATATTCAAAGATATGTGCAGCCATCACACAGTCAACTCTAGAATATTTTGTCACTTCAAAAAGAAACCTAGAACCTTTTAGCCATCCCTCCAGACCTCCCACCCCTCAGCAACCACTAATCTACTTTCTGTCTCCATAGGTTTACCTACTCTGGACATTTCATATAAATCAAATTATAGAATACATGTTCTTTTGTCTGGCATCCTTTACTTAACATAATATTTTCAAGGTCAATCCATGTTATAGCATATATCAGTACTTTATTATTTTTATGGCTGAATAATATTCCATTATCTGGATATTCCACATTGATCCATTCACCAGTCAATAGACATTTGGATTGTTTCCACCTTTTGACTCCAATATAAATAATGCTGCCACAAATGTGGTATAAGTTTTTTGTTGTTGTGTGTTTTTTTGTGGACATATGTTTTCATTTGTTTGGATATATACCTAAGAGTAGAATTACTGGGTCATATGGTAACTCTATGTTTAACCACTCGAGGACCTGTCAGACTATTTTCCAAGGTGGGTGTTCATTGTCATTGTGAGATTGGCATGTTTGGATTTTTGCTCAATGAAATTATATTGCGCTATTAGGGCCAGATTTGTATATTGAAAGTGCTATCACCATTGGTACCATAAACCCTCACAATTCTACAAGCACTCAGTTACCTCCACTTGACACTCATCTCCCCACCCGCCCCTTCATTCCTCACATGCACACACACACACATTTTTCAGCAGCTCATCCTTATCTCTAAAGTTTGCTTCCCCAGCCTGAGTTAGTTATGAAGCCAATAAGATGCCCAAGTCTTCAGATTCTGTCTTTTTCAATGGCATTAACTGGGTCTAGGGTAGTATTTTTTATTTCATGTACAATATGCAAAAACTCTTTTCTCTACTTTTCACTGAAATTTTGAACTTTAATTTATTCTGCCTTCTCTCTTAATGAGTCAATTACGAGTTCAAATAATCTCTCAAAAGACAATACCATAAATTGATGCGATACCCAGTGAAACAATGGTATCCTGTACAGTACTATCAATCCGGAGAAAGTCAGCTAATATATATCCTATAAATATAAATCATAATAACGATCTACATAGGCTAATTTGTACATGCATGCACGCACACATACACACACACACAAGACCCTTTCAGTTGGACCTCAGGTGTTTTTCAAAGAGCTGTAAAATTACATTTAAAATTACAAAGATCACAATTAGGAGAACGTTGTTTTTCTCCAATTTGTTTGGACACTGAATTGTCACAGTGAACACTAATTTTAGGCTTCATTTCAGCCCCACAGAAAACAACAGTAGCTTCACTATAATCTTTTTTCTTGCAAATCTGTTCCCCCAAGCCAAATAATGGATTGATTCTACTATTCACATACTGTCGTTCATAATTTTCGAGGTGTTATTAGTCATCTGAGCACTAAAAGAAATGCCGTGGTTTGAATATTGCATTAGGGTGTGCAGATTTAGCCTTGACCTACATTCTAGTTTTATAAGAAATAATGAGAAAACTATGTTATCGGCAAAAAAAAAAAAAAAAAAAAAAAAAAAAAAAAAAAAAAAAAAAAAAAAAAAAAAAAAAAAAAAAAAAAAAAAAAAAAAAAAAAAAAAAAAAAAAAAAAAAAAAAAAAAAAAAAAAAAAACCAGCAAAAACAAGCTTTTATATGCTGCTGGATTGTAGAGAACTTAAAAAAAAAAATACAAGGTGAAACAGAAGATAAACTGAAAGAAGCAAAAAAGTAAATAATTTATCTAGCTGGAGAGACTTAAAAAAAAATAAGGTATTAGAAAGAAAATCTTTCAAAGCAGAGGTCCTGTAAAACCTTAACCATACACTTTTTGTCAAAACTAGATTTATGTCACACCTCTGTAAATCAGACCTGCAGTGCTTGGGAAATAGCTTGTTCAGACCTTCTCCATAATGATTTTCTTAGCACTATTTTTCAGTGCATGTTTCCTAACTTGGAAAAACATCATGAGTTGTTATGAAGCTGTTTTTTCTGGGTCAGTGAGTAGTTTAATGAAGCAGGAAATATCCTCCAGAGTAGAGCAAGGATTCAGCTGTCTCCAGATGGTCAAAATAACTAGCATTTTTATACTCGTCACTGCTATATCTAAAAAAAATGTGCCTCGATTAATTTAACATACCATGGTTTCAATAATGTTATATTTTGGAGGTGGGATACAATTAATTGAACATGACATCATTTCAGTATGGAAGTGTTGTATGCAGGTAAAACTATATAATGGAGCAGACTCTACTTCTTTGGTGGAAAAATATCTTTAAGTTGTCCAGATTGTCCCCCTGTATGAATTTAGATCACTAAAAGATTCAAGGTTCAGTGATAAGAATATATGGGTTTTTAAAAAGTCTGTTTCAAGTGATTAATTTTATTTCTCCAGAAGTTAAAATAATTTTATTCATCTCTATTTGTCTGGCTTACCCTGCATCTGTGTTTATAAAGACATCACAATTTTTTTCCCAAAAGCCTGGGTTCTTTCTGAGGGTAGCATCATGATTACACTTTCATAAAAATAATAAAATCCAGGAGAATAAATTGTATCACCATTGTCACTTCTTGGAATGCACATTTCTCTCAACAAGTATCCAAACAATTTTCATGGTGAACTGTTATTGATAACTATGATCACTTCACCACCAGAATTAACACTGATCTTGGGCAGATAGCCAAAACGTAAATACTGAATAATCTTTTTCTGGTTCCTCTTGATAAGACTCAATTCCTGGCTATAACAGTTATGTGAACAGTGAAGAACTCCCAATCCTAGGTGACGCCAATTCCTGAGACAGATTCTGGATTTCATTCTAATGGCTTTAAATAGAATACACTCTCAAGGAGGTCATGTCTTTTTGCAAGAATTATAGTTTGGTTTATTGAAACTTTCATAGTTTGTATGAGAGTTCAAAATTCAGAATTCAAAAATAATTCTACTCATTTTCTTGTGTTTACTCCTAACTTCTACAGATTCAGGTGGAAACATGTCTCTGCTAGCACATTATTAACAAGGAAAGTATTATTTGTAGAAGCTAGTCTTTTAATTTTTGGAGCATTTTGGAGCTATGGTTTATTTTTGATGCATTTGAAATTTTAGTATTTATAATTCCACATATTTATGATGCCATCTCAATTACTATAATCTTTTAATAGGTCTTTGAATTGGGAAAATATTGTCACAGTAATTCTACATTTAAACATGCTTCAAAACTCTGTAATTTAAAACAACAATTATTTATTTTTCCTCATTTATCTATAGGTTCACTGAACTAGGTTTCAAGTTATAGGTTTTGTTGAGTTATGCTCCATGTGTCTCTCAACTTTTCCTTCAAGCAAAAGGGCAGCTATGTCATATTATTTTCACACCAGTGGCAGAGGTACAAGAAGGATGAGAAAAACTGGCACACTCTCATGCTGATCCACATTCTTTTAGCCAAAGCAGACCACATGGCCAAGCCTACAAGTAAAAGAATGGAGAAATATATTCTAACATTAAAGTCACATAGCAAAGAAAGAATGAAGCATTTTGAACAAAGGTATAGTCTTCCAGTCATGATACCTTGTAATATAAGATTTTTTCATGCTGCTTTAAAAGTACTAAATTTGAAGAGTTGGAGTAAATAAAACAGATTTGTAATGCAAATAGCCAAATAGCATATGCCTATTTGCTTTATTCATTTGTAGGAATAATTCCTGGAGAATGACTGATTAAACTAGACAAAAAGTGCCTCTTTAATAACTTTAAAATGTTGGGTAAAGATTGGATGTGATGAGAACTTAAAATGACATAATTTATTGGCCCAAAGTTAGACGCATAAGCTACTTTTGTTCAGTCCATGCTGATTATAAGATAGAAGGAAAACGTCTTGCTATGCCAATCCTAAGATTTAGGGCAGGATCTCTTTATTTTCTAGTTATAGGACAGACAAACATCCAGCCACTATGCACTGGTACAACCATGTTGGTTATTAAAATATTAAAATACCTTCGACAGTTGGTCAAGAGCCACTGCCCTAAGCCCCAGACACTAAGCATATGAAACCAAGGCCACCAATTTCATTCACCTGGCACCCTTCCCCCACAACCTCTTCACAGTGCAGCAACTGAAGGTGCCATACTTAGCACTCCAGGGGGCCCAGGACTTTGTTTCAGTCCACAGACGGCATTCATCGTAATGAGACAGTGCCCACGTCAGTCAGTGCCCATGCTAGACTGGAAACTGAATATTACTTCATTACTTTGATCCAGAGCAGACATTGTAAGTTGGTGATCTATTCTGATGCTGTATTTCATTGCTCATGATAAACACTAAAAAGCAGGTTTACTCTTCTTACTGCTAGTCAGCTCATTTTCTCTAACAATTCAACCCTTATGAGCCCAGTTAAAAAAAAAGTTACCACTTTCAATATTTTGAGTAATAGCCAAAATAATCATAACATTTGCCCCTGGGTTGTCTCTAATATTTATTTTTCTCTTTTTTTTCATAAAATAAGCAGAAAATATTTCATTGTAGAAAAGAAAATTATTACCGATTTTCAAAAATCAATGTAGAGTTTGGAATATCAGTAACAGCCAAAAGCTTTGATTATTTTAAACTGAATTATTTAAAAATTAGTTACCTATTCACAGTCTTCTACCTGAGGTATTAATATAAAATTATAAAAGGATGTATATAAAGACATAAACCAGGAAAAAAAAAAGACCCGGAAATGACAAGAGTGTGACCCTAGCATTTGTAATACTTGCTAACTAAAAACCACAGAACATCAAATTTCATTATTTTCATAATCCTTGCTTAATAGTTTTCTTTGGGGGGCAGCACATTTTTTATCACTTGGAAGAGAAAAACTGATGTCACACTACAGTGAACAGTGACTTCAGAGTTACTGAGCAACTGGAGTTGTCTGGATACAAAGGATTGGTGGAAGAGAGGAAAGCAAAGGATCTGGAAGGTGGGTACATTTTGTAGGGCCCATAATTCCGTGTGCTGCCTTAACATCTCTGGTTCTCACAGGGTCCCCAAGGCCTAGCCAAGAATTCTCCTGCTTTCGCCAGATATGTTCCCACCTAGAAAGTCTCCCCACCTTGTAATTTCCCAATCTAATTTCTTGTTGTCCTCAATCTGATGGGTTTTACCTACCTGCCAGATACAAAATTGAACAGAAAAGCCAAACATCTGTTCCTGGGAAAAACCAAGGGTTACCTTGCCCTCTTGTCATTACAAAGCCTTCCTCCCACAGTACCTACCAGCTCATTCTTTTCCTGAGTGCAGCCCTCCATGTGGTACTGCATGATTTGCAGTGTCTGCCTCCCCTGAGCTGTGAATATATATTAATAATAAACTTTTGCCAGTTTCATCTGTCTAGTGTCATGTGTCATGGGTTTCAGCCACTTGGAACTATTTAGGGTACAGGATCCCCCCTTCACCAGTAGGATGAGTAGGAGCTGATCAGAACATGGTTAAATAGACTGAAGTGACAGCTATATCAGGAGCGATACCACCATTTAGAAGGGATGGGGGCCATCAACTATGAAATTCCAGTCCATTTTATCTATTAAATTTTGTGCTTACAGTCTGTGAGTTTTGCCAAGGCCTACAAAAACATTTGATATTTGAAGAGAAGTGTTAGCTCCAAAGGCAAAAATAAAACTGTGAAATTAAACTTAATGAAAGATTGATTAAATGTCTATAATATATAATATAATTACCAAAATCTTTTATAGTTATATATGCTACATTTAGTATGAAATATGGGTACATTTTAGTGTGTTTATGATGTGGAGATGAATGGTGCTGTTAAAATTCCCCTAGAACATAAAACTATACAGAACCGGAAGGCTCTGACTTAATAAGTAAATATTACTTTATGAAAATTCAAACATATATTAATAAAACAACAACTAGAAATGATTTGAGCGTAAAAAGACTGGGATGGAATAAGAGAAGAAGGGAAAGAGTGTGGTAAGAAGAAAGGGCCCAGTAAAAGACAAAATACGTCACTGTAAACGTGAAGAATTGTTTTCTGAAGGGCTAAGAAAGGGTCATTTTGCCTGCTGGAAAGTGGTTATATCTAATAATAAAGCTCTAAGAAAAAGAAAATAGAGATTCTCTCTTGCCTAATGAAATCCTGGGTTAAAAAATAGTGAGATTCCTCCAATGTGGTCAGAGTTTTGTTATATGTAACATATATTAAAGTCTTCCACTCAACAGTGTATTTCAAGAAGACAAAACTAAACTAAACTAATATAACTGCATCATGGCACAGTGCAATGTTTATAGGGCTATTAATCTAGCTCCTTTCAAACAAATTCAACTGAGAGTGAACAAATATTAAATAGTAAATGAACAGTGCCAGAATGAACACCACAAACTAAAACTCTCAGCATCTTTTTCTAACTAATATTATGTCAATGGAATAATAGATGTGTATTTTTTGTGCGGAGAGAAGTATGTGATATCAGTCAACATGAGGATCCTGAGGGAATATACATTATAAAGCATAATCTTTTTGTTGTAGATTTATTTTCATTTATTTTCTTGTTGGTTGAAACTAATTTTCATCACTATTATTTCTTTCTTTCATTTTCTTTTTTTCTTTCTCTGCCTGTCATTTTCTTTCTTGTTATAAATAATTGTTATGTTTTCCTCAAACCAAATGAAAGTATTATGACCTATACAAAACCATCAATTTATTACACATACATTGCCGCCAGTGGTAGTTAAATTCATAAAGCTGGCATATAATGCAAATAAATTATCTACAGCATTTATTTTGAAATTCACAAAAATCTTGTACCTCTTATGATAATACTTCTCCTAAATTTTCAATTTTGAAAATATCCATTTATTTAAATAGTATGATTTTTTTTTTGAAGGGGTGAAGTTGAAGAGCCTGGAAGGAGAAACTGGTTTATTGTTTGCCTTGTCTGCAATAGCTGGGAGAAGGGAAGTTATTTAAAGGTGACAAATCTAAGAATACATGTATAAGCATATATAACAGTTCACAAGTAAATAAAAAAGATGACATTTTTAAATCAAATCAGCTGCTGGAAGACATGGAAGGAGAGGAGAAAGAGCACATAGAGTAATTTTATGATTGCTCATTTAGAGATAAATTTACTTTCCTGTTTATAGTGTAAGTAATCATTTATTTTAAACTTTTTATTTGAAATTTTACAAAGATTGCAAAATACAAAGACTATAGACCAGTTATATTCATGAAAGAATAGACAAAATTCTGAATGCAGTGTTAACACGCAGAATCCAGAAATAGATTAAAGATAGAACACATGATGACCAAGTGAAGCTTACAGAGCTGATGTGTAAGGATGGCTTGAGCATTATTCTAGGAAGGCAAGAATGAATCTATTACCTTGTGACTTGTTTTTAAACAGACTTTATGTTAAGCATTGAAAAACAACTAAAATAAACAGCTGTAATAAAGAATTTTTCTTATTTAAATATGGTGAATATAGACAGAAAATCTGTTTTCTATTATCAGAGGCTTTTTAATTTCTAAAAAGGTTTCTCCTATATATTGAATATAGAGCTTTTCTTTTGGTAACAGAAACTATGCTAAAGAGAAATGGTGCATTTTTGGGAAAGTTAGAGCGGTAAAAGGTTTAAGTCACCAAAAGGTTGACTGCTAACTTCAATTTAGTCTCATCTATTTAAATGGTTGCATTATAGCTGACAACATTTTGTGACATATACTGAGTATAACGATTCATTTATTTTTTCTGCTCTAGTAACTGCATCATAAATTATCATTAATGTCTACCTAAAACTCAGTAAGAAATCATCCTTGTCATATTAATCTATATTCTATTAATAGACAAATTTCAATGTCCAGTATAAATTTTATGCTTTCATTTTCATAATGCCCAGGAAGGCTCAGAACATCATGAGATTCTAGTACCCTTTCTAATATACAAAATATTTAACCATTTAAGTGTTTGAAAATATGAGAACTTTAGGTTCATTTTCTATTTGTCTCTAAGCATAGAGTATTAAAATTTCAGTTATAAAAATTTCTGAAAATTATTTGAACTCGTCTCATTTTTGACTGTTATATTCTTGGTAGTGACTTATAATTTTAAAATTATATATTTTAATAAATAAGTACAAATAACTAAGATAATGGAGCAATAATGGGTAGCTAACTCTGAAATACTGAAACAAATTATAAAGACATTATAATTCTACATTGATTTTTAATTTATTATTTCCCAAGGTATATATCATTTACATCTTTCCATACCAGGGCACATATTCCTTTTTTTTTTCAAAGTATTATGGGGTATAAATAATTTTGGTTACATGAATTGCTTTTATAATGCTCGAGTCATGGTTATAAGAGTGCCTGTCACCCAGATATTATTTATTGTACCTGTTAGGTAGGTTTTCACTCATCCCCTCCTTCCTCCTTCCCCCTGGTTCATTTCCATTGAGTTTTACTTCCCTCTATGCACATGTGTGCTTGTGGGTTAGTTCCAATTTAGTAGTGAGTGCATGTGGTGTTTATTTTTCCATTCTTCAGATACTTCACTTAGGAGAATGGTCTTCAGTTCGATCCAAATTGTTGCAAATGGCATTAAGTCTTCCTTTTTCATGGCTGAGTAGTACTCCATGGTATACATATACCACATTTTGTCAATCCACTCATGGGCACTTGAGTTGATTACCCATCTTTGCAATTGTGAATTGTGCTGCAATAAACATTCGAGTACAGGTGTCTTTTTGATAAAATAACTTCTTCTCCTTTAGGTAAATGCCCAGTAGTGGTATTGCTGGATCAAATGGTAAGTCTACTTTTAGTTCTTTGAGGAATCTCCATACTGTTTTCCATAGAGATTGTACTAATTTGCAGTCCCACCAACAATGTATAAGCATTCCTTTCTCTCTGCATCTATGCCAGCATCTATTATTTCTGACTTTTTAATAAGGGCCATTCTGACTGGAATTAGGTGATATCTCATTGAGGTTTTAATTTGCATTTCCCTGATAATTAGTGACATTGAGCATTTTTTCATATGTTTATTGGCCATTGGTCTATCTTCTTTTGAAAAGCTTCTGTTCATGCCCATTTTTTAATGGGTTGTTTGATTTTTTTTCTTGCTTATTTGCTTAAGTTCTTTGTAGATTCTGGTTATTAGTCCTTTATCAAATGTATAGCTTGCGGATATTTTCTCCCATTCTGTAGGTTGTCTATTTGCACTGTTAATTGTTTCCTTGGCTCTGCAGAGCATTTTAATTTAATCAAGTCCCATTTACTTATTTTTGTTGTTGCTGTGATAGCCTTTGGGGTCTTCTTCATGAATTCTTTGCCCAGGCTGATAGCTGATTTGTTTCCTTAGTGTTTTGTGCTTTTCTTTGTAGAGATCTTTCACCTCCTTGGTTAAGTATATTTGTAAGTATTTTATTTTCTTTGTAGCTATTCTGAATGGTATTGAACCTTTGATTTTATTCTCAGCTTGACTGTTATTGATGTGTAGAAATGCTACTGATTTGTGTACACTGATTTTGTAACCTGAGACTTTGCTGAATTTATTTATCAATTCCAGGAGTTTCTGAATAGAGTCTTTGGGTTTTCTAGATGTGAGATCATATCGTCAGTGAAAAGCAACAGTTTGACCTCTTCTTTTCTGATGCAAACACACTTTATTTCTTTCTCTTGCCTGATTGCTCTGGCTAGGACTTCCAGCACTATGTTGAATAAAAGTGATGACAGTGGGCACTCTTGTCTTGTACCATTTCTTAGGGGGAATGCTTTCGACTTTTCCCATTAAGTGTGATGCTGGCTGCGTGTTTGTCATATATGACTATTAAATGTGATATCTGTTCCTTCTATGCCTAGTTTTTTGAGAATTTTTACCATGAATGGGTGCTGGATTTTGTTGAATGCTTTTTCTGCATCTATTGAGATGATTATACAATCTTTGTTTTTGCTTCTCTTTATGTGGTGAATCACATTTATTAATTTACGTATGTGAACCATCTTTGCATACAAGTGCAGGAAAAGGCAGGCAGATAAAGTGAGAGAGAGAGAGAGAGAGGTAGAGAGACAAAGAGAGAGAGAATAAAATAGAACCTGAAAACAGATCTTGTTGATGTAAGAATTAAGACTATAAGAAGGAGTAGCATTTCAAATCATTGGGGAAAATATATACTTAAATGCAAATAAGAAAAATATAAGAAATAGGAAAAGGCAATACAATGGACATCTATAAAATCTTTTTATGAGATTGCTCGACTAAATAAAGGAAAAAATTGCTAGAAATGACTGTCTAAAAAGGTTACATGCTAGACAGGCAGAGGGTTAACATTTTAATATTTAAAGATCTTTTAATAAAATGAACACATCAATATAATTGACCAAATAATTTACAAAAGAAATGTAAATAATGTGAAAAAGGGCTCAAACTCACTAGTAATTTCCATAAAATTAAAAACAGTAATGTGCCACTTTTTTTCATTACCGATATGGCAAAATGGAAGAAAAATAAAAGAATGATGGGGAGTAGGTAAGAAAGAGAAAGAGGGAAGGAGAAAATGGAAGGAGGGAAAGATGGAGGGACCAAAAGAGGAAAAGAAGAGCTAGGCAGGGTGGTGCACAGCTGTAGTCCCTGCTACTGTGGAGGCTGAGGTGGGAAGGATCCAGAGCCCAGAAGTTTCAAGCTGCAGTGAGCTATGATTGCACCACTGTATTCTAGGGGGAGCAACAGAGTAAGACCCTGTCTCCGAAAAAAAAAAAAAAAAACAAAAAAACATAGAAGAGGAAAAGAAAGAAAGGGGAGATGATGGAAGGGAAAATTCTTACCCATTGTTAGCCAAGGTATGGCAAAATTTTGACACACATAAAATATAACTCATAAGCATGTGTGTGTGTATATATATATATATATATATATATATATATATATTCAGCCTCCTAGGAATTTGTGCTGCAGTAATCAAAGTTTGTAAATATTTAATGCAAGATGTTACAGCATTGTGTATATGGAAAAAGTTGGAAATATTCTAAATGACCAATTCAAGAAGTTTAGTTAAGTAAATTACAACATGTACATGTGAATTGCAGTCTTTTAAAATAATGCTGTCGAATAGTATGTTAAAATAATACTGTTGAAAGATGATCAATATATATATCATTTAGTGGGAAAAGCATAGCATTAATACTAATATTGCTTACAAAATAATTGCATATTCCATTAAACAATGTACATTTATATACTATATGAACTTGCTAACAGTGGTGTCTTAGTATGTTTAGGCTGCTATGATGAAATATAATAAAATGGCTTATAAATTTAAAAGGAATTTATTTTTCACAGTTCTGGAGTCTGGGAAGTCTAAGATCAAGGTGCTGACAGATTTGATGTCTGGTGAAGGCCTACTTTCTTGTTTGTAGATGACTGTTTTTTCACTATAAACTCCCGTGGCGGAAGGGACAAAGGAGCTCTCTCAGGCCTCTTTTATAAGAACTATAATCCCATTAATGACAACTCTGCTTTTATGACCTACTCGCCTCCCAAGGAACCTACCTCCTAACACTATCACCTTTGGGTTAGGATTTTAATGTATAAATTTTATGGGGCCACAAATATTCAGACCATAGCAAGTGTTTACTACCAAATGGAACATTCTGTGTGATTTTTCTACTTTTCACTTATGTGTTTTCTATAAAATATTTACTACTCAACTCTTAAGCAAGAAAGTTGCCTTATGGGTTTCAGCAATTTGTTGACAGAGATTTTGCACATATACCTTTATTTTTTAAAAAATATCTTTCTCTTAACATTTTCTATACAAACATTCTAATCTGATTTTTATAGCTCAAAATGTCTAAAAATTGGAATGTAATGTTTCATCCAGGTATCTGCCACTAGAGCTATAATTGAAAATATAATTATCTGTTTCTTAATAAAAAAAGGCATTTCATAGCTAACAATAATAGCAAATATTTATAGAGTGAATATTTGTACCATATACTTAATAATTTTACATATATTGTCATAGGTTTATAAAATATAACTTTATTCATTTAATCTTATTTCTTATTGATAATTACTATAAAATTATAACTGCTCTTCCAAGAAAAATATTGGATTCCCAAATGTTATAAAGTTATACTTGAGAGTAAAGGAACTATTAAAAAGGAAATTAGTTAGATGGTAAGGATAATATTCAAAATACTACATGCATACTCACAATACTATCGATTAGAGCTATACTGAAAAATAAGACCAAAGAAGAAACACCAGAGAAGGAAAATACAGTCACACCATATCCTGATCCCCTTCCCCTTTCCTCACTAGTTGCTTCCACACTAAAATCAGTATCTCCAAGATGAATATTTTCCAGTTTGACAGTTTTCCATTGTTCTTAAAACCCCTATGCACTTCCAACTGCATGTTTTTTACAAGTTGTTTTCCCTGCCACTCAGATTCAATGGCTTCTTTCCATTAATCTGCCTAGCAACAAATAACTGTACACTTTCTTCCTGTAACCTTGGATGATACTATTAAATAAATTGAAACTCAAAGAAGAAGATGACTGAAATGTCAGGTCCTTGGTTTATAATAGATATAAATGGCAGCCATTTCTGAAATCTGAATATAGAGTGACTACTCATTAATACTAAAGGGTTAGCCTAACTTTCATTCCATATCGTCAAATGAACAGGATCTGACAAAATCTCCCACAAAATCTTGCCAGATAATTTAATTTTTATTTTCTTATCACCTTTTATCCCGATAGGATTTATACATTCTTCCAGTAGAGCAGTTAGTAAACATTTCAGCACCAAAGGCATTTTGGAAAAATGAATGAAAAATGTAGAAACACTCACCACAAAAATTCACTGTGTCACTGAAAAATAGGATAGGATGAAACAAAACCTAAAACTTAAAAGAGATAGAGGATCGTTTCTCTTTTATGTAATAACTTGGAGATAGGCAGTCTAGGAATAATTTAGCATTCACATGGAATTTGGATCGGAGCCAGTTCTATCTGTGGCATTGCCGTGCATGGTTTCCATTTTTAAGACCATTCATGGCCTTAGGAATGCTGGAGCTCTTGTCATTTTGTCTATATTTAGCCAGCAGGAGGGAAGGAAGGATACAAAGGGACATTTTCTATTCTTTTAAGGCACTTCACAGAGTTTTCATCTTACTTCTGCTCACATTTCATTGGCTGAAACTTAATCATATGACGACATCTACTGCAAGAAAGGCAGAGAAGTCTAAGGCAGACTGGGAGAATGGACATTAAGAGGCTACCAGCAGACTTTGCCACATTGGACTTCACACATATTCACACAGTTTCACTCAAATTCATGCGGTTTATGAAGCCCTCCCCCTGAAGCCTATCCCAAAAATCTCTGTCACACAGATCCAATCTCAAGAACCCCTGCTCACAAAATGAAATTTTTTATAGTCTAGGATGCTGGGTTTATGACATTATAGTCCTGTTGGGCTGCTCCCTGAAACAGGGAGCTCTGACAAGAAGCCGCCCTATGGTATTTATGCAAAACATCTGTAGGTAACTTATGTTTATTCTCTAACTTTGACTATGGCAAGAATTTCAGCCTCACTGAAATTTCTTCTCATTTCTAGGAGAATATAGAATGTGTTTCACATGTATCTGCCACCAAGTCCTCTCAGCTATTGCCTGATGATTGCCACTTCTGTCCCTCCTATTTTAGCCTTTTGGGGTGATTTCTTTTCCCAGAAATCACAATTTCAAGCTTCTGGTATAAAAAGCTGTTTGAAGAGGCTTTTTTGCCGTCTTGGTAGCAAATGAATTTTTGTAGGGGTTTGAGGGATTTGTGGGGCTAACCTAGGAAAAAGACATGACCTTGAAGTGGCGATAACACACATAAGCTTTATTGGGGGACACTTTCACCAGTTTGTAGGTGGGGGATGTCCAGAGGTTATGGTGCAGAGATGAAGGACCTGTTGGGGAGAGAAGGGGGTGTCACTCCTCAGAGGGGAGGAGGGAAAGGGAACTCCCAGGGAAGAGCAGGATCAGAGAGAGGGCTTACATGTCTAGGTGATGCGGCCCAGCAGGATGGCAGGAAGTCTCTGGAACAAAGAAGCCGAAGGGTGGCAGCATCTTGAAGCCTTAAAACTGCAAGGCCCCATCTTATCAATAAGTAACAGCTGTCAGGTGAGGCTTCATGGGGTGTGCAAAATAAGCAGGCTATAAATGGCTAAAAATTTGCTTGTTTGGCCTATTTTTAAAATAATCAAAGGTATAAAAATTTGACTTTGGCATCTGTGGGCTTTTGAGCTCACAGTGTCTCATCCTGTAGGGAAGAAATAATTTAGGGGCCAATACTCAGAGGCCACTTTTGGCTCATTTTTACAACACTTCTCAACCTCGAATTAGACACTGCCTCTATTGCTGAGGACCGCCCTTGCCGCTCAGGAGCGGTTAGTGATCTAAAAGTCTCCAAGTGTCCAAATGAAAGGATTCTTCAGAGTTCTCAGTCTATTCATGTCCCTTGGTACTCCAAGTGGAGACGGGAGAATACTGATGAGTAGGGACTATGCAATCGCCTGATGTACCACAGTTCAGGCTGGAGCCAGAGGCAGAAGGGTGGGTGTTGCAGCCCCAGTCTCTGAATACCCTACAGAGACGCAGGGCTGGGAGGAGCGTGATTATGATTGTGCACACCAGGAGAGGAACTTGCTCCCTGCTACTTTTCCTTTTTGCAGTGGCTCTGACAGAGCATGTGGAAAGGAAATTCTTAGCAGCAGGCTGCAATCCATTCTCTCTCTTTACCGGGAAATGCCTCAAAAAAGAAAGATGAATGTTAAACTCGGTATCATGTTCACTATACTAAACAATGGCATCTGATAAAGCTAAAATGTAAGGATGCATTTCAAGAGAAGTTGATTAAACGCCAAATGGTTTGAAGATAAGGTGTTTCACCCGCGTTTCTGAACCATTTCCGAAACCCGTGAAATAAATTCTAAAGCTGACCATCCAGACCTGAGAAGGAGCAAAATGGTTTGATAAAGATAAGATTGATATGCCTGCAATATGAAATGTACATTACGGTGAATTAAATGACATGAGAAGCTTGCATATATTGCCAGATTGATAATAATGTCCTGATCTGCTTTATGAAAATTCTTCTATCAATTTTCTTTGAGATTTACAGATTACCTTTTCCCTGAGATGCATAGAGCTTTCTGGCAATTTAGTCACCCGTCTTGAGTACATGGCGATATAATTATTTTTTAAAATGTTTTCTCCTTTTACGGATAATAGTGCGTTTATTCTGCCACAATCTATTTTCTGATTTTGAATTTTAGATACATTCTTTTGGAACATAGACATCTATCTAGGATTTAAATTGTACCCTTATTTCCTTTATCTGGAGATATGAAGCCTTGTATAACCTTGGAGACTAACAGGGGCCTGAAATTTGTAAAAGTAATGAGTAGGGAAAGAAATGGTTATTCTGAGAGATACACACAGATGTATTTCTGATAATCTCCTGAGAAGCAAGGAACCCACTCATTTTTCTGCACATTCAAGGGAAGTACAAGGGTGTCTTGACCTCCTGTCTTATATCAGGCCAAAACAGAAGTCTCGTGATAATAAACAGGTAGAGGTGCCACACAATATGGACCAGAAAAGTAAAGTATAGCTTATAGGTGACATCATCGACATCATTGGTTGGTATTAGATAATATATGCTTAAGTTTTCATAGATATTATTTTCAAATGTCATTGTTATGCTGCCAGTAACTTTTCAAATGCTTAAATAGTTTCCTAAATTTATTCTGACATTTTCTGTTTTCTACATTTTCTATTCATGTAGGTAAGTTACTTGGTGTGGGACTATTTTTAAATAAGTACATATAGAAATACCATTCATCAGAAATAATCTTTGGCCAAATCTTCCTGCCAAAAAATGCCATGACTTCAATCATTTAGATAATCCTCCAAGCTTGTTTTAATACATATTGCCTTAGTAAATGACGACTATTCCACACACTAGCCTGTGTGCTTTTTGATGTCAGGCAACATGTTCTCTTAATCTTCCCCATCTGAACACTTAGCGTAGTGCCTGGCCTTTAGTAGTATTCGATAAACATAATATCACATGTAAGACTAGAAAAATAAATGATTAGTGCTAGCCTCATTGCAATATGGATCTTCTTCTATGCTGTTTACATGGAACAGAGGCTGTCAAAATATTTACTAGATGAATGAATGAAATTGCATAACTTATGAGTATATTTCTGAAGTTAAATTCTAAGTTCAAAGCACTTTGATCTTAGAAGTTTTCAGTATCCCTATAACCAAGATTGACAGTTGAAATTTTCAAAGAAATATAATTTACTAGAGAAAGGTAAGGAGGTACCTGCTCACAAAAATTTAGAAACCTCAAATTATGTAGATTCTCAGTATCTGCTGTTGCTGGATGAGAAAATAATACATATAAACCTCAGGTTCATGAGTGAAAAAGTGGTGAGAGTATGAATTACAAAAATTTTAAATAAATGATACTCCAGACTCCCAGAAGTCACATAGAAATGGTATGCAATTAGTCTAGTAGTGTCATCCTTTAGTTCAATGTTAGTAATTAAAGTTGCAGTCGTCTACTATATTGAAACAAAGCCATGACTTCAGACAAATTTTCTCTGGATTTGAAGTCATTCTAGCAGTGAATTGTGATATTTCTTATGTATAAAGTCTGTATTGTAGTGAAAACATTTCCCAGACCCTTTGCATAGCATTGACCTTCTTTATGTTAGGAAGAGAATTATCAAAGATACTTATTTAAACTGATGTTTGCGTTCAGCTAGTTAGTCTAAGAAAAAGTTGTAGTGGACAAAAGTACTGAAAGTAATGATTAATTTAATGCCTTTTAAAATATTTCTGATGTTGCTTTATTTTCCCTACCTCAAGTACAGTACAGGTATCAGCTGTGTTTGTTTGACTTGTCCACATTTAGCTACATATCTTTAATATCATCTTTTTAATTTTGTACACAGAAAAGCTAATCTCAGAAATGTGTTCCATTTCTATATATCCCTAGTACTGCTCCTCATGTCATTAATTTTGCAGATACTAGGGTGTGAGTATAAATTCTTCCAAGTGATACAAGAAATAAGCTTTTGGAACAGCATGTATTCATTGATGCCTTCAGTTGTTCATCCACTAATTGCTGTTAGTGTCCCAGACACTCTTTTGGTGGTAGTGTTACAAGGATGAGAAGCTGTAGAGCAGAGCTCTGTGATGACAGTTGTGATGAGTATCACAGAAGAGAGAGTCTTTGCTGCCATGAACACAGATAACAGGAATTGAGCTGACAGAGAAGATTTCATTGAGGAAAAAAAAAAATAAAAAGAAAAAATTTCATAGAACCGAGAGTTTATATAAGCATGAAGGTGGTAGGAAGAGCATTTCAGGTAGGGAGGAAAAGAAAGGACAAATTCCCCATCACAGAAGGAATGTATCACTGTCAAGGAACTGGAGGGAGATCAGTGTAGCTGAAGCAGAGAGAATGTGGGGAGTGGGCAAGACTGCTAGCTGCTCTACTCACAAACTAAATCATAGCTTTTAGTCATTATGGTATTAATTTTGGTACTATGGCTGGAACTAGTCAATGGAATGTGAACATATATAATCTGTACTATTTCCAGAGCAAAGGTTTTAAGAAGAAGTTGTAGCTTTTCAGGTTCTTTTTCTCCATCTGCTGTTTGGATGAAGGTGATGACAAGACTTTGGGACTGGTAGACCTACAAGAGAAAAGAGACCTGAGACTCTAAATTAATAAATAGAGGAGAAAGGCTAGCCAGTCAGAATACCCACCTTGAAGTTATAAGAGAGAAATACATTTCTGCTATCCTTGATACCTTATACATTTTGGTGTTCACGTGTTACTGTAATTTAGCCTCATAAAACTAATACAGAAATGTGCAGATCAAAGTGGGGTATTGCTATGACAAAACTTTAATATATGACAATATATTGAAGTAGCAATCAATGATATATTTGACCAGAAAGCTAGAGACTCATATGTTACACAGTGGCAAAGTATATGGTTAAAATGTTGCCTTCAGTAACTAAGAAAACAGACTATGTCCCTATTGAGCCTCTAATGTTAGGGGAAGCTATTAGAAGGAATCAAATTTTAATGCTTGCTCTCAGCTTCTTGATGCTTATAACAAGGTATAAAAAGAAGTAGATGAGCTTAAACAAGGAATTTCTGGTTTTCAAAGAGAAATAAAGGCAAATAGAAAAGTCCAGAAATTTGGAAGCTCACAAAATTTGAGTGCTTCTGAGAATACCAAAGCATAGGAAATAAGACTAGAAGTTTAAGCAGCAAAGACCCATTAAAAGTCTTCAGTTTTACGAAGGAAGTCAGCTCTGTGATAAGTGCAGAAAAAGAATATAGCCTTCTGAGCCATGCCTATTATTTTGCATAGCCTCAAGGTAGCCATCAATAAATTGAGAGAGAGAGAGGACATCAGGGAAGGAAGCAAAGATATAAAACAGGGTTTAGAATCAGCCTAGGAAAGAACCTTGAAAGTTCTGGAGACAGCTGAAATCAAATGAATTAAATGTCTCAAATGTTTTTGAGTAATTTTACTAGAAAAATAGAAGTCTAGAACATCTTTTGACTCTTTAAGCTGTATATTAATCCTTCGACTCCAAGCAGTTCATGAGCAAGAACCAGAATACCAATATGCATGTCCCCAAAGTGGGTGCACTCTTGAATTGTCAACTTACATGTTCATAGTTGAAAACAAATAAGGATGAACCTACCAGAGGCTGGTGTCTCCCACAGAGCACATTCTATATCTCATCAAGGAAATCCTTCCTCTATTAAGGCTGGAGGCCTTCACAATGCCTGCCCAAGAGGTTTCCATCACTGGTATAGACAAATTACTGTTGTGTATTTCATTTTGTTATGTTTATTTATATATATATATAAAATGTGATTATAACTTTCCCCCCTACTCACCATGGGGGTTGTAATGATATCACTGCCCACAAAGAAACCAGAAAATGCAAATTTTTTCAGGGAGATTGGGCTATTCCAGAAGTTAGCTATTGAGAGAAGATAGTACCTGAAGATCGTGATTTAACACATGCAGCAATAGATGGTATATTTATACATCACTGTGAAGTATAAAATTTCATTTAAAAGTGACTATTCATATAAATGGATTTTGCACATTTTTAATTTCCAGTTTCCATGTACACTTTGGAAAGATGAGAAAACTGTAAAAGTGTTGACTCCATTAGCAAAATAAAAAAAATTAAACAGTTAAATGAGGTCAGTTTTATATAATGTCATCAAATGCTCCGAATAGAATTCAATGATTTGATATTTTCCATCCCATATATGGAAACAAAGTAAAACATTTGGAAGTTCATTTGCTCAAAAGTGAATCCATCTGACACTGTTATGACTGCTATTTAAATTCCATTTAGAAGTTCAACATTGAAGATAAAACAATACAACTTTTGGTGAAGCACATGTCTTCCGCTTGCACTGCTTGGGACCAAGCTTTGCTTTACAACTCTAAGGATGTTCTAGACTTTTTTCCCAGTGAGATTTGTCAAGGACATTTTAGCCACATGATCTTTTTGATTCCAGTCATCTACATGTACTAATAGCTACTCTCAAAGTTCTTTCCCAAGTGAAGCAATGGCAGGATCTACAGTTGAACGTAGTCGATTCTGGCATTCCCTGAGATCATTTGTAATCTACCAACACCAGTAGACTGGGAAGTAGAGGCCGGTGCCTAGGAAACAGGATCACCTGTCCAAGGCTTGCCCAAGGACTGGTAAGCAGCCCACCTCCTCCTCCCTCATCATGTTTAAGCTTTCCCTGAGGCCAGGATGTCATCTTAAGGAAAAGGAAGGTGGGGTGTCAATCATGAAAGAAGGTAAAGCAAGGAGGACTGGGCTTTAATTTATGCAATATTTACCTGCACAGTATCAAATTACAGTTACCTTGAAGTGGCAAATTTAAAGTTTTCCATTTGTGCAAATGCAAACTTCAGACAAATGTGAGACACTATAGATATGAGCTATGAAATTGTTGTACAATATATAGAGTATACTAAAGTATCAATACAAGTATTAATATATCATTCATGTATCTTTCCATAATAAATGTCAACAGCAGCCTACCTTTGCATGACCTGTGTCCCTGCCAGGTAAATTTTTATGTTTCCCACAAAGAACACTTAATCTGCATATATAAAAGATGGCTTTTTCTAATTCCATATTAAAATAAACTTACAGTCTTTTCTGATTACCTTGGCCTTCATTCTGCATAAAGTGGTTGCTTTTCTATAGCTTATTGTTTCCCGCAATACCCGAATCCGGGCTACACATTAGCAACTAGGGTTAAACATCCTCATATGCAACTCTGCGCAAGAATGACTAACCAGTTAACACACAGATTTTTCCAGTTTGTCATGCCAAAAGTCTCAGAGTCCTTTTGGACTTCCTACTTCAGTTTACAATCTAATCCACCACAAATTCTGACAGCTCTACTTTCAAATATATTTGTATTCTGACTACTTCTCACCAATTCTGGAGCTCCTGTCCTAGTCCAAGGCACAGTTATTTCTCACTTGCACTACATTATTAGCACTCCAACTGATTATCATTCTAGTAGCCTTTCTCCTCTATAGTCAGTTCTCCACTTAGCTTCCAGAGCAGTCCTTCTAACTGAATTCATGTTAGTCTTTCCTCTGCTCAAAGCTCTCCAAAGGATCTCATCACACTCAGAGAAAGATTGCATCTCAATCACTGCTTACCATGTTTTACAGGGTTTGTACATTAGTCAGGATTCTGCAGAGGAACAGAACTAATAGGGGTGTGTGTGTGTGTGTGTGTGTGTGTGTGTGGGCGTGTATGGGGGGAGAGAGAGAAAGACAAACATAGATTGAGAGATTGTAAGGAACTGGCTCACACAATTACAGGAGCTGATAAGTACCAAGATCTGTAGGGTTGATCACGTAGAGACCCAGGAGAGCCAGTGGTACAGTTCCAGTTTCTTCCCGGAGGTCACACATTGTACATCACCTTTAAAGGCCTGCTGAGACTTGATTCTAGTTATAGGTCTAGAAGTAAAGAGGGGTAGTGCTGATCAGTCCTGAGAAGAATCTGAATCGTCTTACACGGCAACTGCCTCCAGGGAAATAAGAACAGTGGAAGGAAGAAGATTAACATCTGGTTGTACTAGCCTCAGATACTTTTCTCTACCTCAACCTCCCCATTCTGATCTCCAACCCTGGCAGTGTTAAACTGATGATGTTTTCAAGCATGAGTATCTCTTGAATTCATGTGGTATACTGATGGACTTGAGGTGTTCAACTGAGTACCACTCCACAGTCACTTTACTGTAGGGAGTTGGTGGGGGCCCAGATTCTCTTTCTCCAGTCCTTAGGAAGTTGTCCATGGGAATCATTTGTGCCACCAAACAGCCCCTTGTACAGGTGTGTAAAGGTGATCGAGAATATAAGTCAATTCTTCTGTTTTGCTCACTTACCTTTATCTCACAGCTGATAATCTAGGTAAGTCATGGTCATGAGAAAAGGAAATGAGACTAGTTTGACATACCAAATTATTGCTACAGATGTATTTTTCACATACCAGTTAATTACAAAAAAACAAAACAAAACACAATAGTCATTGTGGCCGTAAAGGTGACTGTGGTTGAGAACAAAGCAGAAGAGCAAATGCAGATGTTAAAATGTGATTATTTATTAAGCTGTGCTGTTAAATAAGAGTTACTACTTAAGATTTTGTAACACAAGCAGGACTGCCTAATCTACTTAAAATTGTGCATTTAATTCTCACAATACTCACAGATATGACGTGATGTGGAACTGAACATCAGAAACATGTTGCCATTTACTCAGGATTACATAGCCAGCGAGTGGCAGAGCCATTCTCAAATCTATTAATATTTCCACTTGACTTTAAGTCTTTCATTTTTCACCATTTTACATTTTACAATCACTTCCTAACAATTACATTTGTGAACTAGCCAAACCAAGACTGTTGAGGCATGATTATTCCATATGTCCCTTGGGTTGAAACCATATGACCAATAATATGCATTACTTAAGATTACTTTTCTTCAATAAACTTTGCAGTAAAAAAAAATCGAATAATTTCCACTCGATGTACCTAGGTCTCTCTCACTGTACATTTTTATTAATTATGAATCTTTCAAACTTCTGAAATTTTCCTTCATGTTTTTGGAAGAATTCTCTAGGCCCATTCTGTTTACAAGTAATTAATCTTTCAGCAAGTCAAGCAGCACCACCAAATTTCTACTAAGAACATCCTAGTAATTTGTTCTAACCAATCATTTTTCTGTAGCATGACATTTGCCTATGCTAGGCTGCCTGACTTCCAGAAACATCTAGTGAAATATCCACCACTGACCACACCCTAGTGTGAAATTTCAGTGGCTCCTTATACTCCAGTAGCAGCCTAGAAAATATTTCAATAAATAGCCTATTATTTATAACATAACCAAATAATCCATCTCAAATGACATCCATTCTTTTCTTTTCTTTTCCTGTTTTATCCATGGTATATAGCATGTTTGTTCTTGTCTATGCCTACTAAATCTTAAGCTTCTTAAGGCCAGAAATCTTGAATTATTCAATGTAGTACTATATTTCCTACACACCCCCTGCCACCACTACCACCACCCTGACTCATGATTTTCACAGAATAGGCTCTTCAAGTTTCTTAGTGTAACTTCCTTTATTTTTAGTCTGACCAGTTACCTTTAATTCTAGTCTTAAACATATAGTAATGATCTTCCCTTGCCAGCAATGATACACCTACTCAAATAATATACAAAAAAAAAAATAGGGTCCCAGGTCTGACTACAGAGCCCACAAAAGTGTCACCTTTAAACATTTTGCTTATTTGGTGCCAAAATCATATATAATTCACCATGAGATGAAAAATAGACATTTCATGGAAAAAGTAAAGTGCTATGCAAATATGAAAACAAAACTTAGTGACTTCTTTTTACAGTTCTATACTGTCAAAGACTGTTCTATATCAACTTTGACTCAAACTGTACAAAAGTAATTCATGTAACCAAAATGTTGGTACCCCCATAATATTCTGAAATAAAAAATTAAAAAAAAACATTTTAAGTAAAAAAGAACATAAAAAAATGCTATTCTATTATTGTACAATAAACATTGACATAGCTACTCAATATGTATATTAGAATTTAAAACTTTCTTAGAGATATCTCAGGAATGATTAGCATTTAAGTGATGAGTTGCCCATAATGCTGAATAAGGTTTTTAATTACCTATATTTCCTGCCCAGTTATGTTTCCTTAATTTAAGCTGATGCGTAAATTTAAAATGTAGGCTTCAAAATAGAAATAGTTAATTCACAAAAGACCTTCAAGCTTGGATTTTTACTGACTTTTTTAAAGGAAAGAGAGAAAGATGGAAAAGGCAGAATAGAAGCACCTCTGGATAGCCTGGTGAACATAGTAGAGATTTCCAGTGTGACCTTGGCCAGACCATTTGTTATACAATTTGCGTCAATTTTTCATATCTAAAATGGAAGTTGTTTTGTTTGTTTTGTTTTAGCAGGGTTTTCTTAGGTTGTTATTAATATTTCAGTAGCTTATTGACACTTTTCTTTAAATCTGAGGCACATAAATTAATCCAAATTTTGTTTAATGCTGGGGGAATTTTATTTTTCTGCAGGCATTTTTTAGATGTTGGTCCTTTAAATAGAAGGATTGATGGAAATTATTTTTTTAATTTTTTATAAAAGCATATCAAGTCTCAAAGTGATATGTGCCTTCCTGAACATAAATTTCAAGGTCAACAGGAATATTATCTATCATTTCATCTTTATGCTCTGATATTTTTCTGATTCGCGTGAGTGTATTGAATCTGAATAGCTCTTGATTTTAAAATTTAAATGATCACAAATGTGCCTGACTGTTAAGATTACCTTGTTTTGATGCTTTCTGCTCTCTCCAGCTTGTTCCATGATCGATATTATTAAAAATGATTTCTAAAATATTTATGAAAGGATACACATATAACACCTCTTCTCTTTCTACTGAAAAAAATAGAAAATATGTCCCTAATATTTTTGTTCCTTCAGGTGCACAGGTCTTAATGTGGCATTCTTTAAAAAGATAAGCAAACTGAGTCACTGAGAAATGTCCTAAATACATGGCATCATTTTACTGTTAAAAATTCCATTTTTAGCCACTTTTAGTAATTGGAAGAGGTGATATGTATTCATTTGTTCATCTGGTACCTTAAAAATAGACCAGATGTTGTTAAAGGAAAAAAATAACTGATTGCATACTTCAGAAAGTTATAACTAAAAGATTTTTCTTTTTTAAAAAAAAAACATGTTGAATTCTGAAATCCAGAGATTTTTCTTTACACAGTTTCATGGAAGTTGAATATTGACTTATAAAATTGATGGTCTGTAAACAAGAAGCTTATCAATCTATGATTATAATTTTGACACATAGTGCCAATTTTCTAAAATAGCACATATATTATAGAATTAGGAAGTTGTTAAGAGAGGATGAATATGGCATTATAATTCAGGGTCAAATGTTTAAACCGAATATTCACGTAGATGAAAAAATATGATTTCATGGATTCCAGGTGGCCTAGCAAGAGAAAAAGTCATCTGAATTGTTAGAAGACCAACTTATTTATGTCTTCATTTGTTCATTGAGCAAGTAATCATCAAGTGCTTACAGTGTGCAAAGCACCTCGCTAAACCCTTTGATAAGTATGTGAATGAAAAGGCCATAGTCTATAAAATTTGTAACAAGGAGCCCCAATCTAGTCCATGTGGGTTGGGAAGATTTTCCCAAGAAAGAGACATTTAAACTGGAATATGAAGGATGTGTAGGAATTAATGATATGTCCTGATGGAGTGGAGAAAAGAAGTAGAAACAGCTTGTACAAAGGCTCTGAAATGGAGAGATAATGAAGCATTAGAAAAACAAAAAGAAGTTCACTGCAGAGTGTAGACTGAGCAGGATGAAGTGGTAAGGCTACCACAGTGACAATTTATGTAGATTTCACAAAAGGAAATCAGTGACTCATGAAGCAAAACTTTGAAAAATTTTGGCCAACTTCAGTTTCCATACTAGTTCTAGTTCTAGATGTCTAGTCTTCATTAGTTGATATATGAAAAGCCCTGCATACAATGCATAGCCTTAAGTTGATAATGTTAAAAGTTACTTTCAAAAATCAAAATATTTCGCAAACCTATTTCTAACAGCTTTCTCCCTCTTTCTGCCAGCACATGTAGGCACAAACACACACACACACACACACACACACACGCACACACACACACACACACACACACACAAAACTGAGTTTTGTTGTCTTATATTTCCAGGTGCTTCAAGTCATCTTTGCTTTCTTCCTTTTCCCCATTGCACTGGATTTAAAAAAAACATTAATTTTATGAGAACAAAAACATTCTAAATTCCCCAATAACCACAAAACTCTTCGAAAGCTAGTAGTAAATGAATGTACACAGCGCGGAGTTGATTTCATTTTTTTCAGGCCTGGGGATTTTATCTCTGTCCAACATTCTATTATTGCTTCCATGTTCACTTTTTAGACCCTGATCCTTGACTGTGGAAATATTACAGCTTCATGGGGAAGGAATGTAAGTGGAAATGTCTATTTTAGTGGTAATTTGTGAATATCAGCTCTATTTCTATTACATCCAAATATAAATTGCCAGATAAATGTGGGTGTTAAGAGGATATAAAAAATGTGTCAGATAACAGAAAGTATGTGGAATCTACTCTTTGATGTTATTCTGTTCTTTAAGAATTATTATTATTGAAAGTATACTGCATGACAGTGTACTAGATGCTTCTCATGTGTGGTTTTATGTAATTCTGAAAATAACTCTGGGAAATGGGTAGTAGTATACCCATTTGATAGATAAGGAAAGATGAGGCTTACAAAATTTCAGTGACAAGCGCCAAGTTCATAGGGGGCAGAACCAAGATTTACTTCCAGGACTTTCTAACTCCAAACCCCATGATTTGGAGTCCCAACGTACTTCGCCATTTTTCCTAGAAGAGCCCTACTTCTTTTGTTCTTGATCTTAAATTTCAAAGTGCTTTGATAATTGTATACCAGTTACACTCCCTGAAAGATAATCTCCCTGCGATGTGCAGTGTGTTAGAGTAAAATGAAGGACTCTATTGATTCAGTTGTAAGGAGACATTTCCTTGGTCCTTAGGGGGAAAAATTTAATTCTTTTTCTGCCACATTTGTCATTTCTTTTTTTCCTTCTTCTTCCTAAATGCAGGCGTCATTATTCCTTCACTGACTGAACTCTCTTAACAATCCTATCCAAATACAGGGTTTTAAACGTGACTATGATAAAAGTCCATCCTAAAACTCCACTTCCAGTCTGCTGCCCTGGATTTTAGTCCACGATTTTAAGTCACTTGAATGCCAACCAGATTTATAACCTTTTAGTCTTTTTTTATTCCTTCTACCATTCCTCTATTGATAACCGGGATAGCACTGATATCATATTGCTTGCTCTATTTTTATTTTAAAAGAAATCCTGGTCTCAACTCAAGGAAAACTTAATACATTATCAATTAAATATATAAGCCAGTTTGTTAACAAATTACCATAAATTTTCATAAAACAATATGTCTATGTATTAAAGTACACATCACACCTTAGCCATGTACTTTTCATAATCTTTTTTCTTTGTAATTTCTATTAATGGTAGAGTGATGCCTTTGATAAATCTATGACCTGTTAAGTTTTACAGAGAAGAAAATATAGGAAAATTTGGTCCAATACAGTTCTATGATTGGAATGTCATTTGTCTCACATATTTCTTGAAAGACTTTCCAGGGTAATCAAATAGCTCTGATTTCTTTTGTTCATGACCTTTTCTCCTTGTCCACTATTCTTACCTTGGATAAAGCTGACTTCTTGCCTAGATCATTTTGACAGCCCCCAAACTGCTCTCTGTTCCTGCAGTGGATATAAATTCGGCAGCTTGGCCACCTTTTGGTGTACTTCTATTCCTCAGCACTCTGTGCACAATGTGCACATTTTCAGAAGGGCTATATGTAAGTAAAGGTTTCCTACTCTTTCCACAGCAAAGTGATGTGCTGGTGATGGTCAAGAAGCTATTTCCTTCATGCCTCATGACACCTCCATGGTGCCTGGGAGTTTCTGTACCTAGTTTGGTCAGTCTTCTTGTCAATTCTGTGAACTAACCTGAGATTCTTCAAATACATTCCTGTTTGCTAAACTTAGAATCCTAACACACTCGCCTCTCTAGAATATCCTCTCTCATCCATTTTGCACACAGCTGTCTAGTTTAACTTTTTATTTGTAAATACAATAAAAAATATATGGGGTGTTAATGTAGTGAGCAAAATAGTATTTAGAAACATAGTATGTTAAATGCAAAGATAGAAAGATAGTGACCTCATAAAGAAACATCATTTTCATCTTTATCAGCAAAACTGACTCAACAAGCCTAGTGCTCAGGATCAACACTGGTGAGTTAGTTGGTCAGTACAACTTGTGCTTAGATTTCCCTCTCTAAAAACATTCTACACTAAAACAGAGGTGGGGTGATTCCATTTCTTGAGGTAGAAAAATTCAGATTAGGTCTGGAACTTCTAGTTGTTAAAAATTAAGATTTCTCTTAAAAATGACAGAGACAGTACTGAAAGAAAAAGTAGCCCCTTTAAAAGATCTACCCGTGGACAAATTAAATAATGTGAATTTTTTAAAATTATAGATTATTAAAAGTAATTGACTCTATGAAAGGACCATAAATTCACAATGCTACTGACACCCAAAAAATTTTAACATAAAATACTCAAAATAGTACTTTATAAGAATGATGACTATTATAGGATATACTTATGTTGTATAAATATATATGTAAATACACATGTAAATATATATTTGCATATAAGCATACATAATATTTATGCTATATATAATAAACACATGTACACATAAATATATTTTTATATATTATGCATTACATGTATTGCATGTAAATATATTTATATGTAAATATATATATTTATATATGTACATAAATATGTATTTGACTTATAAAATGTATTACCTCTATAACTGGGGCAGTTTAACCAAAAATTCTTCTAAGTAAACAAGTGTAAATATAAGTACTGACCACAAAACAAGAAAGGATGGTTAACAATCACACAAAGCATTTCAATGACATTATATTAGTTTGCTAGAGCTGCTGTAACAAAGTACCATAAACTAAGTGGCTTAAAGAACAGGATTTTATTGTCTCACAGTTCCAAAGGTTAGAAGTTTAAGATCAAGGTGTTGGCAGAGTTGGTTCCTTCTGAGGTCTGTGAAATTATTTCTCACAGTCTTTGGTAGTCCTTGGCTTGTAGAAGCCCAAGGTTGGCCTTCAACTTCACATGCATTCTTCCTCTGTGTGTGTGTCTCTATAGCCTAATTTCTCTAATTTGTCTAAGGACACCAATCATACTGGATTAGAGTCTGCCCTAATGATGTCAGCTTAACTAATTACATCTGCAAAGATCCTATTTCCAAATAAGGTCACATTCTGAGGTATTGGGGTTAGGATTTCTATTCTTTTTCTTTTTCTTTTTCTTTTTTTATTTAGGGACAGGGTCCTGCTCTGTTCCCTAGGCTGGAGTGCAGTGACCCAATAATTTCTCGCTACAGCCTCAAACTCCTGGGCTCAAGCAATCCTTCCTCTTCAAGCTCTGGAGTAGCTGGGATTACAGGTGCAAGCCATTGTGTCCAGAAGAATTTCAACATATAAACAATTCAACTCATAATAAACATTCGATGCCATGATACATATAAAAGAAACAATAAGTAAATAAACTAGATGCTGAGCATAATTAAATGTTTATATACCAACCAAATTAATGAAGTAGAGCCTGGAGCAATTAAAATTATAAAGATGATGACTCCCCAAAATGAAATTATTTATTTTAAAAACATTTTTTTACATTACTGTTACAACTATTAAAGATACATACATATATATGTATATATGATAAATGTTTGAAAGGAAATATGAAGAAGAAAATATACTTAGAAGATTAAGACCAGGAATTAGGAGTGAATTGTTAACACTCCTTTTATAATTTTGATTTAATAGTAATGCACATATTGAAAAAGAAATTATTGTGTTAAACCATCAAACATGGTTTTTCTTTGGGGAGAGCCTGAATTAGAAGGAGAAACCTCATTAAGCTACCCCTGATGATCCCTACATCAAAGCAGTCACTTAGGAGTAAGGGGAATATACTTCTAAAAACAAGAACACAAATTGAATACACTCAATATTTGAGAAGAATGTGTTATTCTCTTGAAAACTACCTACATACATAAAAACTCAATACAAGTAGCAGTAGCCAGTGTGCACAGGGGAACAACTCTACTTGCCACAGAGCAGTGGAGTGAACATTTCAGTTTGGAAGTGATGTGGAGATTAAAGGTTATTCTTGCCAGCTTAGAGAAGGATAACAAGCCGTGCTTCAAAGGAGGCTGCAGAATGATCTCACTATTTCAACACCTGACCCCAAGGAAGGATAAACTCATGGTGACAGCAGATATTGTAACTGTGTGTTAGGAAAAAGATTACATGAATAGATACTACCCAAGACTTCTGCCCATAAAATGGATGCTAAAACATATTGTTTCTGTATCCTCCTGTCTGAAATATGCAGGTGGTTCAGTGGTAGGAATGGTGCTTTCACCAACATAACAAATCAAAGGTGTCACCCTTATAACAATAGTTCTAGTGAGTATGTGTAGGTAGCTTACACTTTTGCATTATCCACCAGGAGAATCTGCTCTTATATTTTACATAATAAAAACATATTTTAATATGTGTACATAATTTTAATACATTTTTAATTTTGAAACGATTTTAGATTTACAGGAACATTTACAAAGAGTTCCCATTGTTCTTTAATCATTTTCCTTTAATGTTAAGAGCTGACATAGTAAGAGTAATTTGTCAGATTTAAGAAATTAACATCTGCATGTTATCATTAATTAACCTGGAGATTTTGTTTGGATTTCTTTTTTTTAATTTTTTCAGCATATTATGTGGGTAGAGATGTTTAGGTTATGTATGTTGCCCTTGCCCCACCTCCTCCCTCCCAAAGTCAGAGCTTCAAGCATGTCCATCCCCCGGATGGTGCGCATCGCACTCATTATGTATGCATATACCCATCCCCTACTCCCCACTCCCACCTGCCCAACACCCCGTAAACGTTATTCTTATATGTGCACTTAGGTGTTGATCAGTGAAACCAGTTTGCTGGTGAATACACGTGGTACTTATTTTTCCATTCTTGGGATACTTCACTTAGTAGAATGCATTCCAGCTCTATCCAGCTCAGAATACAAGAGGTGCTGTATCACCATTGTTTCTTAAAGCTGAATAGTACTCCATGGTATACATATACCATATTTTATTAATCCACTCATGCATTGATGGGCACTTGGGTTGTTTCCACATCTTTGCCATTGTGAATTGTGCTGCTATAAACATTTGGGTGCAGGTGTCTTTTGTATAGAGTATCTTTTGTTCTTTTGGGTAGATGCCCAGTAATGGGATTGCTGGATCAAATGGTAATTCTACTTGTATCTCTTTAAGATATCTCCATATTGCTTTTCACAGAGGTTGCACTAGTTTGCAGTTCCACCAGCAGTGTATGAGTGTTCCTATCTCTCCTCATCCACACCAACATTTATTGTTTTGGGACTTTTTGATAAAGGCCATTCTCACTGGAGATAAGTGATATCTCATTGTGGTTTTGATTTGCATTTCTCTGATGACTAGAGATGTTGAGCATTTTTTTGTATGTTTTTTGGCCATTATTCTGTCTTCTTTTGAAAAGTTTCTGTTCTTGTCCTTTGCCCCCTTTTTGATAGGGGGCAAATTGTTTGATTTTTTCTTGCTGATTTTCCTGAGTTCTAAATAGATTCTAGTTATCAGCCCTTTATTGGATTTGTAGCATGCGAAAATTTTCTCCCATTCTGTAGGTTGTCTGTTTGCTCTTGTGACAGTTTCTTTGGCTGTGCAGAAGCTTTTTAATTTGATCAAGTCCCACTTATTTATTTTTGTTGTTGCTGTGATTGCCTTTGGGATCTTCTTCATAAATTATTTGCCTAGGCCAATGTCTAGAAGAGTAATAGTTTTATCACTAATGCCTTTTTCACTATTCCAAAATTCAACCTTGGATACGACATTGTGTTTAGTTGACATAATCTTTAAAACACATATGGTAGATCACTTTAAGAAATATCGTACAGTATAATCACAATGGTGACTTACCTCTATTATTAATGAAGTGTTTTTAAAATATGCGCTATTTCTGCTGCTGTTATTGAGATTGATATCTCCACTTTATTCAAAGACTAAAAAACAAAATGCAAATTATCTGGATATTTTCCTAAGTTATTCTGTCTTTCTATCTCGGATAAATATGGTTCTTCATAATTTATGTAAATTCTGAATGTAAGAAAAAATCTCACAAGCTTAACAAATTCCAATGTCTTAGAAGGAAAATCTATAATCATATCTAAAGATATTTTCTACCCTCAAGCAAGCATAATGCATTTGGCTGTAAGTAACAGAACATGAAAGTACAATGCTAATAAGGGTTAACTTTTCTCCTCCCTTCCCTTCCCCAAATGAACAAGTCTGTAGTTATAGAACTTATGGCAATAGGTCAGCAGCCCAACAGTGCTGACATCGTTGATTCTTTTGGACCTTCTTTGACCTGTGTTTCCTTCATATGAGACAGTAATAGAATTGTGAACACAAAACCCCCAGCATATTTAGAAAATTTAGCAAGAATATAAAACTTAGATGCTTAATTTAATTCTCTCATTTCATAAACTTAATCGCCATTCAACTATTCATTCACCTAACAAATTTTGTAAGCATTTAATTTGTGCTCTAAATATGTTAAGAAGAAATAATAAGAAAATTATTAGAAAACTGTGCTGTAAGCACTAAAATGAATGCATCTAGAAGATATGATAATGGCACACAAGAAGGGGTTTTCTATATTCTAATGCCACTCTGTTAGGAACCAAATATAACTGCAAAGAAATATGTAGGAAAAATGACTAATTTCATTACTTAGTTCTATGAATTTTGAAAGGGACTTAATACAGAATGAATGATCATTTGGAATTGGAGGTGTTTATTGGGTTCTCTGAATTAGAATTAGAAGAGTCTAGAGAAAGACTTACCTTATTAATATCTTTGATCTGTAGATTTAAGCACTATGATCCTCACTTATTAAATCAAACTTCCCAGTAAAAAATTAACAGTCCCTTTAATTTTAAAGTGCTTTTTTAAAGTTTATCTTTTTCCTAGCTCATACATGAGATATCCATAAATTTGCTACTCATGCAATTAATTAATACAGTATTTGGAGTGAGATCCAAGTTATTCCAATGGTGTCAAGCTCTCTAGAGACTCCAGAGACTAGTGGAAAGTTTTCAGCACCCATAAATAGTTTCAAAAATCTGCAACTTCAAAACTATTAAGGAGATTCTTTAAGAAAAAAATTTTTATACTGAAAGCAAAGGTTTTATTTTTAGGCTTGTGCTTTCCATTTGTCCTAATAAGATCCCATCTCTTTCCATTTCCCTTAATAACATCTCATGGAGCATAATTTTGTATGACAAAAGGAGAAACAACAAAAAAAATGGGAACGAGTTGGACGTTATTGAAGGGAGCTTACCTAACACATAAATTTTTGCAAAAGTACTCCTTAAATATTGTGTTGCCAAATATTTATGTCACGGGCTATCCATTGGTCAATAATCAATCCTAACTTCTGTGATCTATTCCTTTCTCTATAGTCTCTGCATTGCCCCATAAACCCTACAGTCATTAAAAAGTTATAGGAGCATTCTGTTAGCTGTTGTCATGGACAATTACTTGATTGACTAGATATAAAAGAAAATCAAACTTCTTTCCCAAAGATTCTAAAATTGTATTTAAAATTTGGTATATAAACAATTACTGGGCACCAACAATCTGTATGATCTGATCCACCAAGTTCAATCTCTGATCATGCCAGGAATAAGCATGCTGGTCCTGAGTTGCCCATGGCATGCTCAGGCAGGCTTAATGTCCCTTTGCTTCAGGGTATGCCCTGTCCGGCTGGAGCAGCCAGGCAGACAGCACTGGGGAGGGCTGGTGGGCAGGGAGTTCACAGTCTAAGCACTCCTTGGTCCTCTGCCGGTCTTTAAGAAGAATGGTATGAGCCCCTCTCTTTGTGGAAGCCTTGGTGTTGTGGGTGCACCAACAGAGGAAAAGCAGTGACTCCTAAGATCTCCAGCTCAATCATACCTTAGGGCACCCATCCTGACTCAGCAGCAATGGGTTGGGGAGGAGAAGAAGAGGAAAAGAGTCTGAATGGAGGAAAGCTGGTATTCTGTTCCCCTTTGTCACTCTCCCTGGAAGGCAGCCCACCCCAAATGTCCAAGCTCTGGGATCACACATTTCCCCCAGGATCCAGTGTCCTCCTGTGGCCACTGCAATCTGAACAGGAGTTCATAAATGTTTATATAGGGACCAGTGACAAGAAAACTGAAAAGCTGAAGCCCCCTGGGGCAGGACAAAGGCACGCAATGGGTGGAAAAGCAATATGGCGCCCGCTACCTCAGCTCAGGTCTGTGATGAGGAGGAGTAACCCCGAGGGGGTTGGCAGCCTGGTGCTCTGTTCTCAGGAAGCTTCTAGTTCACTGGAGGTAGCCGCTTTTGCGCTCATGAGGGTAGAGAAGCTCTCCAACAGTTTAGGAGCCTGTAGTCTGCCAGAAGTGTGAAGGGGGAAAAAAAGAAAACAAAAGAAAAAAAACACCTCCTTCTACCCTTTCCACAGGGCTCCAAATTTCTCAGGGGTTGATCTCTACCAAAATCTTGTTCCTTCTTGTTCTGTTCCTTAACTTCTTCCTGTGGAATCTCTGGTAGGTTCTGGCACTTTTCCCTCAGAATCATGCCTGGCCTATGTTTTATTTTTCATATAAAAATTCTTTCTTTTTGAAATGATCTGGTGACCAATGTCTCTAGTCAGCCAGCTTGTCTTCTCCAATTTTTAAATAACTCTTCTGGCTAATGATGATAGTAATAATTTCTTTTTACGAATATTATGATAATTTTATAACAAAATGTACAGAAGTGCCTAACAAGTACAGAAGTTGAAATATTTCTTTAAAAGTTCTCTTTCTTCCTCTTCCCTACTCAGGTAGAATAAGTGAAGTGCTAGAGGCCAAAGGCTGTGTACATTATATTTTTTATTGTGGTTTCAGCTATCCCTAGAGGCTAAGCAAATCTGAAGACGGAGAGAATCAGATAACCAGTATTTACATTGGAAGTTAACCAACCTGGACTAATTATCAATGCATTTGACTCGCTAAGATATTTTAAGAATCTAAAACATGAATTGACAGATAAAGAGACAAAAAGACACCTTAAAAGGATACTGAAACACAAAGCACACTCTTACATTACTCTAACAAAACATAATCTTCTAGGAATTGTAATAGGTAGGAAATTGTATGATGCACAGCCATGAGTATGATATATTTAATCGGGGGCATCCCAAGATTTCAGAACCTAAAAAGGGACCTCTATAAATACAAATGTGTGCAATATATTATAAGTCAAATAAACATGTAAGTTTCTACACTATTAAATATTTTATTCTTTGAAGTGAGAATCAGGGGGAGCATAGATAAATTCTAACTGCTATTTCTGAAGTGAAGTTTTGTACATGTAAGGTTAAAGCAGTTTGTCAAGTAGGATACAATGGATTTAATTAACTACATTTAAAAACCATGAAAAGCATATAAACTTCTTTCAATAAGCTTAGCACCAGAAACAGATTTCACACATGCTAGCATTAAACTTAACGTAAAATTGTAAAAGCAAAAGACCTGGTTCACTTTTAGGGTGACTGAATAAATCAAGAATGAAAAGCATACCACAACCAGCCACCTGGGTCACACATGTGGGAAAAAAAAATTAAACCATTAAAAATTTGCTGAGAAGGGGAATGGATCATTCACATAGGCTTGGAGTCTGGAAAAAGTAAGGGCTGATTTTAAATGTGAATGTGAATGGTGATTTCAGTTACCATTGATTGACTTCAGTGAAAATGGAAAACATGCAGGTATTGTATTTTATGAAAAATAATTGAATAAAATTATTCAAGTTCAGAAATGTCTAGAGTTGATTAGACTGTCTAGATTGTTGCTATTTGTGTTGTGAATTTTAAGCTGATATCTTAGCAAATTAGCACATCTATAAACATTTAATTTGGGTTTTAAGGCCTGATAGTTGGTGCTGAAACAATAGATTCAACTGAATATCTTGGAAGCCAGAAAAGTCATGAAGACATTACCAAAGAAATCAGTACACATTCTTAACTATAAACGTTGTAACATTTTTGGAATGGTTCCAGCATGTCACTCTCTTATATGCCTTGGTTCAAGGGATGGAAAAGTATCCATGAATCTAAAAGTACTGGAAGTTGTGTTGCTTGCAGCATTGGGGGGGGTCTCACTTGCCCGTAATTCATTAAACTGAGAATCCTCTACAGTTGTTCTTCCTACAGCTCTATATATTTGATGGAAATGGTTTGTCTCTGCAACTCAAGTTAGAGACTTATGTTCTAAAACCAGACTTAGTGAACAATTCTGAGCTAGTCAGTACTAAAATAAGTTTGTTGAAATTTTTCCTGGTGTTTTAAGTGAGCAACCTCACCCCCTCGTGTAATCATGTAGATTCAACACCAAGAAATAATCTACTAATGAAGCTGCTACACAAATTATCATCTTAAAATATTTAGGCCAAATCATAACTGGACATGGCCTTTATGCTGGATAATTACAAGGACATAGTACCAAGATAGAGGAGACTGCCTTTTTGGCACAATGTCGGAAGGTGAGTTAATCTTAACTTTGGACCAGTTTTTTCTTTGTTAAATGAGACACAATATTGGCAATGATGTCATGATGGACGACAAAAAACTTTTGGAACCTGGAATATTTCAAGTCTCCACCAAAATAGGTAAAATGAATACTGCATACCACACTGGACAGCAATCAAAACTCAATTACTTAGGCAGAATGGCTTTTAAAAGAATTTGTCCCAATTGACCCTTTATATTTAATATAGTAAAGGTGAGTTTATGATCACAACATAAGATAAGGACTTCAGAAGGAAAGAGATAGTTTGTGCACCATTTAATTTATGGAAGTTATACACAATTTGCTTTTCTGAATCAGAGCTTTTAAAATGGAACAACTTGACAAAATACTCATCACTAAATTTTGAGACCATTAAGACAAAATATGAAAAACAAGAAAAGAAGACATTAACAGCTCTTCACTATACACAGCTAAGGTGGATAAAACAACTCAAAGATCTTCATCTTAGTACAATGTGGTTCTCTTATTTAGAATTGGATTATTAGAGCAAATGTTGATGTTTAGAAGAATACTGAGAACAAAGATTCATTGGAGATAAAGTGATTGAGAGCTTGACTAAAGTATGCTTATTATCGTAAACATTATTTGAAAGTAGGTTAACGATGATAGAGCAGAGGAAAAATGTATTTTTGTTTATAATTTTGATTTGGGGGCTATAAGAGTATAATCCATGAAGAATTTTATGAAGGATGTTGAGAAGTCTTTCATAAAATTAACTTATGTAAATCATTTACAGTAGCGTTTAATAAAATAAAAAGGTGTGTCATATTATCTAAACGTTGAAACTAAGACAAAACGTGGAGCCCCTAACCCTGCGCCATTGATTAGACTATGTACTCCATTTGCATTATGATTGACTGTCCCTGAATGACATGAATCAAATGTCAATATCTCACCTTAATGATAAATGCCAGACATTTTTCAGATTTTTAATTTGCTTGATACTTTTGCATTTAAAAAAATAGAAGAAAATTTAAGAATATATGATTACATTACAGAAAATTCTTGTCTTCTTTTTACTTTTCTTCTTTATCCTTCATTTTCAAATTTTCCCTAATGAACATATATTACCTTTGTAATCTATTAAAGAATATAACATTAAAAAATTACCATGCATGTTGTCTGGAACATTATATGTATGTCATAATTGGTTGCATTTGTTAGTGACAAATTAGATTATCAGGTAACACCATCATGTAATATGAAGATATAAGCATTCTGTATCCTATTTCTAATACATTTGTTTGGCATGTTTTCCTGAGACTGATTTCTACTTAGAATATTTTATATTTGGTCATCATCCAGATGTTTTCAAGTTAGAGTCTGTAAGATAATGTGTTGGAGAAACTGCTATAATCTAGAGAATTGCTTCCCAATCTGTGTACCAATTTTTGGAACACCAATTTGTGACATCCTCTGAGGATAAAATCTGCAGTTAAAACAAATTTGTTGAAATTTTTTTCTAACCCTTTGAAAAACCTTAACTTCCTTTGGAACTCTTCTAACTCTTAGTCGTCTGTAAAAGTCTCAATGAAAATCTTTACTGTTAATTTTGAACCATGTGTCTCCCAAAAATATGTTTCTCTATAAGACTTTTCATGCATAATAGACAACTAATAACATCCCACAGACTGATGCTCTAAGATACACAGTTTTCAAACACTGACTTTACAGAATGGTGACAACAGTAAAGTGAATCTTCTTGGACATTTTACAAAAAGCAGTAAAAATAATTTTATCTTGTTTATAGTCTACCTATGCAATTTAACTGCAATAATGTACAGTATCTATTTCATCAAAGTGTTAAATATTTGAACCACATATAATATTCTATTAAAACTAATGTGAAGTAAGTAACTGATTACATTAATCTCTTAGTAGTGATTCTCAATAGTATTTGTCAAAGCAGCAACCCCATGTACTTTTCTCTTAATATACAGAAAAAATCAACATTGTGGGTTATGAGAAGTTGGAGACATGGCCATCATAAATCTATATATAAGTGCACTTCTGAATTACTGAAGAGAATTCATCATTGAGCACAATTTTAGTTAAGATGCAGAAATGCCTGAATGATATAGGCCAGGTAATTTCATACCTAATCACTATAACCAAGAGCTTACAATCCTTGCATTAAGAAATCAAATTGGTTTTTGAAGAAAACACTTTCATTTTGTTCTTCTAAATACTTCTGTGTTAGGACTGGTATGTGCCAGACTTAGCAGAGGATTCACCTTAATCGATACCACTGGAGCAAGGGGAAGATTGGTCCAGTGATTAATTTCATGTTGTACTCATGGGAACAAAACAGTTGAGTATATTTGTCTCTATAATCCCTTTTCCCAGATGTAATTACAAATGGAATTGATCAACACATGTGCTTCTGCTGAGGCCAAAGCAGGCATATTAGAATTGCTAGGGTATGTAATAACTTAGTACAGATCATCAGTCCTTGGAGCCATAGGGAATTGGATATTAGAATCTTATTTTTAAAGAAAACACTTTTTCTTCTTCGAGTTCTTTCCTTTTGTCAAGTTTAAACAACTTTCTCTTCTGGCATCTTTGGAGAGCCTTGTGGAAGAAAGTTAATCACTGGATGTTTTTCAGCAGTATTGTAGAGTTAGAAGATTAATAGGTTTTGGAGACAGACAGACTTCCTTGACAATGTTCAAGTTGTTATAAACTCACTTTTTTGGAAAATCAACCATCTCATCTCTGTAATGTGGACAATGATATACAGCTTGCAAAACTGTTATAACAATTATAAAGATCATCTTTTTGTAAAGCAACCAGACATTTACAGAAAATGGTGATCAATTAATAAAGGCAATTCTTCAAATTTTAGACATAATTTTTGTTGTATAACTTCTATAGTATAACATAAGGAAACTTTGTGTTTAAAATATATATATATGTATATATATATATATACACACACCATTTTGAGCAGTTATGAAACTCAATACTAACAAATATCTTCCCTAGATATCAATTTGTTAAGCTAAGCTTGCACACCAAATGAGTAAGGAGGAAATGTCATTGAACTAAATAAGAAGTGGCCTTTGATATCTCCAATCTCCTTAGAAGTATATTCATGCCTGTGTAATTATAGATACTGAAATCACATACATCAGTCTTCATCCAGGAATATTATTTATTGTAAGTCCAAAATAAAGGCTAGGATATAAGCATTTTCATGAGTTGGTATAAGTTTTGGCAATTTAGAAACATGAGAGAGAGAGCCCAGTGTCTTGATTTTTGAAAATATAAACTAAGTTTATTTTTCAAAAATATGCATATTGCATTTAATATTACCTTGATTCACTACAATGCTCTGAATAGTTTCCTAACATATTTGCATGTGCGTGTGTGTGTGCGCGTGCGTGTCTTTATATATTTTCCAAAAGTTTTGAGGACCGGTGTACCCTCTTACTTAATGAGAGCCAGAGCTAATATGGTATATCATGCTGTAAATTTTTCACCAAGAAGCTTTAATATACCATCCTACAAACATCCTCAGCCAATGAGCAGTTCATCACACAAGTCTGATGTGAGCATGTTATGCAATGTGTGTTTTTATGCCACAGTGGCCTTATTTTGTGCCATTTATTTAGTACTGGACAACAGTTTTGATTTCCAATAACTGACAAAAGTTGTGAGTATGAGAAGTTATACTTGTCATGAAGAACCACCATTCTGAGTTTTAAAATTCAAGTTGTACAAAAGTACATAATATCGGGAAAAGAATGATTAATGAAATAAAGTGAAAAATCAGTATGCAATTAGATAGAAGGTAGACACAGTTTGACACTGAGAAGACATTGTAAACTTTACTGAAACCTGATATAGGATGGATTAACAAATATAGAAAGAAGATATGGATGTAAACTGTTATGGTCTCAAGGGATCTGAAGAATGTGGCAGAAATCACCAGTGAGGACTCTGCTATAAAGACCCTCTCCCAAACTCTAAAGTGGTTAAAAGATCCATTAATATGTTCCTTCTCTTTCTCTCTCTGTCTTTCTCTTTCTCCCTCTTCACTCCCTCTATTATATACATACCCATTTGCATCAGCTTTCCAGGAAATATGTGTAACTATTATTATACATATTTGTAATTATTATATAACTGCAACTGCACTAATTCATTTTACTTTTATATCAAACAAAATCATGTTTAAAATTCATGCTATTTTTATTTACCTCTTATTTTAAATTTGGTTTTTATAGTCAAAATGATAAAAAGCCATGAATTCATTTTTATTCATTTGTAATGACCTGATAATTACTTGGTTATTCTATCTTTTTGGCTATAGACACAGAAACTGGTCCATTATTTTTCATTCTTGGCCTGAAGTGAGGAGTGACATTTTCTTCTAAATCTTGAAAATACCAAAATTGATTTTAAGAAAAAAAATGTACTAAAGATTTTTGACCCAAGAAGTCTCTATCTTATATACTTTTCATCTGCCTTCAATAGTTTTAGTGGTTTGGAGTTGTTTCATTCTCTTTTGCAAACTACTTGTATATTTCTCTGCATAATTTCTTATACTCTGGAAACCATTTTTATAAATAAAGGCAATAGTGGTTATATCGGTTAGAACATCTTCCATTGTCAGTGGCAGAAAATACAACCCAACTGGTTTATGATAAAAGAGAATTTCTTCACATAACTGAAAATCTCAGAGAACAGGCTGGCTTCAAATGTGATTTATGACAGAAGATCAACTGATTTCCCCCAGGACTTGATTCTGCTCTGTTTCTTATCTTTGTGACCTCTTAGATGGCTCTTTTCTTAGGGAAGTAGCCAGATGGCTACAGCACATCTAAACTTTACATCTTGTTTTGTTGCAATGTTTTCTAGTTTCTAAAGCAAATCCCCATGGTCAATTCTGAATGGCTTAATTGGAATGGATTTAGCCAATTACAATTACTACGAGGTTGGGATGCACTATCTTTTAGGTCTAAATAACATGTCTTATACTCATGGGTGGAAGTGGAATCAGTTTTACTCAAAGCACAAACACTGAGGCTATAGTGGGAGAGAAATTGTTAACCCAATACTAAAACTGGGTACTCTTACTAAAGGAAGAAAGAGTGGGTGATGAACGGCCCAAATAAAAAGTACATAATACTCTGGTCCAAATCTCATTTTGCTAAAAACGTCTTTTCAAATACATAATTTATAAGGACATTTCAATTTGGGCCATCAACCATTTATCCTTCCTTTCTATACCACTCCTTGGGTACTTCCTCCTTGCTAACGTTCGACCTAGTTGGAGCAGGGAGGTGTTGTCCCTGCTTTTGGAAGGGGCTATATCATATATTTTGATAAATCTGAAAAATAGGATGAGGACCTCCCCTAACGGAACAGAACACTCTGATCTCAGGCACTGACTGATAGCTATTTGAGTTTACAAAAAACCTGGAACTCTCACTCTAAAGTTTTAATGATTGGTTGTTTCCCTGTGATCTGTGGGGGGTGAATAGACAGGGTATGGCAAGGAAGGAGTGCTAAAATGGCAATTTCTCCAAAGTTTCAGATTAGATGCTAACAGCTTTTGCATGGGCAAAGACTTTGCTTCTCCCCTAATGGATGACTCTGTCCTAAAAGATCTATTAAATCTAAGGTGTCAATGACTGTAAAACATAACATTATTTCTTGTACCTCTGGGACAAAAAACCAAGCCAATTAAACTATAGCACAGCATTGATTATAAGATGCTTCTAAGTATGTAAGATGCTACAACGAGAGCAAATTGTGCTTCCTAGAATTCATTCCATATGAATTAGAGTATAATCTATATGGGGATATATAGTATAATTGTTTAGGGCATACATTTTGGAATCAGACAGATATGGGCTTGAGAATCAATGTTTCACATACAAGTTATTTGACTGTCAGATTAATTACCTTGTCTTCAATTTCCTCGTGTGTTAAAAATAGGATGTCAACAATGTTAATGATAAAGGGTTGTGAAGATTTAAAATAGATAACATATGGAAAGCCCATAACTCACAATAACTGTCCCTTAGCAAATATTCAGTGATCCTAACTTTTATTGTAATCTATTTGGGATACATGCAGCCAAAATAGATTAAACATACACAGATATTCAAACACATTTAAAACCATAACTTTGGAGTGTTAACCCTCCTACCCACAGATTTTGGATAATTATTTATTTGGATAATTATTTTTATATGAAAGTGTTGCCACAAGCCATCATCCATAAACTAGGCATTCTTCATCAATCGCTGCTCATCCTGTTTCTTCTTCGTAGCGTTATCCCTCTTTTTTCATAGCTGTCTTTTCTAAACAAGGCTTATTTTCCCATACTCTTCAGATTTCCTCCTTCTTCATTCCCTTTCTTACACTTCTTGTGGTGGTTATTAGAGCTATTCACAAATATCCCCTTTCTCCCCCTTTCTGGTACATGGGGTTATTGCACCTGCCTACCTCTTTAAGTGTAGGCCATGCCCAGATATTTTGTTTTGATCAAGGAAATGTGAGCAGAAGGCTAATTCTAACCAGAGCTTTATGTAGGGGCTGGGTAACAATTGTCCAGCTCCCTTTTCTTACTTCGGTTTTTGTGAAAACTTGTAGAGGTAGAGCTTTTGTCAGCACTGGTGCCTGAGTAAATCCCGTGAGCAAGCCCCTGCATCAAACATAAGTTGGGAACAAGAAACATACTTTTGTTGTGTGAGGTCTTTGAGATTTGGGGGGTTACTCCTGATCATAGCAAAACCCAGGCCAGTGGTTCTCAATTAGGGATAAATTTGCTTCCCAGGGGACATTTGGAATTTTTTGGCTGTCACAGCTGGGGCAGGCGTGCTATTGGCATGAGGTAGGAGGGACCAGCATTGCTACAATGCACAGGACAGCCCCAGAATGAAGAATTATCTGGCTCAAAATGCCAATCATGCCAAGGCTGAGAAAACTTGATCTAGGCTATCTTGACGTACATATTTTCCATTTAAAATTAACCATATCTTTAATCCTTTAAATCCTTTAATCCTGTAAATTAATGTTTCTATATTGGTGGTTAATAAATGTTCATTAATTGAAAGTTAACCCAATAAATTTCTTTCAGCTATTAGAGATAAAATTATCCAAATAATTTTTAAACTGTGGCTATTTATGCTTTCCAGAAGCACAAACAGTATATATTTATTTAGGAAGTTTAGGCTGAAAGAAATTTTAGAGCCCCACAATAAAATCAAGTAAATACAGATGCCGAGCTGAAGACTCTATTACACTTTAGGGAACTAGACTGGGAACATAATTTACCAAACCTTGGTCATGTGCAGTTTATAGCCTTGTAAAAATCAGAACTAAACTAAAGTAAATGTATTTAACAGAGCTATATGGTGGCCTTCCTCGGTTTAATTTCTGTGAAATACTTTCCGGCTATATAGTAGAGTTCTGTCTAGAAAAGAACTAATAAGATTAGTTTAAATTTCTCTAGGCTTTCAGATATTTTCTTCTTTGAAATATCTAGTTTGTCTTCAGAGATTAATGAAAAGGAAGTCATTTTTCCTGTTATTACAATTTACTTACAATTTGAGTCTAGCAAAATAGGCATTCACTTGAGGAAATTTCAACTGATACTTAATCTTCAAAAGGACTTTTCAGGGGTAAGGATGAATTTTCTAAGTTTCTAGCTTTTAAGCAACTATGACAACAGATGGACAGAGTTTCACTGACCCCTGGGGAATGCGGGTAGGAGGGTAAGTAGCTGCAAAAACAGGCTTCACTTAGGACCAGATGACCCTAATTTAATGTGTGTTAATGTGTGTCATATTAATTCACGATTATATATGTTAAAGAATGGATCAGTTCCAAGTTTGTGCCATATAAGAAATATATACTAAGTAAACCACATCTGTCTCAAAAAATGCAGCCTATTTATTTTTTAAAGATCCACATGATTTCTTTTTATCTTCTTCTTCTAGTAAACTCTTTGATCTTTTTCTAGTAAACTCTTTCTTCAACCACTGCAATTCTACAACTGGTCTATCTGGAGCAGCAATATCAAATAGAAATATAAGCAAGCCACAAATACGATATGCATATGTAATTGTAATCTTGATAGTAGCCACCTAAAAAAAAGTACAATGACATAGGTGAAATTAATTTTAATAATATACTTTATTTAACCCAATATATATAATATCATTTCAACATGCAATCAATAGACATGATTAAGAATTTTACATTCTGTTTTTCATACTTAATTCTGAAGTCTGGTGTGTTTGTTACACTATAGAACATCTCAAATGGGACATAGTGTATGTAAACTCAAATGGAATTAGCCACATTTCAAATGCTCAATAGCCCTATGTAGCTAGTGACCAGCATATTGGATCACATAAATATAGAAAACTAATTAAAGGAACTTACTTATTTTGGATGAAAGAAGGAAAATGAAGGGAGATAAAAGATCAGTCTTCAAAAATATGAAATAGTAGCAAGTAGAGCAGAAACAAAATGTATTATATTATTTTAAAGAGCAGAACTAAGACCAGTTGAGGGATGTCATTTGGGCTCAAAAAGAATTTAAGTTGCTAGTGTTATTGTTATTCCAACAACAGAACAGGTTGCACTTAACTAAAATGTAGCAGGAGTTACAGCTAGCTCAAGTATCTAGAAAAAAATAATATATAAATTAAAAAGTTAAATAAAAGCTTAGCCCTACACGTTGTGACTAGATCACAGAAAATACACCACCATAATAACTTTTCATAAGCTTTTCCTAGAAACCATGCTAAGTGTTTTATATCCAGTATCTCAATTGTTTCATCAACTTTAATAAATAACAACATTCAGTGCCCTCATTTTGACAGATAAAGAAACCGAGGATTCAGGAGGTCAAGAAAATAGCCCAAAAGCATATGGATAAATGGTAGAGCCACAGTCTGAGAGCAGGTACCCTCAATTTTTGGCGTTATCCACTCTGCTATCAGAACATTGATCCACCTACAGCAGCCTCCTTACATATGACCCTGGCTCCTGACTTCAACACATACTAAAGGCAACTTCAAGAACTAGGTACACTGTTAACTCCTTCTACCTTGCCCCAAGATGATTTTCAAAACAATCTACTCAGTTGCATAGAGCACTTCACTTTCTTTTATATCTTTCACAGTTCTATCCTCCAGTTCCTCTTTAATTTCATCCCCAGGAGAAATGTAGGAAATCAATAATTTAAAAGAAAGGAAAATGAATTTAAAGTTAGTGAAACTATAAAGAATTTGTATTTATGTTGTATTTAGGGTATTTTTAAAGAAAATTTTCTCCATTTTGAATATATGCTATTTAATTGAATGCTGAAGAAACATTATTATAATAAACACAATTGACTTATTTACCCTGAGTGTAATTAGCATACTTTTCTTAAATTTAACATCTGTTGTTTTTAATCCTCTTATGCAGACATTAGGTATCAGGTGAGCCCACTTTCGTGAGAATATTAGTAACCTTGTTCTTGCCTTCATTATCCTCCCTGTGGAGTGTTATAATTGTTTTTCTTTAATCTCTCAGTTCAATCTGCGAGGTGCTGCCATCACCTCCAGCAGTTTGGGAACACATCATTTTTCTTAAAACTCTCCTGCAATCATCCATTCCTTTTTTTTTTTTTTCCTTGAGAAACATACATTGTGAGTTGTTTCCAAAGTTAGCCGGTATCCGTGAATTTCCTCCATGCCACACCTCTGCTGCCTTCATCCTGCAGAAGTGGAACACATGAAGGCATGGACTTTAAAGGTAGATTCTCATTTAGAACAGACAGTAGTAAGACTGAAAAATAGAAACCTTTTGCGACAATGGGATGAATGGTTTTGAGACTCATCTCAAATGATTTGAGATGAATCGTTTTACAATGAATATTCAAGCTATGGAAGTCCCAGCCACTTTACATTATCAGAACTTTGCAAAAGGTGTGCCGTTTCTTTGTTTTTCTCAAGTTCTTGTTATTATTGAAGTGCCAAGTGGAAATATTAAAGAGAATTTTATGATTTCTATTTGTATTTGTTGACATTTCAAATGTTTTGAAAAGGGATGCTTCTCTGCAGACATCTATAGATCCATGTAACATATGCATTTGTTCATAACCTTGAAGAGACAACAGAGGCCCCTGAAACGTTATCCAATTACACACCCCTATCTGATGATAACCCTTCAGTGCATGCTTATTATGTAGAAAGGGGCTTTTAATGATGGCTATATTTTATTTCCCTTCAGAGTCCTAAAATACAATGCAAAGCCAAATGGTAATATAGACCTAAGAGAAAATCAACACTTCAGTCTTGCACTTTAGATAACCTTATCAGCCACATTCACAACAAGACATTAGAGTGCAATAGATGAAGACACTTTCTGCAACTAAAATGAATTGCTGTATATTTCTCTTAAGCTCTTGTCAGCTGTAATTCGTGTTAGTTGAATATTTTCTCTAACTCAAAATCACACCTTACTTTGACAAATTGACTTGCAGGTGGTTTCTTCATTTCACGGATAATTATTTCAACTCCGATTTTATTGTTACCTAAATAGGGCAGAGCTTGCCTTTATTTTCGTTTTGCTTTCTCAAAAGAATAAAGGCCTATAATTCCAGCCAATGTGCTCTTCATTAGCAAAATATGACCTTACATTCTGTTTGGCAGATGAAAGGTAAGCTATGCTCTCAGTGGGGTGGGGGTCGGAGGAGTGGGGAATCTTTAAAGATTTAATACTTTAATAGGAAGAAAATTAGTCTATAAATCTGAAATAGGTAATTTATTCAGAATACATTTACATTTGTTCCCTAAAATGGCATTTCTCACTATGATTTTTTCTCACTCTGATCTCTTTTAGAAAAAAGTGTTTTAATTTAATTCCAGTGGAAATTAAATGAATAAAAATATGTAAATGGTTGTTTGGGGTTCTAATAGAACCCTGACATTTAGGACACATTGAATATATTGTTCTTTTTTGGACCTAAAAAGACTAGACTATGACAAAAATCATAGCCTAGGACACATCTCAGTTCTGAGTCCGCACCCAGATGGATTTCAAAAGAGGAGCCTCAATGCATGTATCTATTAGGAAAATCTCACTAAGGCCTTCAACATGCAAAGAGTGGATTTTTCTTATTTGGCAAAATGTCTAGGGGTTGGCCATCCAGGGTGTGTATGAGAGGCTGGTAATGCTATTAAGGATCTTAGTTTTTAACTGGCTCTACTTTTTTTTTTTTTTTTTCTGTTCTGCCACATGTAATGCATAGAACCCTATCCATGCATATTTCTTCCATCATTAGTTGGATGCTGCACCTCTAGGTATTATATCCATGTTCCAATAATGGATATAATAATTCTGAGAAGATAAAGAGAAGAACGATCACAGGATACTTACTAATGAAATCTACCCCTTTAAAAATCTTTTTTTCAGAAGCTCGACCAAGATGACTTCCTTATGGATCTTAAAGACCCTATGTATTTTTCAGGGTTCTCCAGAGAAACAGAATACATGTATATAAAATTGGCTCACATGATTATGAAGTATTGACTCATGTGATTATGGTGGCTGAGAAGTCCCACAATCTTCCATTTGAAAGTTGGAGACCCAGAAAAACTGATGATATAGTTTGAAGGGGCCGAGAGCTAGAGAGCCAATGGTATAGATTCCAGTCCAAGTCTGAAGACCTGAGAACCAGGAGTACCAAGGACAGAGGATGATCGATGCCCTAACTCAAACAGTCAGGCAGAGGGAAGGTGAGTCCCATCTTCTAATACATTGTTCTATTCAGGCCTTGAATGAACTGGATGATTCCCACCCACGTTGGAGAGGGTCATCTGCTTTACTCAGCCCAACAATCCAAATGCTAATCTTTTCCGGAAACGCCCTCACAGACACATCCAGAAATAATGTTTAATCAGATATCTGAGCATCACATGGCCCAGTCAAGTTGACACATCAAATTAACCATCACCTCCTATCTGGGTCACAGTAGACAGGTAAGTCCTTTACCAACCAAGCTTCTGTAATAGCAGAATGAAAGATAAAATACATTACTTTTACTGGATTTTTAGTGAATTAAAATGACAACTATTTATTACTTCTCATGGATTAGAACAGTAAATAGCTGTTTTCCTGATATGAATCACATTCAGCTTATCTCAACTAGGCTTGCTAAAAGGTTTAGGGCCTCAGCTCTGCTCCACATGGTCTCTCATTCTCCAGTAAGGTAGTCTGGATTTGTTCTCCTGGCTGCTACAGAGTAATTAAGTGACAGAGAGAAAATAAGTACAAGATACCTTTGGAAGCCTAGGCTTGGACCTGTTACACCATTACTTCTACTATGCACTATAGCCATGGCAAGTTACAGCCTAGATTCGAGAAGTAAGAAAATACTTCTTGATAGGAAGTATTCTTGATAGGAAGTCTCTACTTCCTGATAGGAAGAACTTCAAAGTTACATTGGAAAGAATGTACATCACATTTGCAGTCAATCTATCACAATATGAAGAAAAGAATGAATGTCCCAACTGTGGGTTGTATTCCCAATTATGTCACAAACTCATCATATAACCTCAACCAGTTCATAAAAAGAAATCTCTTCCCAAGTCTCAATGAAAATGATAATCTCTACCTTATTGTTCTCATGAACTAGATTTGAATAAATCACCTAGGAAAGAGTACTTTCAAAAGCTAAAAGAAAAAAAAAAGTCCTACATAGTTACAAAGAATTAACTGGCATTCAATTTTGCTAGGCAAGGAGGTAGTTTGCATACATGACTGATTACCTAGGGAACTGGTAAAACAAACAAACAAACAAACAAATGTACCAAAAAAACCCCTACACCATCATATTTGTTTTCCATCTTCAAGTAGCATCCACTTCTGTAAAATGATTTTTATTTAAAGAAATAGAAATGAGTTATATAGGTCATATATTTCTCAAACTTGATAAACATGATAAACATGATAAGGTATCACCTGGTAGTCTTGTTAAAACCCACTTTGTTGGGCCTCACAGTTTTTGATTCAGAGCATCCAGTTAGGGGTTTCAAATTTGCCTTTCTAAAATATTCCCAGATATTGCTTGTATTGCTATTCCAGGGACCACATTTTGAGAATCAATAACAGGTCTATTCTCTTCAGACTACACATCCATTGCACTTTAGGATAATTTGGGATTTTGGTTGATAAAGGCTCCACCACCATCTGGCAGGAAGCAGGAAAGATGGAGAATTGCACACCAGATTTTACACACTTAAGGCTGAGAGTAGCGTATGACATTTCTGTTCACATAACATTGGTCAAAGCCAGCTGTGAAGCCATGTCTAATTATGAAGGACTAAAGAAGGAGAATCCTACCTTTCTTGAGAACAGAAGAACTATACGTATTAGAGAAAAAATATTAATATCTACTGAAAAAATCGATAGCAGTATGGAGCTAAATGGTAATAGAAGTGGAGACATAGGAAAAAATATTATCTCAAGATCTGGATTTTGTCTTACTTGAGTAATGACTGAGTCACTGATAAAAATAAAGAAAGTAGATGTTGCTTTTAATAGGAAGAGTATAAGTTCAACATAAAGTAACCTCAGTTTGAAGTAACATCTATATAGACAGCTAAGTGTAAATGTTCAACATTATCTGGGAGTTATATTCCTGGGGAGGTTAGAGATAGAGGTGTGGACTTAAGAGTCACATCTTGAAAACTATCTTGAAAATATAGTTTAAGCAATAATAATGGATAAAGTGTCTGAACAAAAATATTAAAAGTTAAGTGCAGAGATTGGTGAGAACTAAACATTGGTGTCTTCTCACAATGAGAGAAATTAGAAATGGACTAAGAATCTGTAAAGAAGTATAAAAACAAAAAGCTAGAGAGTTCTATAGAAACCAAGCATGAAAAGAGTTTCAGGAAAGAAGAATAAAAATGTTAACTGCTAGCTACAAAAAAAATTCCAAGGATGCTGACAATTGAGAAATAGTTCTCAAATTTGTCAATTAGATAATAACTGGTGACCATTGATAGAAATCTCAATAAATTATTAGAATTAAAAGACTAGTATAGCAAGTTAAGAGGTGAGAAAAAAATGTATTCCTCAAAGAGAAACTAATTTTTATACCTAGTAAGGTTCATGAATATAGTAAGCATCCCCCTGCATGATAATGAATTGTAAAAAAATAATGAATGTTTGAAAGTTTCTAAATACCAATGGCAGCAATAGTATCAATATTTGATAATTATAAAGTAGCCTATAACATCACTGTTAAATTGGATGTGCTTATATTCTTCATTTTCAGAAGGAAAAACACAAAGTAGACCAAAAATTTATTCTATTAATCCATTTTTTTTGAATCACACATACAAGTGGTAGCAAAACAAGGAATAGAGTCATGGGCCCTTGACTCTTACTCTAAAATTTACCAGATTGTCTTATTTTGTCTTAACTTTCATTGCACTATTTATCCATCAGGTTTTGCTGTGTAACAAGAAAACAAAAAATCTCAGTGCATTGCAATAAACATTGATTTCTCACCCTCACTTCTATGGATTGGTTGAGGTTTGGCTGACTTAGGCAGAACTTGGCTGGGCTTGGTTCCAAGTGACAGGTCTGTATAGGTTGTATAGGTTTGCTTCACCAATATTTCTTTCTTTTATTTATTTATATTTTTGAAACAGGGTCTCACTCTGCTGCCCAGGCTAAAGTACAGTGGCATGATCATAGCTCACTGCAGCCTCAAACTCCTAGGCTCAGGAGATCCTCCTGTCTCAGCCTCCCAAATAGCTAGAACTACAGACACGCACCACCATACCAGGCTATTTTTTTTTTTTAATTTTTGTAGAGACCAGGGTCTCACTATGTTGCCCAGATGGGTCTCAAACTCCTGGCCTCGAGCAATCCCCCCACTTAAAACCCTGTGATTACAGGCAGGAGCCACCACACCCAGACATGCTTCATCTGTCTTTTAATCCTCCTTAAACTGGTGCCATGTTTTTCTGGTGGTGACAGAAGCAGCATAAAACAGCAAACACAAATACACAAGCACATTTCAAGCAAGTGCTTATGTCATGTCCACTATCATTCCATTTGCCAAAGCAAACACATAACCAAACCCAACCTCAGTGTGGTGGGGAAATAATCTTTGTTTCTAGTGGGAGGAAATATAAATATACATCACAGAGAAGAGGGATAGTGGTGTGCTGAATTCAGCTTGTATCAGCTCACGAGAGCTGATTTCTTCTCAGCTCCGTGTTCAGTGATGTTATGTTGGCAGCATGAAATTGGCCATGGTAAGATTATTCACACCATGCAAATTAGCAAATTTTTGTTGATGTGTTTGGTTATTTTTGACAACCAGTTGTCAGACATTGACCAGCACTTTTGGGAATGAGTACGAGAAAGAGTGAAAAATTGGGAACATTAATGTTATTTGTCACACATTATTTTACACACTCCATATTTTTATTCATTCATTTATTCATTCATTCTACTTCATTGAGCAAGTATCAAAGTCCAAATACTGTGTTAGCATGGTGTGACAATATAATCATGAGTAAGATATTGTCTGTTCTTGTGTTTCTCACTGACAAAAGTAGGAGAAATATATATTTATATACACACATATTTATCTATCTATGTATACACACACGCATATATTGCCAAGTCATTTTAAAAAGTGTTATAGTAAGCAAAATGCACAACATGATACATGATCCCAGAGGAAAGAAAAATATTTTTTCTATAAGTCCTCAAAATGTTAAAAAACGGAGTAAGATCTGAAGTCACACATAGGTCTAAAACACTGAAAGCTCAGAATGTACCAGAAGAGACACCTTGGCATCCTTATATGCAGGTGTCCATGTTACTGTGACCCTTTGCAACAATTTTAATCATCAATGACTCTAACCAGGACCTCAGCAACACTAACAGGGTGGCTAAAAAGGAAACAGAAGAGATGATATTTAATTAGCCTTTTAATTAGCCTTTTTAAAAATAAATGATTGAATGATTTTGATTGGATTGATTTCATTGTATTGTTGGTGTTATGTTTTATCTTAAAATATTTCTCCTATTTGTTAGATTAATTAAGCTTTAAAATGATTCTACCTTATATATGTTCTTCCTGTGTTACAGTATACCCTCTTAACAACTATGTAAATGATTCGTAAAGCTGTATATGAAAATCAGCAAGGGCAGGAGTACATTATCCTTCTTGCTTTAAGACACCTGGTTATGAGCCAGTTATTTAGGAACTCCAATTTGTCAGGTCTGACAACATTGTAATTGATTGCAATAATAAAGCCCGTACCAAAAGCTCAATTACTTCGGGAGAATTTCCCTTTTTTCTTAAGTGTTTTGCAAGTATGATAAGTAGGTGGTGGTGCTTTTCTTGACATAAGTGCACAAGAGATATATGATCTCTCTTAGTGCGCATAGTGACAAAAGATCACGCTGTTGGGCTGCAGGCTACAACAAATTGAACATACTGAATTTCAACTGGTCTAATGCAGTCTTAGGTTTGTTTCAGTCCATTCAAGTGATACCTTTCCATGCTAGTGCCATAACTGTATCCACAAAACTGATCAATGGAGGCATGGTGTTATATTACTTTAAGCAGGTATTTACTGTTTAAATACAATAAGCCTGCCTTTATTTGCATTACAAATTACTAGATAGGATTTAAATGATAAATCCCTTGCTTGAACTACTTTATAAGAGCTCTGTAACAAAGCTTCATAATGCGATTTCCTATGCTAAGCAAAATGGTGTCTAATTTCAATTATAATAGTGACCCTATTCAAGTCAAGCAAATAAAGCAATGAGAAAATTTCTGTGGCATTTATTTGCATTTGGATTTTCTAAAAATGAGATGAGACAACATATTTTTTCCTTTAATTTTATTAAAGGAAAGGTGTGTTTGAAATGGTAAAATACTACTAATTGGCCTCCAGGGATACCCTTATATTCTATGCAAATTAGCAATTTTCTTACTTGCAAAAATTTTCATCTGTGAGTAGAAAAGGTAATTTATGGTATCAACTATTAAGCCTGGGTTGAAAATGATAAAAGTGTCATCTAAAACTAGAATAAATCTAGAGTCTCCCTTAATAATTAATGAAATTTAAGCAGATTTTGAAAGTATAAGGTATAAAATCTTAGGGAATATTTTCCATAACTCTTTGCTAATTTCAGAAAATGCATTGCTCTGCACCAATAGTAGCACTAACCTGCCAATGGCACGCTTACAAGAAGCCACTAGGTTATTTAGAAAGAATAAAGAATGTCCCTTCTAAGAAAACATTTTATAATTTTAATTTTAGCACCTAATTCTTAGGCATAAAAAATAATATTACCTTTTTCTCATACATATATTTTAAAACTATGTACACCTCATCTATTACATATGATAGTAAGTATGAAACATCATAATCCTGCATCCACCATTCTAATTCACTGAGTTTCTTTATAAGAATTTCAAGTCTCATTTCTGGAAAATTACAGAAAGGGAAAATGAAATCACTTATTCTGATGTTTGAAATTAATATTTATAACTGTACCAAAGCAAGGGGACAGATAATGTGCTAGTTCCCACTTCCGATATTTTGTGACTGCAAAATACACAAAGTTATCAATAATTATAACACAAAAAATATGTCTGGCCAAAATAATTCAGATATGCACTAAATTGCTTTAAATGTATACAGAGTATCAGAATACTTTTATAGTTAATTATTCCATTAAATAAATTTAATCTCTCAGGAAATCTCCTGTGCTATTTCACTATTGCAAAGGATAGTGCAGTTGGGTAACAATTAGTAAATCAATATCAACCTAGTGGGAAATTTCTACTCATGTATCATAGGGCTTTCTGTTTTAATTTGCTACCTTTGACTCCTTCCACCTCTTTAACACATTAATTGCCCTGTAAGTTTATTTAACTCTCACTAGTTTTGAGCCCGGAGCCTCATGAAGCATATGTAACTCACATCTCTTCACTTTGAAAGACACATGAACTATTTTTCAAGTTACATATAACTCATGCATAGAAAACAATAAAAAAAAGAATATTTTTCATTAAATTAGAAAGGAACATTTTGTTTTCAAAGTTTTTATCTATTTTTTTAATACAACACTGTGGCCCCAAGGGAAAAAGTGAACTGGCCGCTTCTTGAGGATGAAGAACCAGGCTACCAGCCCCTCTGGGGCATTTCCCGTCACCATAGACCCAAGCTGAATTGGTAGGCACCATATTGCTCTCTACCCACTGTATGCCCTAGTCCTTCCCAGGGGAATTCAGCCCCTCAGTTGTCATCATGCTTGTTAGCACACAAATATTTCCTAACTCTGGCCCAGACTGCAGGAACCACAAGGACCACTGCGTCCTGGGGGATCTGTGTGATCCCAGAGCCTGGACATTTCAGGTGGGCTGCCTTCCAGAGACAGGCACAGAAGGGACAGAGACAACCAGAGTACTAGCTCTCCTCTATCCAGACTCTTTTATTCCCCCACCCCTCCCCTGCTCACTGCTCCTGAGAGAGATGATTGAGACAAGACTCAGAAGTGGCTTCTTCACCACTGCTGGTGCACCCATCACACTGAGGTTTCCACAGAGAGTGGGACTCAAACCTTTCCTCTTAAAGACCTGCAGCCGACCAAGGGGTGCTTGGACTGTGAGCTCTCTGCTTGCCAGCCCTCCCCAGTGCTGCATGCCTGGCTGGTCCATCAAAGCAGGGCATAGCCCGAAGCAGAGAAGCATCAAACCTGCTTGAGCACTCCATAGTCAACTCCGGACCAGCATGCTTCTCCCTGGCACAGTCAAGGATTGATCTTTGGGAATTCAGAGACAAGCCGGCAGGCCAAATCCTGTACCCCCAAGACTCCATTATGTTCCTCAGGGGCATGAAGGGGAGATTTCTGAACTTATCTTGGCAGGTGAGAAAACCTGAATGGGCAGAACTGACAGGAAAGTTCACTGTGGGTCCCAGCCAAAGTGCATTTGCGGAGCACCCTACCCCACACAGGAAGGCTGTGCTCTTAGCCCAAGGCAAGATTCTGAACAGGGAACTCCCAGCCTACAGTACTATTGCTGGGGATCTAAGCTAGTTTGAGCTCCAGCCTGCAGGCAGACACAAGAAGGAGACCACAGGGCTGAAGAAGGAGGGGAAGAATGAAAACCACTCCTGACAGCCTGACTGGAAATCTCAGATGGCTCATCCCCTATGAGCAGATTTTTCTCGTTCAGTGGGGCAACTTTAGACCCTCCCTGGTGGCTTTCCCCAGTGGCCTGGGAGCAGAGCTTCAAACCCTGCCAAGAGAGCTACATCATTACCGTCTTTTGTGGGGCCTGAAGGCAATTTCAACTGGCTCATCCCTGCCCAGCCTCATTCTTCCACCTTCCTCTACTGTGGTGGAGAATAATGAGTCCCTTGGGAGCTCCAGGCCTCCACCCACTGCTGGGGCATTGAGTGCTTCTTATGAGGGGCTGGAGCTGGTTACAGGACCCAAAAACATCACTGCATCTTATTCTTTCCAGCAAGCACCACCTACCGGCAGGGAGAACAACTTGTACACCCTATTACAGCATTTACTGACTCAGTAATACAGGGCATGGCCGATGCTTACCTACAAGCACCACCTGTTTTCAAAGAGATTAAGCTGGGCATCACAATATAATAAATGCTGTTAAGAAGACCACAGGACTTGAAAAAGAGAAAGGATTTCAAAGATCTCCATCCTCCCTCATAAACAAGAGACAGGGAATCTGACCACACACATAGCACATCACTGCTAGAACCTAAAAATAACTAGCAGCTGAGGAAACTACCACACTATGAATATCTATAACCAAGACATGCATCCAGAACCTAGATTGCCATCAAGCACCCACATGCAAAGGCAAAGGTTCTTACCCAATTTATGGTATGGACACATCCTTATGAGTGAGGGTGGGGGGAAAAGCCCCATCTAAACAAAAGAAAATCCAAAAACAAGGGAGAGATGCTCCAGATGAGAAGGAATCAACACAAGAATCCTGGAAGTATGAAAAATCATAGCCAGCAGAAGAAAATAAATAAATAATGTCAGAAAAGAACTAAATGAAATACAAAAAAAGAACAAAGGATCAACAAGACAAAAATTTGGTACGTTTAAAAGATAAACAAAGTTGATAGACCTCTTGCTACGTTAACCAGGAATAGAAGAGAAATAACCCAAATAAGCTCAATCAGGAGATATTACAACTGATATGACAGAAATGCAAAATATCATCTCCAAATACTATGAAAATCTTTATGCACATAAAATTAAAAATATAGAGGGAATCGACAAATTCCTGAAAATACACATTCTCCAAAGACTCAATCAGGAAGAAATAGAACTCTTGAGCAGACCAACAATAAGCAGCGACATGGAAGCACTAATAAAAAATCTTCCAACAACAAAAAAAAGCCCCAGATCAGATGGATTCACAGCCAGATTCTACCAGACCTACAAATAAGAGCTGGTACCCACACTACAGAAATTATTCCATAACACGGAGAAGAAGGGGATCCTTCCCAACCAATTCCATGAAGCCAGTATCACCTTGACACAAAAGCCAGGAAAGGACACAACAAAAAAAGAAAACCAAAGACCAATATCCCTTATGAATGTAGGTATAAAAATCCTCATTAAAATACTAACAAACCAAATTCAGCTGCACATCAAAAAAATAATCCACTATGACAAAGCGGTTTCATCCCAGGGATTCAAGGATGGTTCAATAAAAGTAAATCAATAAATGTGATTCACCACATAAACAGAAGCAAAAAGAAAGACCACATGAGATGTAGAAAAAGCATTCAACAAAATCCAGCACTCTTTCATGGCAAAAACTCTCAAAAGCTAGACATAGAAGGAAATTATAAAGGCCATTTATGACAAACCAATAGCTGTCATCAACTGAATGGGGAAAAGTTCAAAGCATTCCCCCTGAGAAATGGTACAAGACAAGAGTGCCCACTGTCACCACTTCTATTCAACATAGTGCTGGAAGTCCTAGACAGAGCAATCAGGCAAGAGAAAGAAATAAAATGTATTGGAATCAGAAAACAGGAGACCAAACTATTGCTTTTCACTGACATTATCATGTTATATTTAGAAAACCCCAAAGACTCTACCAAGAGACTAGTGGAATTGTTATATAAATTCAGCAAAGTCTCAGGTTACAAAATCAATGTACACAAATCGGTAGCATTCCTATACATCAATAATAGTTAAGCTGAGAGTCACATCAAAGACTCAATAACATTCACAATAGCTACAAAGAAAATAAAATACCTAGGAATATACTTAACCAAGGAGGTGAAAAATCTCTACAAAGAGAACCACAAAACACTGAGGAAAGAAATTGCAGAGGACATAAACGAAAGGAAAAACACATCATGCTCATGGATCAGTAGAATCAACATTGTTAAGATGTCCATGCTGGCCAAAGTGATTTACAGATTCAATACAATCCCCATCAAAATACCAACATCATATTTCACGTATCTATAAAAAATAAAAGTATGCTTCGTTTGGAACCAGAAAAGAGCCTGCATAATCAAAGCAATCTTTAGCAAAAAGAACAAATCTGTCAACATCACATTTCCAGACTTCAAACTGTACTACAAGGCTATAGTAACCAAAACAGCATGGTATTGGCACAAAAATAGACACACAGACCAATGGAACAGAATAGAGAACCCAGATATAAAACCGACTACAGACAGCCTACTACTGATCTTTTACAAAGCAGGCAACAATATACACTGGGGGAAAGAAGCTATATTCAATGAACGGTGCTGGGAAAATTGGATAGCCACATGCAGAAGAATGTAAAGGACCCCTATATCTCACCACTCACAAAAATTAATTCAAGATGGATAAAAGACATAAATGTAAGGCATGAAACCACAAGGATTCTAGAAGAAAATGTGGGAAAAACTCTTCTGGGTATTGGTCTGGGCAAAGAATTTATGACTAAGTCCTCAATGACAATTACTACAAGAACAATAATAACAACAAAACAAAAATAAATAGATGGGACTTGATTAAATTAAAAAGCTCCTGCACAGCTAAGGAAATAATCAGCAGAGCAAATAGACAACCTACAGAATGGGAGAAAATATTCACAAACTATACATCCGATAAAGGGCTGATATCCAGAATCTGTAAAGAATGCAAACAAATCAGCAAGAAAAAACAAACAATCCCATTAAAAAGTGGGCAAAAAACATGAACACAAGTTTTTCAAAAGAAGACAGACAAATGGTCAACAAACATAGGAAACATGATCAACATCACTAATCATCAGGGAAAGCATATTAAAACAACAATGAGATATCACCTTACTCCTGTTAGAATGGCTTTTATTAAAAAGTCCAAAATCAATGCATGCTAGCTTGGATGCAGAGAGAATGGAACATTTATACCCTGTTGGTGGGACTTCAAATTAGTAAAATCTCTATGGAAAACAACATAGAGATTCCTCAAAGAACTAAATGTAGGCCTACCATTCGATCCAGCAATACCACTACTAAGTATCTACCCAAAGGAAAAGAAGTATTTTTATCAAAAAGACACCTATACGCAAATGTTTATTGCAGCATGATTCACAATTGCAAGGATGTGGAATCAACCAAAGTGCCCATCAACTCATGAATGAATTAATAAAATACAGTGTTTGTATACCATGGAGTACTACTCAGACATATAAATGGATCAATTAATAATGCTTTTTGCAACAATATGGGTGGAACTGGAGACCATTCTCCTAAGTGAAGTATCTAAAGAATAGAAAAACAAACACCACATGTACTTACTATTAAATTGGAACTAACTGATGAGCACACATGTGCGCAGAGGGAAGGAAAACAGTGGAAATCAACCAGGGGTGAGGGGGCATAGGGAAGGGGAAAAACCTACCTAAGTAGCACAATGAAAATTATTTGGGTCGTGGGCACACTTATAGCCCTGACTGAGGCCATGTAACAAACACATTTGTGCACCCTTAACATTTTGAATTAATAAAAAAATAATAATTTAAAAAGAAAGATATTCATGAAAATAAATAATGGCAAATGTTAATTGTAGAATTTAGATTGTGTGTATGTGGTTATTCACCATATGATCCTTTCAAGTTTCATTATGTTTTAAAATTTTCCTACTAAAAGTTTGTGAAAAAATTCATAGTTTTCGATTTTTAAATATACCATATTATATTATAAATATGATATATTGTCATGGTATAGCTGGTTATAGCCATATTATATTATAAATATAGACCTCAGCACAATTTTGCTCATTCATTCATAAACATTTATTGAAGAATCTTTTTGTGCTTAGCACTGTGCTGAGATTGGAACTAAAAAGTTTATTTTAACACTGCCCCTGCTCCTAACTAGCTCATAGTCTAAAATTGCAAACAAACCCATAACCCAATAATAGAAAGCATTGTAGTCAGTAAAATAACAGGGGCATAAATAAGGTATTATGAAAAGCAATATGAAAAGTGCATCTAATGCATCCTGGAGACAAAGATCGGAAGGATCAGGAGACCTAAGCAAGTCTTACAGGCTACATGGAAATTACCATTAGTATAAGTATAGGAGGAGATACGAGCATTGTAGAGAAAAAGAGGAGGAAATATATTTTAGAAGACCTTACAGGTAGAGATCACTGTATGAGAGAAAGCATGGGGGCGGGGGAGGGATGCATTTCTATCATCATGCTTTTTCGCAAAAGAAGCACTTGGTTTAGTAATGAAATGTTTGTGTTAAGCAACCATTAATCCTTTCATGAAATGAACTCCTCTAAATTAGGATGTCTCTTCTGGTAGGCAAATTTTAGGATCCACCTAAAACTCTCTCCTGTGAAAAATAACCAATCCTAGATATTCCAGTTGGTTACTTAAAGAAAAAAAAAAGCATTTTTATGAACCAAGATCTTTGATATGATGAATAAATCTATCAGCTATAGTTTCTACAACACAAAACTTGTAGCAGTCGCTAACTCCATTTACCCAAAGGCAATGTGGTTGTCTGTTTAGTAATCTGCAAATAGTGCAGAAGTCATGGTCTCTAGATTTCAAGAGGTCCAAGAACTTGATGGGAAAAAAAATCACGTTACTAATTTCTAAGTGAAATTTATCATTTCTTTTAATTAGAAATGTAGGCAGTAAGCCATAGTAGTATCAGCAACACCTATGACTGGTCATCAGTACAAATCCCTTATATTTTCATATTATGGTGTAGTTGCTACAGATGTATTAAATGTTATTTATTTAGGTCCTGATGTTGAAATTATAGTAAACATTAAAATCACTGCCAGAATCTTGTTAATTAATGTGAGAATAAAAAATTATGTTTATTATTGTGTCATAAACTTTTTAAGATGTTTTAATAACTGTGAAGCATATGATTGGTAAGCTTTGAAATCCTATATTAGTTATTTTATATATTTAAATCATTCTAAGAAGTGAGCCATGGGCTCACTGTAAGACTATCAAAGGCTCCATGCACCAATATAATAAAATAAAATTTTAATTTTAACCTTAAAAAATCATAAAAGGAGATTTTAAAGGACTTCTGATTCTTACTGACGTCAACATTTTTATTTGTTTTTGTTTGGTTTTGTTTGTTTTTTCTCTACTTCTGGAACACTTTCTCAAAAACACTTCCATAGGTGATTGTATTATGCATTAAATAATGCATTAGATTATGCATTAAATAATGTTTCTTGACTTTTTAAATTGTTTGCAATGTTTTTCATCGTTGATAAAACTATTTGCAAGTCGAAAGCCCAGCTGCATAAAGTTGCATCTTCCAAAATTTGGGCATAGGAACAAATCAAATGTGGTCCAATCCACTTCCTTCTGTCAATCCCTCCCTTGCCCATCTCCAGTGAGTCTAAAACTAAGACTCTCAGGTCATCCATAGCTGTCTTTGACACAATTGTTCATAAACCTTTTTTCTAGAGTAATCTATTGTCATTTTCTCCACTTTTAACTGAGAGCTAAACATCAGAGTATTTAAATGTTAGTTTTCTGATGTTTCCTCTTGGCTGGCTGTGGCTTTGGGGTTCATCTGGTACTGGTTCGTTGAGGTGGTGAGTCATCAGATGCCTGAGTCACCACAATGCCATTCCCATAGCGATGACGACTCTTTTAGGCTTTTTACAGGCTCTTTTAGGCTTTTCACTTCATTTCATTCAGTCTCAGAGCCAGATTGCCTTAAGCTTAGCAACAAGACGATCCCACCACAGTGCTGAGTTTAACGGCCTCCGTCCTCAATGGATAAAGAAATGTGGATAACATTAGCAGTGCCTTTGGTGTCTCTCTGGGCACATCCATCCACATCTAAATACACATTTTTATGTTTAGCCATTTATTCCTAGCAATAAAATACTGCAATGTCTTAAATATTAGCATACTAATCCAGACCTGAGGTCTGGGAAAGATTTATGTTAAACATTTTTGATGCCATTATTCACACTATGTGCAAAGCTGAGTAAGACTTTCTTATGAATCAGAGTAATATCAGATTCATATCCCACTGGCTGCTCTGCTGAAATTCTAACGATTTTAACTTTGGTTATATTTCAATGTTAAAAAAAAATGTTAAGCCAATGATATCAGCACAGCACTTGCAAATATAAATGGCTGTAGAGTCAAAGAGAACCAGGTTAAAATTTTGGCTCTGTCATTTATCAGCTGTGTGACCTTGAGTAAGGACTTAACCTCACTTAGCCTCAGCTTTCTTGACTATAACACTAGTTAATGTTGTGAAGATTAAATAAAGGAATAAGTGAATGAAAATTAAATGAAGAAATGAATATAAAGCCTATTATGTATTTGGTACTGAATGAAAGAAGGCTGTTATAATAATGATTATCATTAATGAATAGCAATGCACAATAAGGTTTAACCTCTCCCAGGTCAGCTCGAAAAGGAGAAAGGTGGAGACATTGGTGTTAGTGATGGAAGGAACATTCAGGCTTATCTAGTCTACCTACCTCACTCTGCAAAGCAGGAAAGTGAAACACAGTGAGGTTAAAGAGTTTATTCAAGGTCACTTAGTTATTTATCTAATGGAAAAGCTAGGGCAAGATCTATTTCTTCTGGCCTAAATTCTCTTCTTCAAATGTGAAGATCTGAGCTTCATGGCACAATGCCAAGGAGTCCGAGGTAGAGCACTTAATAATAAAGTAACAAATCTTCATCTCCTGTGTACAGTGGAAAAGTTCAAGGAGTTACAAGAGCAATGAGGCCATAAAAGAAAGTAGTTGCTTCTCAGCATCCCAAAGTTCCCCCTTTAAGTATTTTACTCCTGTGAATATGGAACCACAGATGAGGTGAATGTGGTTTCCGATGTCAAATGTACCTTCTCTTTACCTAATGTAAGGAACACAGACTGGATTAAGATTCTACCCAATTCCCATTCTGGACTTTCAAGTTCAACCTTGCTCCTCCTCTAAGGCTTTTCCCACTCCCTCTAGAATCTCCACCTGCCTTTTCTGTCTTCCATCATCAGGCCTTCTATCTAGCCTTTCTCCACTCTCCCTATTCAGTATTCTTGTATCCCCCACCAGACAGAGTAAGCTGAAAGGTCCTATTAGCTTTTGAAAAATTTTTAACATGTCCTGCCACCCAGGGGAGATTGTGAGATCTATACATGTAAAGATATTCTCTTTTGATTCTTTCCATCTCTGTTGCCAAGCAATGCTCCTAAGAATAACATGTACTCAATAAAATCAAACCTGCTCCCAGATCTGCAGCCACAAATAAGCAAACCAGATCCACCACTCCTCTATTTAAAGCCCATCAGTCTCTTCATACTGCCTTTAGGAGAAAAGCAACATCCTAACACTTTTGGCAGCACTCTGACCTCTTCCTACCTCTCCAGCCTCAACTCCCAACAGTCACTCTCAACCCTGCAGCCACCACCTTACTGCCTTGAATGAACCATTCTCTTTCTAACCTTCGAGACTTGGGGTTGCTGGTACCTCTGCTAGGACACTCAGTCTTTCACCCTTCATTGAACCATCTCAGAGTCATCCTTTGTATCTCAGTTCAAAGATTTCTATTTTTTTACTCTTTCCTGTACACTAAAGAACATTTTTTTCCCTTGACACTTGTTCTTCATTATACTTTTAAGATATTGGCATAATGTCATGTCTCCTTTCTCCTCTCGGTTCTGAGCCCACATGTCTCAGTCCTTATCCATCTGCCCCTGGTGGCTGCTCTTGTTGCCCAGTCACTCCTCAAAATCTTCCCTTCCTTGGCATCTGGTCTGAAGCATGGTCCATATTGGTTGGCTGTGCATACTCATTTGAATTATTTCCCAACTGTGTTTTTCTTTTCTTTCTCTCTCATTTTTTTTTCAATCTGGCTTGAGTGTTGGTTCTGAAGTTTGCACATATCCATGACAGCATGTTAATAATAAGGCAATACAGTGCTTCATACAGCTCAATATATTCCATTTAAGGGGTCATTCTGTCATTACTACAGCCTTCCAGTCATTCTGCAAGTATTTGCTGAGCACCTATGTGATGATCACTACAGTAATCACTAGGGAGATAATGATGAGCAGAAGGCAAAGGATCTCTGCCTCTCCCTCAGAAGCCTCAGTCTGTAGAAAAAGACAGGTGCTATCGATCACACCGTGTATATATATGCGTGCATGTGTGCACATGTGCGCACACACACACTCAACACTTGTTTAAGAACTGTGAAGGAGATCACAGTGTAACTATTAAACCCACAAAGTTTTGGATCTAGACTGCTTGGGTCTAAATCCTCGATCTTGCCACTTTTTAGCCTTGTTGCTTTAGCCAAGTTTTATATAATAACTTCTTTAAGATTCAGTTTCCTCATTTATCAAATGGGGTGCATATCGCTGCTTACCTCACTGGATTGTTATAAAGATTAAGTGAATTAACGTATGCAAAACACTTAAATCAGTGTCTGGCACGTAATAAGTGCTATAGACTTGGATATTATCATTACTTTGCAATTCTGTCCTTCCAAATTTCTTAGAGTTAAATTCCCCTTCTTTTCGGAAATTATAGTGATAGAATAATAGATGTGACCATATTTTTTTTTAATGGTCTTGTTTGACAAAAGATAAATTGGGGGGAATTCTTTAGGGGGGATAATTTTACTACTTTAAACTTGGAAATTCTGAGTATCCGAAATGCTCAACCTTGCATCCCAAGCCCTTCATCGTATTGTACCACATAGCTTTTCTCCATATCATAACGTTCTGATTTTCAATTGTGCAACAAACCACCCCCATGCTTAATGGCTTGAAATAACATCCATTGTAGTCTATCTCACAATTGAATAGAGTCAGAAATTCTGTTAGGAGTCAGCAGAGTGATTCCAGCTTCGACTGGGGTCACTCAGTGCTGTTTGTCCAGTGGCTGGTCTAGTCTGATCTGGAAAGTCCAGGATGGATTTTTCACAATCTTGGGGCCTTGCTGGAGCTGGCTACAGGGCCAGGTTCAGCAAGACCATGAAGCCCCTCCATGTAGTCTCAGGACCCCTCCACATAGTTTTCACAGTAAGGTCATCAGATTTTTTATATGATGGTTAGTTTCTTCCTTTGTGAATGTTCCAGGATTTGGGAAGTGGAGCTGCTGGTCTTTTAAAGCCTGATCCAGAAATTAGCACAGTGATAATTCCACCATATTCTAGCCAACTATTCCCAGAGATGGAGACTGCCAGACTGAAGGGGACGGGGGAGAGATAGAAGCTACTTCTCAATAGGAGGAGAGTCGAAGACTTTTTGACTATCTTCAATCTGCCACTCTTAATGTCCCCTGCCTACAGTGGTTCACCTAAATAACACTGAACTTGTACTCTGTCACACACTCCTTGCTGCCAGATGCCTCGAAGCCATTGTATGCCCTGAACTTTTCTGTCCATTGTGCCCCTTTTGCCTTTCTTCTTCTGGCTAACTTTAACTCACACTTCAAATTCTAGCTCAAACATCATTTACTCCTGACCCAAACCCCTAAATAGCCTCTGATTGAATATCACCCTGATTACATTCCTATCTTCTCTCTTACCATATTTTACTGAGACAATCTGTTAATCTATTTCTTTCACCAGCATGTCCAACTCTGTAGTAGGAACAAGTACCATGTTTTATTCATTTTTGTATTTCTGGAGTCTAGCACAATACTTGGTGTACCAATGTACCCAGTCTAAACTGAATGACTATCATCACTTTAATTTTGATTGACAATGTACCAAGATTATTGTGTGAAATAAATTGATTTTAATTCAAACAACCAAGGTACTTCACCAGAAATATTTGTAAAATTTTAATTTTTAAAAGACAAACTTTAAAAATATTCAGTGATGATTGTGTTTTTATGTAACTTCATTAAATTACAACATGCATTTTATTTTCCTGTAGAGGGTTGATTTGGCATAGATAGACTGAGGAATAATTTTTAGAAGTTAGACATCACCTAGAAGTCAATAAAAATGATAAAGAAGCTGTCTTGATGCTGACAGAGAAACAGAATTATATATGATCTTTCAAGTATAGAAAATTAATCTATATATAGCTATAGATGTATTTGATCACAACTCCAAAATTAAAGTATAACTAAGCTCCAAGGAATTTTCCATTATTTCTAGGTGTAACAAAAACAGCTTGCCAAACTGCATTACATGTGAACTTTTTCAACCAGTTTCCTCTTATACCTTTCATCTTTCCTTATTCTCTCATTCTCTCTCATTGATGGTAGAAAATATCTTCATGAATATATATGGCAAAAAGGTGTTAACATTTACTGAGCATTGCTATATTCTAAGCACTGTGCTAAGTGCTTTACATGAAATATTTCATTTATTTTTACAATGACTCTGAAAATTACCTATTACTTATGTTGAGAAAAGTCAGTCTCAGAGAGAGTAAGTGACTTGTCCAGGGTCGCATAGTTTGTAAATGGCAGAAATAAAATCTCTTTAACGGAAACATCCTGCTTTGAATCTCTACACATTCCTTCCTAAAGGGATTAAAGCATGACGTTTATTCAAATCTACATGGCTGTCCTGTGGACATAAATATTTCCTCTCATGAGGAAATGTAAAAAGTCAGTGAATTAAAAGGAATATGATATTCTTCATTGAATGATGAAATTATTTATTAATTTTGTAATTCTTCGTTAATCTGAAATTGAAATGAAGTAGACCATGGGAAATACCAATTTGAGGGATAAGGCCAGGACCAATGTTTGCTGTTGGACATAATGTGTTTTTAGATAGATGTGGCCTCAACAGATATTTTAACACAGACTCCAGGACATCTTTGACAATCAACTGGATTTAGCACCAAAGTAGAAAGCTATTTACTGTGCAGGTGATATTAGAATATGAGGGATAATAATCTTCTGCATATGGGTAAATTAAGTCCACACGTATCATGTCTTTATTTCTAGTTTTTCCACAAGGAGGAGCATTTTGGTACCCTGCCCACATCCCCTAGGATCTCTTTTGCAGAACAATTTGAAACCTGGGAAATCATTATGTTCTAGAAACTTCTCAAAGATTTTGCTTCAATTTCTTCTAAGCTTAACTACTACCATGACTTAGCTTAGACACTTTGCACCTCATGCCTGGAATATTGTAATAACCAGTTTTTCTAAGATGTCACTTATTCATACAATTTCTTTGAATCCAGTGCTCATGGAATCAATTCCAGACTTAGTCTGGTATTTGAGATTCTTGATGATCTCATGTCAATCTACTTTTCCAGCCCCATCTCCTACTAGCCCTTGATACAACCCCTATATTTCAGGCCATCTGGTCTTCTCTCTGTCTCTGCACCTGTTCTAATCTTTTCCTCTTTTGTCTTTGCTCATGATGAACAGAATTTCTTCTCCCCATTGCCACCTCTCTAACTCTTATCAATCCTCCAGTGTCCAATGTAAATCATCTCTTCCACTAGCTTTTTCTGATCATCCAGATAGCCACTTCTCATAGATGCAGTTCACTAATTAGCTGTGAAATAGCAGTAATTTGAGTCCATGGTCATAGTAATTTCTGAATATAGCTTTATTGCACTTTTTGAATTTATTATCCTTAAAGACAAAACATATAGCTTCGTGGATACCCTAAAAGTCAAATATTATGCTATTCCTTTTTAAAGTAGTGAGTGACTTTGTTTAGTTTAATTCTATGTGAAAATAAAGTTTTGCAGTGGAAAAAATTAATTGAAAAGAGGGAGCATTGTAATCCCAAAATCCACTGACTAACAAAAGTGAACTCTTTAAATGCATACTTACAGGAAACTGGACTTTCAAGTGTCATCATGGAAGAAGACATAGGTGTATAATAAATTTTGGTTGAGTTCAAAGCCCGTTCTTTCTTTGAAACATTTTGTTCTTAATAATGGACCCTTAGAGCCAGTTTTATCCTTCAGTATGAAATTTTAAATGCGACTGAGAACAGGCTGTAACATGACGTTGTCTACAGGCCCCACCGTGTTCTAAGCCGGCCACTCTCATTAGTGTGAGTGCACATGTTGATAAACCCCAGGAGGCATTTATGCGACACCAAAGAACTCTTCATGACATGCCTTCAGTCAAGATTTTACTCAGGCATTTTGGGTCTCTCTCTAGTGCTATTGCCTCTTTTTCTGTAGCTTTTATTCGCACTTGACCCTATGTTTTAGAAAGTGCACACGAGTCAGTATTCCAGACATCCCAGGGACTTGAAGAGCTGATCTAATGTCTGTGTTGCAAGATGAAAAACAGAAGAATTTTGTTAAACCTATAAAAAGGATGACATTTTGCCTGGCCCTGAGCTGTTTTGTTCAAAATTGAAGCTTTTGCAGCTTGCGGCTCCTTGATTTGTGAGCTACAGAGCATCATATCTTGGCCATTACTGAATCATAATAGTTCTCTGCCTTTCCCAGCTCATTTTATTTAAAAGGAAAGAGAGAAACCCTTTATCTTACAAAATGCATTTTCTTTTTATTTTCCTTCATCGCTGGAATGGATTCTGTAAGGGTTCAGTGAAAACATATGTAAATGGTAATTTGAAAAGACCATTGAGCTGATGCAAGTAAGGTTATTTAGGTGGTTAGATTGGAATAGGTGTCATGAGAATAGAGCATTCTGCAGCACTTTTTTCCCACCACATCACCTTGTGAAAGGCTAGAATCTTGTACACATTAATTATTTTCATCATCTATGAAATAGTAGTATACAGCCACATAACACATCTGGGTCAGTGTCTGGCTTAACCACAAAATATTGATTTGTTCAAAACAGAATGGGCTGAGCACGAAGGAGGAGACTTCATTAAGAATTCCTCTGAATTTTATACACCTTGGACCAGAAAGAGGACCATGGAACATTTCCTAACATCTGAAGTAGTAGTCAATTTCCTAGCTAAACTATATCACCTTTTAACTAACCCTTCTTCATAGTTTAATTATTCCTTTTTCAACAAACATGTGTGCAGTGCATTTTCTAAGTCAGTCACTATCCTAGCTGCTGGGAATCAAAAGTATAGTCACCCTCCTTCTTCAAGGAGCTCTCAGCCTATTTATAAACATTTTATTATGTCAAAGTGATAAGCACTATTTAAGCACTTACACTGGGCATATTCCCATTTTTGTATAGATAAAAGATGTACAACATGGTTTAAAATGAAAAGGATATCAGAGTCTTTCACCCATGAAATAAGAAAAAACAGGCATGCCAGTTAATTTTTAAAAACACTATTTTTGTGGATTTTTGACATTTGTTGTATTCACGAGCTTTTAAAAATCTCTAATGCATGGTGATTTCATTTCTCATTCTAAATAAATATTTACTTCTGTATGTAATTTTGCATTCTTGTTTTTAAAAGGGTTTTACAACATTGTAGAAGCTTGAGACCCACACAGCGAGATACAGCTTTGCTGCAAGGGTGTAACTGACATGACATGGAAGAGCACCTGGAATGGAAGAGTAGCTTAATGCATGGCAGCTATGATTATTACTGTAGTTCTTTACTTCTTCTCTCCTTGTCATTCTCTCTAGCCATGGAAATGTATTTTTCTACAGAATCAGGAAAAAACCACAACATCCATGACTGTCTTTATCAGTTTGGTTCTAAGTATTGTTTCAGTGCATTACAAAACCAAATTTTTTTTCAGGAGTGCTATCTTAAAATTAGTTTTCTGCTTACTTTTGTCCAAAATGTATTGGTCCATTTAAGAAGTTGAAACTTTTAAGAAAATAAGTTTGGAAACTCTGAAGCCATTTATAAATTGAAAGCACAATCATAGGCAGATGGAGATGGAAAGAAATATTCTATATAAATTTTGACTCTTCCTTGTTTCATTTTGAAATATCTGTTGGCATACTGGAGATAAATGAGTATGAAATGAGCAGTTGTTCCGAATGGTGGAAAAAACTCACAGGTGTTAATGTCCTCTATGGCAAGAAGTCCTCAATAGCAAATTCTCACTTTTTCTCTCCCGAGGAAGCTGGAGAAAGTATTCAGGGTATCTTGGGGCTTGGAATGAAAAATATAGCCATCCTTTTCACTGGCTTCCACTAGCCTAAATAGGGTGAACAGACCCACTGCTGCTGAGTCAGAAGGAAGATAGCCATCTGTTAGAGATAAGCAGCACTGAGCAGCTTTGAAACTGAGCCAGCCCAGACATTGAGGACAAACTTCAAGCAAGGACTTTAGACTTCAAGTTAATCACTTGGTGCTGATTGATAAGGGAAAATGAAGGATTACTAAGCAAGTGAATCCCTGACCTGCATTGGAAACATCTATCTCTTTAAAACGAGCTTTAGATTTGTCCATTTGTCAAGATTCAGCTTAATGTTAATATGGCCTTATATGTTTAATGACTGTGTGAGAATGTGGGGCTCGATGCATTCGGGAAGACTCTGTATGAGCGAAGCAGCAGAGTACAAGAGTGTTGTAGTAAAGAATTCTAGCTCCAGAACCAGACTGTCTACCTGAAAAATCCTGAGTTCTTAGCTCCATGACCTTAGACACACTCCTGAAGCTCTCTAAGACTTAGTTTCCTGAACTGAAGAAATTAAATTGATGATAGCATTTCCCTCATCAGTTGGCTATGAGGCTAAATTAGATAATCTCTATAAGGATATTAGCCCAATGTCTGACAGATGGTAACGACTCCATAAAAGCAAATGCCCTATTAAATTTGAAGTCATCCATTCCAAGTACCCCTCTACTATATTAATCCTTTAAGCTTCAAGAAATTTTAGTGTTCCTAACTGTGAAAATAGCAATTAATAGGAACCACAGAATATCGACAGTTTCCCAATTGATTTGAGAGTGTGTTTTACCCAAGGAAAACTGAAACAGTCCTTGTAGATGGTACAACCACTGGGCCCTCCCAAAAACAGTTAAACTGGTTTTATTGCTGGGGAGCTGACCAGAGGAGGCAACTGACACAGCTCTTCAAAATGAATCAGGTTCTACCTCAAAAAGCACAGATATACAGGCAAAAGGACTTACTTCATTTATCCCAATTCAGAATGGAAGTTATACATTGTCAGGTTCTCATGAGGTAGTTCCCAGGGCCTGAACCTCTTTTTTTTTTTTTTTTTTCTGCATATTATGGTGGTACAAATGTTTAGGTTACGTTGCCCTTGCCCCCACCTCCCCCACCTCAGTCAGAGCTTCAAGCATGTCCATACCCCGGATGGTGCACATCACACTCATTATATATGTACATACCCATCCCCTCCTCCCCCCTTCCTCCCCGCCTCCTACCCCCTCCCATCTTCCCCACACCAGATAAATGTTATTCCTATATGTGCACTTAGGTGTTGATCAGTGAAACTAATTTGCTGGTGAGTACATGTGGTGCTTATTTTTCCATTCTTGGGATATTTCACTTAGTAGAATGTGTTCCAGCTCTATCCAGGAAAATAAAAGAGGTGCTATATCGCCATTGTTTCTTATAGCTGAATAATACTCTGTGGTATACATATACCACATTTTATTAATCCACTCATGTATTGATGGACACTTGGGTTGTTTTCGCATCTTTGAAATTGTGAATTGTGCCTCTATAAACATTCGAGTGTAGATGTCTTTTTTATAGAATGTCTTTTGTTCTTTTGGGTAGATGCCCAGTAATGGGATTGGTGGATCAAATGGTAGATCTACTTGTATCTCTTTAAGGTATCTCCATATTGCTTTCCACAGAGGTTGCACTAGTTTGCAGTCCCACCAGCAGTGTATAAGTATTCCTATCTCTCTGGATCCACGCCAACATTTATTGTTTTGGGATTTTTTGATAAAGGCCATTCTCACTGGAGATAAGTGATATCTCATTGTGGTTTTGATTTGCATTTCCCTGGTGATTAAAGATGTTGAGCATTTTTTCATATGTTTCTTGGCCATTATTCTGTCTTCTTTTGAAAAGTTTCTGTTCATGTCCTTTGCCCACTTTTTGATAGGGTTGTTTGATTTTTTTCTTGCAAAAATTCTCAACAAAATCCTAGCAAACCAAATCCAGGTGATTTTCAAGAAAATAATCCATCACAACCAAGTGGGCTTCATTCCAGAGATGCAGGGATGGTTCAACATATGCAAATCTATAAATGTGATTCACCACATAAATAGAAGCAGAAACAAAGACCATATGATCCCCTCAAAGATGCAGAAAAAGCATTCGAAACTCTTAATTATCTTTTCTTCATAATGCAATAAGAAAAGATGCAGATGGTGGAAGCAGCAACCAAGCAAAGATAATGAGTGACTGTCTTAGAGAGAAACGCATTACTTCAATGTCAAAGCATGTAGGGAATCATAGAGTTGGATACTAAGGTTAATAGCATAACCATGGCAAGACGTATAAGACTATATGATATTTTGTTGGACAAAGAAAAAACTTTAGGGAGATCTGGATTTTCAACATACATGCTGGCAAGAAAGCAGCTCAGTATCTTCTTTTGCATAGCGGGATTCAGTTCACACTGTTTCATTTTTATTTTATTTTTTTACTTTGGTAATTTGAAAAATTTAGGTTGAAATCTTTACAAGAACAAAATTTAAAAGAAAAATACCCCACAAAGAAAGGAAAAGTGGAAGATAAGGTGAGGCAAATGAAACATAAAATACAAAAATATAAATAGAACACAGAACTGAGCCTATTTTAATAAACATGAAAGATACAAAAATTTCTATTAAAAGGGTGTTAGACTGATTGAAAAAATTAAATCACATGCTATTGACAAAAGAACCACATGAAATGAAGCATTACAAATGTACAATTTAAAAGTTTACAGATATACACCAAATAATTATTAAAAATAAAAAAATTAAATGACTTCATTTCCTTTGGGTAAATAACCATCAGTAGATTACTGGAATAAATGGTAGGTCTACATTTAGTTCATTGAAGAATACCCATACTGTTTTCCGTAGAAGTTGTACTAATTTACAGTCCCACCAATAGTGATTAAGGATTCCTTTCTCTCTGCATCCACACCAGCATCTATTGTTTTTTGACTTTTTAATATTAGCCGTTTCGATAGGGGTAAGGTGGTATCTCATTGTAGTTTTAATTTGTGTTTTCCTGATGATTAGTAATGTTGATCATTTTCTCATGTGTTTGTTGGCCATTTGTCTCTTCTTTTGAAAAACTTCTGTTTATGTCTTTTGCCCAGTTTTTGATCATGTTGTCAATTAAATGTTTATCACAGCACAATTCACAATTGCAAAAATCAACCTAAGCGCCCTTCAGTTTATGAGTGGATAAAGAAAATTGGGGGGATACACACATGCGCGCGCACACACACGCGCGCGCACACACACACACACACACACACTATGGAGTACTACTCAGCCATAAAAATAGATTAAATAATGTCATTTGCAGCAATGTGGAGGGAACTGGAGACCACAATCCTAAGTGAAGTACCTCAGGAATGGAAAACTATATGTTCTTACTAATAAGTGGGAGTGAATAGATGAGTAAATACAGGCACAAAGAAATGTAAAGGACATGAGAAACCAAGAAGCAGGGAGGGAAGAAGGGTGAGTGTGAGATAAAAACTTCCCTGTTGGGTACAATGAACACTATTGTGGTGATGGGCACACCAAAAGCTCTGATGTAAGTATTGCACAAGACGTCCTTGTAACAAAAACACTTGAACCTCTTAATTAATATTTTGAAATAAAAAAAAGAAAAGAAAAAAAAGTTCCAGTAGTAATAGAAGTAGTAAACGTCATGTTAAAAAGTAATTGGTTAAAAATTGTTTAAATGTGAAACAAGTAAATAAAAGTATTAAATTACATTAAAGAGAGCTATTTCTAATTTTTTAAAAAGGTACAATTCATGATGATAAATTATTTTGAATATCTATGTTCGAATAATCATCTCTCTCCACATACACACATAATATGTAAAATATATAGTCTTTAAAAGCTAAAATACAAGATGAATACAATGAAAAATAAGAGTTATAGTTTATCATATCTCTTATTATAATGTTAACCTATAATGATTTCTAATTTACTAAAAAATGGAATTGAGCCTTCAAGTACCAAAGAAACATTAATAAAAATTCATCATATTATCCCATAGGATAATATGGGATCCCATAGGAAAAAATCAATACATTCTTCAAAGAACAATCTATGCAGGCTATATTCTCAAACCAAATTTATTGGTATATGAAATAAATAACATATTTAATAAATAAATCAAAACACAATTTCATGGAAAAAACAAAGCCAGAAAGCCTAACTTTCTAACAAAACCAGAAAGCCTAACTTTCTAAATTATTCTTTTGAAAAAGAAGAAATAGAAACTATAATTATAAACCACTGAGATATATAATAATGTATACCATTACATATAAAAATTTATGGGGTGCTTCCAAAACCATATTAAGACAAATTGGTGGCCACAGATACATTCATTACTAAATAAGAGAAAAACTGAAATGCCCCACCCACACACCCTCCTAGAATTCTGTTTTAGTCCTCTTTTCCACAATTCATACATAAGAAATAAATTCCTATTGTTCAAGGTATTTATATTCTATAAGCTTACTGTGAACACTGAATTAGCAAATGCTAAAACATTGCTCCTAGGGGAAATAGGAGGTTATGTTCTTGGGAGCCTCTGGTCACAATATTTTTATAGGCTGATAAATACATAATCTTGTTTTATTGTGTTTCTGTTTAAAGCCACTATATATATATATATATATATATATATATATATATATATATATATATATATATATACACACACACACAAAAAACATGAATTTTTCATTAAATTAGGAAGGATCATTTTGTTTTTGAAGTTTTTATTCTATTTTTGTAATAAAACAACATGGCTCCAAGGAAAATTTTTTTCCTAGTGTGGCAGTCAATGTGTTAAATAGCAAAATCACAAAAGAAAGCACAAAAATACAAAAAAAAAGGGGGGGGCACTAGATAGATCGCAAAAAGGTTTATAGTGTCAGAGCTGAAACAAAAAAGCAGAGCATCACTTTGTTCAACCTCAGTGGGGAATGTGTGCATTGGGAGATTCAATTTTTTGATGTTCTGGACGTGTCCATGAACGGCCATCAAAGCACCACAAATATGAGTCTTGAGATTACAAATAAATTTTAGCTTGTAACCAGATTCACAAATACAGAATTCATGAGTAATGAGGATCAACTCTATTTGTATATTAGCTAGAGGAAAATGTAACTATTTGAAGTTGTATGCTCAATATATTTCCAACTTTATAATAAAAGATCTTTCTTCTTTTTTAAGAATTGAAAACTAGATTTATTGGGGTAAAAGGTGGTACTACACACAGACACACACACATTTTCTTGGGAGGCTGAGTGAAGGGAGAGGGGAATTTAAACATTTTCTGTGGAAAAGCTCTCAGCATTATTCTTGCAGATACAGAGCAATAATGAGGGGGGTTGGAACACTTTGGAGTAGGAGAATAATCTGTGACTCAAAAGGAGATATTACGTACTTTTTTAAAAGTATTCCTTTCTTCTTTAATTGATGTACAATATTATATATAATATATATATATGGTACATGTGTGTTACTTTTTTCTATGATATTTATTTATTTATTTATTTATTTTTATTTTTATTTTTAAAGGGTCATATATGTAGCAGGATTTTATTTTATTTTATTTTATTTTATTCCAGAGTATTGTGAAGGTACAAACATTATGGTTACACTTTATGCCCTTGCCTCACCCAAGTGCGGGTTAAAGGCATGCCCTGCCCCCTCATAGTGCTCCCCATGTCCTTTAGTTGTGGATTTACCCCCCATCCCCCTAATCCCTAGAGAGTATTTCTGCCATGTGATCAACCTAGTGTTGATCCATTAGTACCAATTTGATGGCGAGTATAAGTGGAGCCCGTTCTTCTGCTCTTGTGGTGCCTCACTTTGGATAATGGGCTTAAGTTTAACCCAGGAAAGTATAAGAGGTGCTATATCACTGTCATTTCTTATGATTGAGTAATATTCCATTGCAAACATATACCAACTTTTAATAATCCACTCATGGATTGACGGGCACTTGGGTTGTTTCCACATCCTTGCAATAGTGAATTGTGCTGCCATAAACATTCGGGTGCAGATGTCTTTATCACAGAATGTTTTGTGCTCTTTTGGGTAGATGCCTAATAGTGCTATTGCTAGCTCATATACTGCCTTTGCACCACCTGAGACAGAGCTACAAGCATGCCTATCGTCCAGACAGTGCACACCACACCCATTAGGTATGAATTTACCCATCTCCTCCCCCCTCCCACCTGCCTGACACCAGATGAGTGTTACTCCCATATGTGCACATAAGTGTTAATCAGTTAGTGCCAATTTAATGGTGAATACATGTGGTGCTTGTTTTTTCATTCTTGTAATACTTCACTTAGAAGAATGAGCTCCAGCTCCATCCAGTATAATACAAGAGGTGTTAGTTCACCACTGTTTTTTGTGGCTGAGTAGAACTCCATGGTATACATATACCACATTTTATTAATCCACTCATGTATTGATGGGCACTTGAGTTATTTCCACATCTTTGCAATTTTATATTGTGCTGCTATAAACATTCAAATTTAGATGTCTTTATTACAGAATGTCTTTTTTTTCTTTGCATAAATACCCAGTAATGGGATGGCTGGATCAAATGGTAGGTCTACTTTTAGTTCTTTGAGGTATCTCCATATTATTCATCTTTGAATATTATAAAAACTCTATGCTGAAACACTTGAAAATGTGGAGGAAATGGACAAATTCTTAGAAACACACAACCTCACTAGGCTCAATGAAGAAGAAATAGAATTCCTGAACAGGCCAATATCAAGCACCAAAATTGAAGCAGCAATAAAAAAATCTTCCAATAAAAAAAAGTTCTGCACTGAACAGTTTCACATCTAAATTTTACCAAATGTACAAAAAAGAACTGGTACCTATACTGCAGAAATTATTCCACAAAATTGAGAAGGATGAAATCCTCCCCAATTCATTCTATGAGGCCAGTATCACTTTGATACCAAAGCCAGGAAAGGACACAACAAAAAAAGAAAACTACAGACCAATATCCCTTATGAATATAGGTGCAAAAATTCTCAATAAAATCTTACCAAACCGAATTCAACTGCATATCAAAAATAAATAAATAAATAAATAACCCATCATGACGAGGTGGGCTTCATCCCAGACATGCAAGGATGGTTCAACATAAGAAAATCTATAAATGTAATTCACCATATAAATAAAAGCAAAAACAAAGACCATATGATTCTCTTAATATATGCAGAAAAGGCATTTTACAAAATTCAGCACCCTCTTATGATAAGAACGTTTAACAAAATACGCATAATACACAAAGGGTGCAATGCGCACCCTCCGAGAGATGGACATGCTTGGGACTGGGACTTGGGGGGAAGGGGGGGCAAGGGCATCATACGTAACCTAAACACCTGTACCCCTATAAACAACAAACAATAAAAAAAAAATACACATAGATGAGATATACAACCAAATTATTAAAGCCATATACAACAAACCCACAGCCAACATCATACTGAACAGGGAAAAAATGAAAGCATTCCCACATAGAACCAGACAACATTGCCCACTATCTCCACTTCTATTAAACATAGTGCTGGAAGTCCTTGCCAGAGCAATCAGACAAGAAAAGTTAATCAAGGGTATCCAAATGGGAAAAGAAGAGGTCAAACTATTGCTCTTTGCTGATGACATGATATATCTAGAAAACCCCAAACATTCAACTGAGAGGCTCCTGGAATTGATAAATGAGTTCAGCAGAGTCTCAGAATACAAAATCACTGCAAGCAAATCAGTAGCTTTCATATAAGCCACTAACAGTCAAGATGAGAATCAAATTGAAGATGCGATACCTTTCACAGTAGCATCAAAGAAAATAAAATATTTAGGAATATATTTAACTAAGCAGGTGAGAGACCTATTAATGTGTAGGGAGGACTACAAAACACTGAGAAAAGAAATTGCAGCAGATATAAACAGATAGAAAACCATACCATGCTCATGGATAGCAGAATCAATATTGTTAAAATGTCTATACTACCCAAAGTGATCTACAGATTCAATGCAATCCCTATTATTTTTTGCAGCTCTAGAAAAAAATAATTTTACACTTCATATGGAACCAGAAAAGATCCTGAATAGCCAAAACAACCTTAAGGAAAAAGAACAAATTGGGAGGTATCAATGTACCAGACTTCAACATATACCACAAGGCTACAGTAACCAAAACAGCATGGTACTGGCACAAGAACAGAGACATATACCAATGGAGCAAGACTGAGAATCCAGATATAAAACCATCCTCATATTGTCATCTGATCTTTGACAGAGAAGACAAAAACATATGCTGGGGAAAATAATCCCTATTCAATAAATGGTGCTGGGAAAACTGGATAGCCACATGCAGAAGGCTGAAACAGGTCTGCCCCTCTCCTCTCTCACAAAAATCAATTCATGATGGATAACAGACTTAAACATAAGGCATGAAACCATTAGAAAATTTTTGAAAAGATCTTTCTTTGAAGCATATATGGATGCTTTTTTAAAAAAATTGAAAATATGATTTCAAGGAAAGATAATGATCTCAGTCTTCTAGTTGCAAAATTATTAAAAAGTGCCTTCTATTTAGAGAGAACCCCAATGTAATTGTTTATGGGTCAATACTATCTATTATGGACTGAATGTTTATGTTCCCCCTAAAATTCATTTGTTGAAATCTAATCCTCAGTACAATGGTATTTTTAGGTGGGGCCTTTGGAGATAATTAATGTCATGGGAGTGAGCCCTCATGAATGAGTTTAGTGCCCTTATAAGAAGAGACAGAGAGCTCTTGCCCTCTTTCTACCATGTGAGGATATAAGGAGAAGTTGATAGTTTGCAACCCTGAAGAAGGCCTTCAGCAGAACCAGACCATGCTGGCACTCTGATCTCAGACTTTTAGCCTCCAGAACTGTAAGAAGTAAATTTCTGTTCTCTATAAGCTATGCTTATAAAGTACTTTGTTACAGCAGCCCAAAGTGACTAAGACACAACCTAAAGTATTTAGGGGCCATCAGCATCAGAGGACAAACAAAAAATAAAGAGTTAAAGCTTCCCTGAAATTATCAAGTGAGTCAGTGTAGCAATATGATTTAATTTTCTAAAGTTAATTAAAGCTCAGGTTTATATAGATACAGATGTGATCTGTGTTTGATAAGGGTAAAATTTAATTATCAAAATTCCCCCACATTATCTGTCAAATAATCCATCAGAATCGAGCATATGGTGTTTTTGAAAAAAAAAAAATTAGATGGCTAAATGTTAGAATGAGCCCCTCTTTAGAATCATAATAATTTTCTCTCTTCGGGGCAGCAAAACCGTAAAAAGGAGCCATAATTTCATTGTCAAGGTGCTTTTCTTTCTAAGAAGGCTTCACTTTTGGAAAATGAACCCAAGCCAAGCAAATTCTCTTCTTACTTAAACTCCTTCACTTTCTGACACCCCCACCCTCAGCAGCCATAGACATACTATCCTTTTTTTCCCAACTCCACTTTAAGGACAAACATTGTTGTCTTTAAACTACAAGCTAAATTTAACTCAGTACCTAAATCCTTTCTGATTAGGGCAGGAAATACATTCTTATCCTTACAAGTGTGTGGCTCAGAAATTGCCTTGATAGTTTTAAGTAAAAGAGCTAGGATGTCTAGGATTAATGAACCAACTCACTGCCTTCGCTTTGCTATATGTTTGGTTTACCTCCTGATTTCTGCATATAACTAGAGTTTCAATCTAGGACTAAATCTTTGTTCTTTATCTCAGATGTCTGACATCTGCCTTGCTCTTGCCAGCTGCATCTTCCTGAGGAAAAACACCTTTTGGGTCACCACTCTGTGTAATGCTGCCAGTCAGTTGACATCAAGTATCACTGCTGCTCAAAGATACCTAATCAAAGATATCTAATGTCCATCTCATTGACCAATTCAAAATACATAGAAAAACAAAGCCGATCTGACACAAGTCTTTGAACAATAATTTGAACTAGGGCTCCCCTCCCCCAGGCCAACAGGTCAATCAGCTCTCCACTCACATGTTCTGCTCTGTAATCCTACTTACTCTCTTTTCCCACTACTCAAACATTGTAATTCAACTCTGCCTCAACCTGCACAAATATTTTAAGCAAGAGGTAGTGGTAAGATGACATTTCAGAGACTCAGCAAGGACCAACCGCAAGAAAAAGTAAGACAGTGGACCTGTGAAGTCCATTGTCTCCATAAGCCTATAAAGATATTTAATTCAATCTATTCTAAGTCTATGAAATAAGAGCAATTACATTTATCCTCCCACCTGGGGTACTTGAAGGCTTTACTTACTGCTTTAAAACAAACAATGAGTTTTTCAAACAAAAAGTGTTTAGTAAGTTCAAAGGATCAATCTTATTATAAAGAAAATGTCAGGACAATCTGTAAATCCTTTTTAACTAAAAGTCAAAGAATTACTGTATAATGAATTCTTCATTGAAGCAAAACTTATCTTTTCAGATCTTCTAGGGTCTACATCTTTCTCTTAATATCTATTTTATTCTTCTGAACAAAGACTTATAACACATTTTTCCCAAATAACAAATAATTACATTTAAGAAAAGGAAGCTCTGTCTTCCAGCTTTACTACTACATGTTTCTCTTCACCTGAAACATAAGAGCATATTAACAGAATTAGGTAAAAAGATCCTCAGTTTGATTCTAAAAAATAATTTAATTTAATTTAACTCATCTCTTTGGAGGACCTTCATTTTTCCTTTATTTTTAACTAAAAGGAATTATTTCTAATGAATATGAAGTTGCATATTAACAGGAGAATTCCAAATATCAAATTTATTTGGCTTTTAATATGTGAATGGGGTTTTCCAATGCTCACATTAAAGTTGATTTAATGAAATTCTCTACTTCCACTTTATAGCACTTTTCTATACTTCAAGTATATTGATTTTCTTTAATCAGGCAATTCTAAGCTGTCATTTCCCAGGCAAAATTTCTACAACTAAATAATATCTCTAGCATAGAGGTTATTTCTTTCTCAAAGATTTGCTGTTTCTGTTTGACAATTCTAAGCATTAACAATGTTCAGATTTATGTTACCTAGCAGAGTTCTACAGAGGGAGTCTGATATATTTTTTTTAAATACGAAAACGAAAGTACAAAGAACATTAACCAGTAAAGAAAATAAGAGCTTTTTAAATAGTAGAACTGTTGGCTGAAACACTTTGGGTAGAAGTGTTTGGGTAGAAAATAACATTTTTCCAAGATGCTGTGATATTTTGTGCTAATATTTCACACCTAAGGTGTTGTTTTCTTCATGCAGAGGCAGCAATCGGTTGGGAAATAGAGACAACACAAACTAACACACTTTTTTTTAAAAAAAAAACTAAGACTTAAACTAATTTGCTACGTGGTGATTAATGCTTTAATCAAGATTCTTGGGTTTGAAAATTAATCATTTCGTCTACTGAATATGGAATTTATGTGGATGGAAAAATGCTATAAATCAAAAGGAGAACATTGGAACATTTAGACATTCTAAAATTATTAATTTTTCAAAGAAATCTCTGTCCTCTTTTCCTCTGGAGCCTTTCCTGCTGAAGCTCTAGTCCATTACTTAGTAACTACATTGCTCTGAGTCAATTGTTTAACTTCTCTAGCCTTTTCATCTTCATCACATAAAAAGTGATATTAAAATATATGAATTGACTCCTGCCTTGTTAGCAGAAGCAGCAAAGTCATTTGCAAAGGGTCACTGACACAGGGAGGTTTATTGGTCAGAAGCCATTATTATAATAGCCTGCCATTGCCATGTAGCCCCAAAGAATCCAGAGCCAAGTGTTATCTTGAGATAAAGTTTCGCCACAAGGTAGAAGAAGGTAATGGAAATGGTAAGGAGGTGATAGATATATGTATTTTAATCTCCCCTATGTGAATAGAATTCCCAGAATAGGGAGATAAGTTAAATATGTTGAGTTGAAAATCAGGAGCAAAAGTGGAGCTTCAGGCCAATATACTGTCAGAATTTCTGGAAAGAAACCACCTCACAGAACACCACCCAACAAACACACACACACACACACACACACACACACACACACACACACACACACACACACACAGTTAAATAGGGCAGTGCAACAAAGCCAAACCAGCAGCATAGTCTAGTTTGCCAGAACATCTTGGTTCCTATATAAAGTTTAAGCTATCCACAGATTTACACATTCCCTAGAGAAGGATGCAAGTAATTAAGGTAGCTGATATTGCTTTCTTGTGAACATATCCATGGAGAGTTTCTGACATGAGGCACATAGAGGGTGGACGTTGAGGACTTTTTAGTTAAAGATTAGTCAGACAGGCCGGGCGCGGTGGCTCACGCCTGTAATCCTAGCACTCTGGGAGGCCAAGGCGGGCGGATCGTTCTGAGCTCAAGAGTTCGAGACCAGCCTGAGCAAGAACGAGACCCCGTCTCTACCAAAAATAGAAAGAAATTAATTGGACAGCTAAAAATATATATAGAAAAAAAACTAGCCGGGCATGGTGGCACATGCCTGTAGTCCCAGCTACTCGGGAGGCTGAGACAGTAGGATTGCTTGAGCCCAGGAGTTTGAGGTTGCTGTGAGCTAGGCTGACGCCACAGCACTCGCCCCAGGCAAGAGAGTGGGACTCTGTCTCAAAAAAAAAAAAAAAAAAAGATTAGTCAGACAACTTTAGTCAGAATTACACGCACCATCCACAAGGAAAAGATGGGCTCCCATTCAAAGGATGCCCATGATTCTGCTGAGAAACGACAGCTCTGGGTAGACAAGCTGTAGATCAAAGTATTGGCTATCAACAGGACAACAAGAACCCAGACGAATCTGCAAGAACCTCATGAGCAGATCTCAAGCCCTCTACTTTCCAACTACTACCTCAGCATATGATGCCCTTAGTCTGTCCTCCTCAAATGGGCCACCAGAATTGCTGGGGAAGAGAAAGAAGTTCTGTACATTTTGCCTGGGAGAGATTGGGGTTTCTAAAGAAACTACTTAAATATTGAGGTTAAACTGATATCACTTTCCCAGATGGGAATAAATTTAGTTTCCTCTTGAACCATTCCCATTTTTTAGTAATATGGAAGTTTTATAAAGAAAGGGGGATAAGTTACTGAAAATAGATACTTCATTTTTGCACTTCTGAATGTAATACCTAAAATTAAGTTGACCCCATTATACTTCTCTTCCAGTGTGGTTATAACAATAAAATTAATTAACAATTAAATGAAATGTGTGAAACGTCTTAGCACAGTGTCGGTGACTTCATTCAATTGATGGTAGCTTCTGTTATTATCAGATGACTAGAAAGGTAGGCTCTTAGACTGCTTGCTTAGTCTGCCTTGTACTTTTTAAGAACTCATCTCTCCTACCCAGTGGTTCTATAGTTGCAATGTGGCTTCCCATGTGCCATGCCTCATGCCTATCATATGGCCTGTGGACCACATAGTGCAATGGCAGGCTGGCAAGAGAAGAAATTATAAGTAGAACATTGATGAAAGAGCTGGGTGACTACTAAACGGGCTCTTAAATGCCATATTAAAAACTGTGCAAGTTATTTATGTTGAACTATCAGGGTGATGTAATTGGGCATATAAGAAATTCACAGATCCAGAAAAAAGATGACCCCACATCACCACCATCCCAAGCATGGGACACAGAAGCAGCTTGAGAAGCCACACTGAGCAGATATCCCACTGATACTGATGCACTTGGGCTGCATCACAGATAACTGTAATTTTCGTGAGATTCACATGACAGTGTTCATGTCCAACAATCCAGTTGTCCTTCACACCAGTCCCAGGGGATAGGCATGGGCCATCAGTATCTTCCACAGCAAAAATAAAATGTGCCTCGAACCTATCTCAGCACCTGTTTACTGATTCTTCCGTGTCCCCCTATGGTTCATGAGGGAACGCTGGCGGACCCCGTCGCTTGGGGGCCCATTACTTCATAAAAGATGGCTCTGTAATGCTTCCCTGGGGAATGGTGTGGGGAGGTTCAGTAGGCAAACCTATTGTTTAAAAGTATTGACAGGAATTGTTTTTTATGTAGCAGTATAAGAGTGTAATTGAGTGTAACAAAGGTTTTGTATCTGTGGTTTGTTTTGGACAACAGAGTAACTGTTGTCTGATTTTGTTATTGAAAGCGTGCTTTTGGGAGGAATGATTTAGATGTTTGAAGGATTTAGATTATAAAAATGATAGCTTTGTCCTGTGATCTGCTTCCTACAACACTCAAAAAGCCTACATAGAAGAGCCACTGTGGTGCCAGTGAAGCAGGGAAGTTCCTTTAAGCAGATTATAAGTACTTGTCTTAATTAAATTATTCTGAAAAGAAGAGACACGCTATCTGACTACTACTTTGTGGAGCCCAGTAATCACATGAATCCTGCCTGGTGGCCACATGGGTGGCATGCAAAACCTGCCACTACAGTTCTAAAGTATACCCAATGTGCTGATAGGTCTATGATTATTAATTTGGGTTTTCAAATGCCTGAACCCTAGAAAGGGGCTGTCTTAGGGGGGTTGACACAGCATTTAATTTATGAAAAATTACATTCTCCTTTCTGTATTAATACAGTGCAATTGATATGATATATATTTTGTAGTAGATCTATCAGTTCCCAGTATGGTTCTCACTGTCTTCATTTTTCCTAAAGTAACCCTGATTAGTTTAAGCCAAACAATGTATGGTATTTTCCTAATAACTGCTATCGGTCTAGGATTGGGCACAAAATTTCAGTAGGCCCAGTCGAGCTGTATAAAAAGATTGATATTGCATGCATGGAGAAGAGAACTTGCTAGAAATGCAAATTTTCGGGCCCTGCCTCAGACCTACTGTGATGACTAGTTTTATGTGTCAACTTGACTAGGGCTTGGTTCCCAGATATTTAGTCAAACACCAGTCTAGATGTTGCTGTGAAGGTATGTTTTAAGGTATAATTAACATTTTAATCAAAAGATTTTGATTAAAACAGATTACCCTCCATGATTTGGGTGACCTGACCTAATCAGTTGATGGCCTTAAGAGAAAAACACTGAGCTCCCCTAAGAAAGAAGAAATTCTGCCTCCAGATTGCCTTTGGACTTGAGCTGCAACATCAGTTCTTCCTTGTGTCTGAAGCCTGCCCTCCTGCCCTGCATACTTCAGACTTGTCAGCTTGCACAATCTCACAAACCACTTCCCTAAAATAAATCTCTCCATATATATGTGCATGTGTGTGTGTATATTTAGATAATAAATATCTGATATCTATTAAACACACGCATCATACTGATTCTATTTCTCTGGAGAAATTTGACTAATAGCATACCTACTAAATGAGAAACTCTGGAGGTAGAGCCCAGAAATCAGTGTTTTAATAAGTGGAGCTTTCCAGGTAATTTTGATGCACCTAAAGTTTCAGCTCTACTGTACTACATCATCTTTATTGCATCCCACTGCCAATTCAATGGAAGAAGTTTGAAATTATATTGTGGTATTCTTGCATTGTATCCATTTAGCTAAGATGAAACTGTTTCCCAGAATTCCCTGCATAGTTCCAGGTTAGCGTGGGCCACGGAGGCAATTTTCATGAGATTTGGAGAGTGGAAAGCGAAAAGCGGAATTCTGTTTCCCTTGCTCTGAAGTTTAGAGCAGGGCATGAGGCATTACTGCAGCTCCCCCACACTGTGGCTTATCTGTTGGGTTGCCTGTTTGGCATGTGCAGCAGCCAGGCTCGTAGAAATTGCCCTCCTGGATCTTCCTTCTGGTTTTCTGACATATGGGCCATGAAGAACGTTGACTGCTTTTCGTGCAGATCACTCTCCTCATTGAAACTGAAGGCATGGAGGTGTTGAGGAACTGGAGCAGGTTCCAGACTGTACCACGGCTTCCTGCTCACTCGCATAGCTTATGGTTTATCCTTGTTTCTTCCCCTTCACATCCTTCTTCCTTTCGCTTATTCAAACACAACCGTTTCACAATAACTGCTTAACCAGCTTCCGCAATTGTGTAAAGTCAAATCCCTTTAATAAATCCCTTATTTCATCTCTCTCCTGGAGGTTCTGCTTCTCTGATCAAATCTGACAGATATGTAACAGAACAAGTTGCCATTATAGAGAATACCTTATTGACAATAAAGTCAGAAAGATGAAGAGCATATTGAATCCTTTTACTTTTAATAAACTCACTCCTTACATTATCCCAGCTAATGTGGTATATGTCCTGCCCTTGAATATTTACAGTGGAAAATCTTTTGCCTTCCTTAAAGTCTCTCTCTTGCCCATTTCATTTTATGTTCAGATTTCTTTTTCTTTTGTATCACTACCTTTTTCCTATGCTTTTATCCATCGTTCCTTGTCCTTCTATCTTCAGAGACTGTGGATAATTCTTTCCCTTTATGTGGTTTGTTACCTTGAAGGTACAGAACTTCTCTTGGCCACAACTCCCCTGAGCATTCTCTTTTCTAAGCAGCATCAATTTATTTTCAAAAATTTCTTCTACTTTTATCATCTGATCCTCATTTATTTTTATGGCCTTTCTTCTCATTTATGCTATACTTCTATTTTTGTTGAAACATTACATTGAGACCACACAGAAGGCCCCAAATACAAAGGGACTTAAACATCAATGATTTTACAATTGGTTTACATGCATTTTCAATAACCATTTTCAATGACCTTGATTTTTAAATGTTAGTGGAACTTCTGCATTTCAATTAATACAGAGAAATTTTAACTTTCCATTTCTAATGCATTATCTGGCTTATAATCTAAGATTGTTAGTGGATGCTTTATATTGTTTTTAAAAGTACTTATGATGTACCATCTACAATTAGAAAATATTACAGTAAAAGGAGGTTTTACCTAATAGAAATGTGTATGTCAACTGTGGCAAGATTTTTTTGTGATATTTAGTCTTTATCAGGTGTCTGTAAATCAACTTTCTGGAGATACTTTTCCTTCATTTTTGTAAGATATACTTCTTTCTACATTTTGCAGCCAGTTATTAGTCATATTAGTAGATGATCTCTCTTATTACCTCCTGTTTTGAGATACTATTAATCTATAAATTATAGTATAGCATAGCATAACATGGTATTATAGCTTATATATTATGCTATGGTATATTCTATTAAAAAATAAAAATCATTTTTTTGCCAAATGACTTAAAATTCATTTCAATAATCCAGGAAGGCATTAAACTACTTAAATGTGAACCACCCAATTTTTAATACTTTGCATAACCAAATCAGATCATCTGCTTGATAATACTACATTCATGACTTTTATTTTAAATAATATGACAGAATAGAGAAAAATCAGGTTTAAGAAAGAAAACTTATTCATCCTAAAGGATAAGAAAAATTAGAGATTTTAGTTATGTTAGTGACCCAGTCTCTATACTTTTATGAAAATTAGTCACTGAGATGGGTCAAATAACCTTGAGAAATAGTAGATTCAGTACTGATTCATAGATGTGAGAGTTTAGAATTTCATAATAAGAATTTAGTTGATTTAAAAAGATCAATGTAGTTTGCCTTACAAATAATCTGTTTAAATCTAGGAATCTGTAAAATCTACATCTGCCCTTCACCACACTTGTCATTTTCGTAGTAGAGATACATCTCATATTGGTTGTGTGCGTATATATATAGATGCATACACACATACACACACACAGTAGTACTGCTTGGACTGATTTCAACTATCATTATAATTCTTATCACTCTGCCACCTGATTTATTTAAGATCCAACTTAATATCTTGCAGAATCCAGATTTGTAGCTTCACATGAATGAATTATAGATCCTGATTAGTTTACTTTTATCTCCAAAAAGTCCATCTATCTTTATCACAGAAGACTCTCTTTTTTTTTTACACTGTATATAGTCATGTAGAAATGGGTATATGTAGAAAACTATCTTTAAATCCCCAGTCAAATAAGGAGGAAAGAAATGGTGCATCAAAGTCCTGGAATGTCATTATGCAGTGCACAATAATTCCAAGGACATGTCTTTCCAATGAATACAAATTTCTGTGGATAAGAAAAGGCTTATGTAGACTAATTGCTTAAGCAAACAACATTTCTGTATTGTAACAATAGAAAATTTTAATTATAGTGAGAGGTACAATTGCACCAAATATTTTCCTATTTATATTTTGTCTGTAATGTGCTAATTTATTTAAAAATAGGTGAGCTCACTAAGCCCTTTCTTTCTATACTGTTACTTATATCTCTGAAACTGTGTTTTGGTTTAGAATAATTCAGAGAAATAGAGGAAATAATTACATTACATGATAAGATTTGAAACAAAGCTTTCCCTATTGTCCTAAAATCTCACCTAAATCATCAAACCTGAGGACAATGAGTGACTGATACCTTCAACTTTTTTTTTTTTTTTTTTGAGACAGAGTCTCACTCTCTTGCCTGGGGCAAGTGCCGTGGCATCAGCCTAGCTCACAAGATACCTTCGACTTTTAAGAGAAGCACTAAACACACTCCCAAAAGACTTACTAAGGGGTGGCCAACCTGCTCCACCAACTTGACCACTCCCTTGTTCAAAATAAGACCAAGTCTGGAGATTCATTGAGAGAATTTTCTCTGAGGAAATTGGTAACATTTAAGACTGTTTGGCTTTTCCTTTTACCTCCCCCAAAGGAGCCGCAGATAGAACACAGAGTCCTCTAAAGAAGGCAGATGGGAATCTTATGCCCCAGCAGGACATTTGTAGAGAAATTTCTCAGCCTGTTCTTTGCTGCCACAGAAGCACAGTGAAGGGATGTTTCTGCAAATGCTTTAAGTATGTCTTCTGGAATTTGTGGAGCATTGAGACTGGTGTTGATGTTTTTCTCTCTCTTAGAGAAGTTAGAAAGCCCAAGGCAGGCAGAAGCCAACTGCATAGGCAGGATGAGAAGAGGCGGTAAGAGTGGGAGCAGAGTCTGAAGGGGCAGGTAACTGAGTTTTCCCTCAGACCAAAGTAGCAGTTTCTGGTGAAAACACTCCACTACAAAAGGCGACATGGTGGGTCAGGTGACCCCATAACTGTGCCTTCAAAGTGTTAGGTCTGGTAAAGGGTAAACAGGTGGCAAAGACGTGGCTAAGAGTATACAGCAGTAACCAAATTGTAGCTAGGAACCAAACTGCAGCTAGGAGGTGTTCCCTGGTGGGAACATACATATTAAAAAGTTTCTAGTAACTTAGAGCTCATTACCAACTAGGTAGCATAGCATGGGTGGAGCTTCGTGGAAAATTCTAGAAAAGATGCATGTGCAGAAAGAGAAACAGTTATATAACTTACCCTGTTATATAACTTGTCATGTGATCTGCTATATAACTCCAATTTGTCAATCACCCCCAAAGGCGGAAAGTGGCAACCAGTCCTGTCAGAGGAAAGGCGGGACAAACTGGTGGGCTTATGAAAGGTAACGTGCTCAGCCTCCAGCCTCTTTCTCCACTCGTGGAGACTGACCTGTTCCACTCTCTCTGGAACATATTTTAACTTTGTGTAGCTTCCTTTACTTTCATTCTTTCTTTTTTGTGATAAACTGTATTAAGTTGCTCTGTGTTTGTGATCACTCTGTCATCAGCTCGATTTGGTACCAGTACTCATTCTTGACTCATTCCGGAAACCAGGAGACCAGGGAACATCCTTACAGGGAGCAACTGAGGGAGAAATGAAGGAAAGTAACCAGAAAACATGACACACTCATCAGAAATGGGGATGTTGTAGCCGGGGAGAGAGTGGGAAAGTGTTTGCCTTAGACCCAATAAATGGCACACAGGAGTTGGCATGTTTCTGCTACAAAGAGGGAAGGGAAGGAATAATTCTCACGACACCAGTCACGTATGTTTTCCTCCAGTTACTTCTTTCCTTGACCCAGAGCATGACTCTAGACAGGCTAGAATCCACCTAGGAATGGTAGATGAGCAAGAACACAGAGATAAACAACAGCAACAACAAAGTCAGACCCAGCTCCCCTTCTCCACCACTGCTCCCTCTCTCACACCAGGCCTGATCTGTGGGAGGGAGAGAGGAAAAGATGTGAATTGCATCTGAGATGGAAGTTTAATTAGTTGGCCATGGAACTAGACTAAGAGAGAGAAGTAGCCAGACAAGCTGTGGGACATGCCTGAAATGCCACAAATTAGGATGAAAGAAGGACCACTGTGCCTGAACTAAATAAATAAGGAGGTTTTAGGATTTTGCCCTATCAAGTTTAGTCCATTTAATATATCAATTATACCTAAGTATAACAAAATCTCAACAGTGCTCAGGAAGATGCTTTATCAAAGAAAACCATTCGATCCTCATTTACTAGAGGTATCTAGAAACATACAAAGGCGATTTTGAGCATTTTCTTTCACTATATTTAAGTGAGGGATACATGAAAACACACATGCACACACATTTACACATACACACAACTTTTTGACAAAGAATACAAAATCGTTAAGGCTCCAGATTCTCTCAATTGTGTACATTAATTATGTCCATTTTTTTGTATATGAGTTATACCTCAGTAAAACTGGAGAAAAATGTGTAGGAAAATAGTGTTTTATTCATGCAAACTAATTCTACCATATTCTCATTTTGAAAACATTTATGTCTGCTGTGTCATGAAGAATCAAAATGAATTCTAGAGAAATCTACATTCACACTTTCTGCTAGTTGTCGTTCACAATCACTTCTAACATTCCTGAGAGGACAGACAATTAGTTTGAGCTAAAAGAGGAATGGAAAGAAAAAAAGAAATTCAAGGAGTCTAGTATAGATCTTAGATTTTCCTGATTAAAAATATAGTAAAATGCTGTAAGTTACAGGTTTTGATAGAGAAAATGTGAGTTATGGAACGAATGTATTCATTCATTCTTCCATTCAAAAACACGCTGAGTTCTTAATGTGTGCATGTACTACATTTTACATGTACAGAAAATAAAGACAGCACTCCTTATCTTAATAATTGCATAATTTTGAGAAAAAGTGTAGTGTAGATAAGTTATCATAAAACACAAACACACATACACTTTGAGAGGGGTTTTTCTAAAGATGTGTGGTAGTCTAATGAGGCAGAGAAACTAGGGTAATAAGTGACTTGTATGGAGAACGTAATTGCTAAACTGAATCTTGAAAGATTAATAGAAGTCACCCAGGCAAAAAGGGAGCAGGGGGGTTAGGGATGTGGAATTATTTTAAGGTGAATGAAGAGCATATGTAAAAATAGATAATTCAGAAGAAATGAGAAATGCCAATAGTTCACTCGGTTTCACTGAAACATTAGGCTATGTTCAAAACAGGAGTAGCAAATGTAAATGGAGGGAAAGATCAAAATGCATGATTTTTCAAACACTCAGGGCATGTTTTGAGACAGTGAAAGAGAGGAAAAAGTGAGTGGGGCTCAGAGAGCCTTACACTTCAACCAGAGAACTCTGCTTTCATGTTTTGCAAATATGCTAACTTCAACTAGGCTTTAGTTGAAGTGATCTTCAACTTTTAAAAAATAATCAGGATCCATGGATCTTGAAAAGTAAAAGAAGGCAAGTGGATAGGCAAAATTCAGGATAATAGAAAAAAAATACCAAAAAAGAAGATAAAAAATGCTAGGTCACAGCCATTAAAGGACTTTTAATACTGTCAGTCTTCCATGAAACTCTTCTTCCTTGGTGCTTTCTGTTTCTCGTTCTCCTCTTATCCCAGATTGCCTTTTGATATTCTATTTCTCTGATGACTTTCTTCCAACCTGCATCTTATATTTTCACTTATAAATTTAAGCTTTCATGAAACATTTTTGACTGCCAGAAAATGGAAAAAATGAACCAGATCATTCTTGCTCAGAAGGAACTCCCACTGTAATAAAGGCGACAAATATGGAGACCGGATAACTTAAAATACCAAATGCCACTTACTGTCTCAGTTGCATGAACAGCTTTGAGACCCAGAGAATGAAACAACTAACCTAAAACAAAGAGCATGGACTCTGGATTAAGTGAGATTTGTATTCAAATTCCAGCTTTACCATTTCCTGGTTATATGCCCTTGCTTTTTAAAAAAATACTAACTCTGTCTACACCTCAATTTTCTCTCATCTACAATAAGGAATCATAGAAGCACATGCCTTACTGCATTACAGTGAAGGCTGAATATGAACAGGGATATAAAGTGCTCAGCAGTGTCTACCCCGTGACAGTGATAACGGAAAGGAGAAGGAGCAGGAGAAGGAGAAATGGAATCAAGACATGTTTCACAAAGGCGATAAAGTTTAAGCTATGCCATATTAATGAACAGAAGTTCGCGAGTTCTGTGAGGTGAGAAAGGAATTCCCAGGCAGAGGGACTGTGGCATCCTAACGTTCTGTCCTGTGACTATTTCAGGTTACCCTATCCAAGCTCTCATTGAGAAATGGCATCCACCATTACTATGTCTTAGACTCTCAATGAGGCTAATGCCTTCCAAAGTGACAAAATGAGATGGAATATTTCTTCTGACCTTCCTTTCTATCAAACCCATCTTGATGTTGTATAACGACCACAAACTCAAACACTTTAAAAGTAAACTCATAATCTTTCTCCGCTCCTACATTGTCTCTCCTCTTTATATATCCTTTTAGAGATACAGAAATTTCTGAGCCATCATAGACTCCTCTCCCTTTTCCCCTCTGCCTTCTGCATTTAAATCATCTGTTGATTTTGTGTCAAATTTATCTTCCAAATCTGGCTCCACCTCTCCAAATTCATTCATCTCTTACCTGAACTTCTGAAATAGTGTCCCACACATTCTTCTACAAATAGAAATTTCTCTCTCTAGAAAGTGACCAGTTATGTTTATTTGATCATTTCACAAAGATTAACTGGGAAACTACAAGATTCCAGAAATTCTTCCATGTGCTAGAAAATCAACAGTGAATATCTCCGAGCTACTGAAGAATGTATTTATATTGTCATAGTAAAATCTTCACAAAGCTAGTCATGTCAACTCAGTTATAAAACTTCAATCAACTCTGTATTGCAAATAGGATATAACTTAACATGTTATAGAAAGTCCTTCATATTAAGAATAGAGTCTATTTTATGGAATTCTCTTCTCCAAACAACTCCATTTTCCAATCTCCTAGCATTCCGTACTCTTTCTGGCCTTTGCATGTGGTAATTTATACTTCTGCACTTCCCCCCATCTCTGTCTAGGGAATGGTCCAACTTTTAACAGCATAACTAGTTTAATATCTTCTCCACGAAAATGAAATTGGTCAATTAATGTGTTTCCACTGTGTCTTGCTCCTGCTTTAGTTCAATCACCAATCATCCAAACCTCTGGACTTTATTTTCTGACTGCTTAGCTTAACGCTTTCTGACTACCAGTAGAAAATAATCCTCTATATCTCCCTAGAAAACCTACTCCTTTTGATCTTACCCATACCTTTTCCTACCTTACTAATATTCAAATACTATAGGCCTGTAACAGAACTAAGACATATAGAGAAAGACCAAAATTGATCCACATTTGGGGAGATTTTCATAACTGTAGATATTTTATCCTCCTTGTTTTTCAACATATTGTTTCTGAAAGAGAAAGCAATCCCATAAGTTGAACCTATTCAAATCTTAATTATAAGTTGGAAGTAGAATTGGTATTAAATATACAATAATTAAATCATCATTTAGCTGACTGTGTGGCTATTCAGCTCTGTCGCTAAACACATTCTCCTAATTTCTTTTGAAAGAAATTTAATGACCAAAGTTAAATTCCCCTGTAAGTAGTGTAAACTAGTATTGAATTCACTTGCTCACTCCACAAACATTCTTTAGAAGATTACTATATGCTAAGTACATTGCAACGCCGAGAGTACACAGGGTTAAAGAATAAAAACTCTTTGTGCCTAAGGTACTCACAGTCAAGGAGAAAATTGAGATAAGAAAATCAACAAACACAACATAAATTTGTAACTGCTACAGAAGTCTATATGGCAAATTATATAGTCCAGAAGCTTACCTTACGAGAAAGAAGTAGACACGTAGATGGAAAAAAGTGTTCCATTGGATAAGAACAGGTGTTCAGCATGTACAATTAAAGAAAAGAAAAGAACACAGGTGTCCTAACAGCCAAGCCAGTATGTGTGTGAACTTACATGTGGAATCCCTCCTGAACTGTATGTGCCTTGAGCTCAGACAGTGCATCTTAGTAATCATTGTTCCTCTCATAGTGCATTGAGAAGTAGATGCTCACCAATATTTGAATAGATAAATAATTATTTGTAAAAACTAATAAGAAATGATAGTTCTCAAATTACTTGAAAATTCTAATATTTGATATGGAATTAAGGTCTGGTATTAGAAATAACATATAAAATAAACACATATTTTTAAATTTGGTTTTTAATATTTGCTTGGACACCATAGATTATCAAATAAATTTGACAAGAGGTTCTGTGGCAGAGAAAATCAAGATTAGATGAAATTCACTGTGGACCCAGACTTTCTTTTCCATTTCCACATAGAATTAATTAATGCTGTCCATACAGAACTGGTATAAGGAAGATATACGCTAGTGCAGATAAAGTTAATTAATTAGATAAATGTGTGTTTATGTATATGTGTGTGTGTATATATATAATCTTTTAAACATGATTGATAATAATGTCATTTAGTATAAGCCAGATACAGCGATAGTGTGACGATGTGGAAGCACTTGCCACCTCTTACAGTTCATTCTGGGAGCAGTCCCATGATGTCAGGCAAAGTTAGCCACGATCCATGCTATTGTGAACTAGTACTACTGTTATTGCCCTACTTTCCTTTAGAACTGAGAAAATCTGGCCTGGCACGGTGGCCCATGCCTGTAATCCTAGCCCTTTGGGAGGCCGAAGCAGAAGGATCACTTGAGCCAGGAGTTCAAGACCAGCCTGAGCAAGAGTGAGACCCCATCTCTTCAAAAAAACAGAAAAAAATAGCTGGTCATGGTGGTGCATGCCTGTAGTCCCAGCTATGGGGGAGGCTGAGACAGGAGGATCCCTTGAGCCCAGGAGTCTGAGGTTGCTGTGAGCTATGATGATTCCACTGCACTCTCGTGGGGATGACAGAGCAAGAATCTGTCTCAAAAAAAAAAAAAAAAAAAAAAACAAAATACCCTCCCCCAAAAAACAAACAAATAAAAAGCAGAAATTCTAAAGGAGCCCACATGGCAATAGAAAAATGCTTACTATCCCTAGAACGGCTGGGAAGGACAAAGAGTAGAACACTGTGAAAAAAATATGGATGTTAGAGTCATTCAGATCTGAGTTAAAATTCTAGAACTGGACTGAGTAACTTTGGGTAAAGTAAAATCCCATCACCTCATTTCTTCTCATAGGCCTGGCTAACTGATTCTTATCCTTCAGGTTCAATGAAGATCATCTCCTTAAAGACTTAGTTGTTCCAAAATGGAACTCTCCACATTCCTCCCACTCTCTGTTCCCCATTGCCCCAAAACTGGCTACCTACCTTTCACCCAGTTAGTCAGGGAGCAATCCTGTATGTTACTGTTGCTTTTTCTCTTTTGTTCAAACACCACATCCAACCCCATCAAGAAGTCCAGCCAGCAATATCTTTGAAATAAATCCTGAAATCTGACCACTTCTCATAACCTCCAGCACCATCACGTTACTCTAACTCCACATCATTGCCCGGACCTCTAGAATAACCTCCCTGCTGCCACTCAGATCATCCTCCATTTTATTCTTCATAAGGACAGAGAACAGAGCAGCCTTTTAAAATATAAACCAGTCCCTTGCTTACTCCAAATCCTCTAGAGGTCTATCATCCCAATCAGAAAAAAAAAAAAAATGCCTACCAGCCATATGTGTAGTGGACCCCAGCAAACTCTCAAACATGATTTCCTGTGGATCACCTGCTCACTCTGACCTCACTAGCTTTCCTGCTCTGTCATGAACAATGCCAAGCACACCCCAACCTCAGGGCCTTAACCGCACTCTCTCCTTAGATCTCACCTCACATCGCCACATAGATGGATTTTTCCTTTCACTCAGGTCATAGTTCGTAGTCACCTCCCTGGAGAGTCATTCCTTGATCAACCCCTTTAAGGGAAGCCGTCCTTCCCCACTCCTACTTCCTCCTGCTACACTGTGCATTCTTCCTTGTCTCTACCTAATATTACACATTGATGTATTTATTTATTATATGTCTCCCCTAATGGATAACAAAATCCACGACAGCAAGATTTGTGTCTCTAGTCTACTATCCCCAGTGCTATTCACAATGCCTTGCACATGGTAGGTGTTTTGTAAGTGTTTATCGAATGAATAAAGTATCCTCATACCTCCTCCAGAGACCCATTTTGGGGCACTCTGTGACGTGTGTCTGTTGCACCCAGCATATCCTCTTTTTTCCTGGGACTTACGATCCACTTGCTTACTTTTCTGTATCTATCACTAGATATGTGCTTTTTTGGATCAGAAGACTGTATCTGCCTTGTTCATCATTGTATGCCTTGGGTGGATCCCAGTATCTATAGTATTAATATCACAAATGATCAGTAAACATTGCTGAATAGAATAGTTGTTGATCATAGTGTCCAGGGCTCATTCGGTACCAAATAAATAAAAGCCATGATAATAATAAAAGATATTCTTATTTTATGTAGTTGGAAACTTCTTAACTAGTGCCTGCCTAAGGAGAAGAAAAAGCTGATTAAGAAGTAAGTATAAGTGTGAAAAACAAGCCATTTGTTATTTCTATTTTAACTTTAGAAGGCCCAATCAACTTAATTTAGATTTATCATCCATAGAGTAGTCACTCTGAGGTGAGGAAGATGTCTGCAGTTTATTTCTACCATGCTGAGAAGTATTTTCCCAGCCAAGGAAAATAACAGGCATTAGCAGCATTGTATTTATTTCTCTTCTTACACCATGGTGCACTAAAAAGAAATATATTTTTAGTCTAGGGCTACTGCAACACACATTGAACACAGGGCTGAATTTAAGCATATGTTTATAGAATGCTCTTGACTAAATAGAAAAAAAAAAAAGAGAGAGGTAAATTACCTTGTGATTGAAAAGCAGTTGCTAACCCATCAGGAAAGCTGTCAAGAGATTACACATTATTTTCAAGGGTAGAGAAAGGAGATGATCTTAATCCCTAAAAAACAGCTGAGTCAAATACTGTCAAAGCAATAAAGAAAAATCTGTGGGTGCCTCCAACCAACTCTGCATCATTTTGAATTGCTGTTTTAGGTATTTATTAAAAATAGCAATGTGCTCCTTGAAAATCTATCTGAATTTTACATTAGGATATACAGAATTTGGTGATTTAATTTTTGTACCCTCCTGGAAACTTCTAGCGATATAAGTTACTAGAATCCCAGATTCCTCTGGCAGCCCATGCCCCCTGAATAATGCAGGTATTCATTATTAAAATTTCAGGAGTGTAAATATTATGGTAGTCTGTTAGGTCATTAGAGTATATGTCAACTAACCCTTTAAAAGAAAAACCATTTCAACCCAAGCCAGGGTAACAGACATTATTGTGTGGTTATAATAACACAAGGAATAGGCGGATGGTTTCAGATCCAACACCTTCACTTGCAATTATTACATTTTCTTTACTATGTGAACACCATCAGAAAACTTTAGTTTCTGCCTTCAGACTATAGAAGATTCTTAGTTGTTATCTATCTTTAGTCATTCAAGACATTTTCAAGAAAGAATAGTTTTCATTTTGAATATATTGGCACATACTTGGAGACTACAAAAAGCAGTGTCTTCGATAACACTGAAGGATAATTCCTATGAGGCCAACTGAGTGGAGTATAACTCTCGGGTTTGATAGAATTTCTTTAGATCTCTTGATTTTCTACTTTCAGATTTGATTTTTTTTTTTTTTTTTTTTGAGACAGATCTTGCTCTGTCACCCAGGCCAGGGTACACTAGAGTACAGTGGCATCATCATAGATCACTGCAACCTCAAACTCCTGGGCTCAAGGGATTCTACTGCCTTAGCCTCTGGAGTGGCTGGGACTATAGGCTTGCATCACCACATTGGTTATTTTTTTTTTTTATTTATTATTTTTTTATTTTTTGTAGAGATGAAGTCTCTCTATGTTGCCCAGTCTGGTCTCAAACACTTGGCCACAAGTGATCCTCCCACCTTGGCCTCCCAAAATGCTGGGATTACAGGTGCGAGTCACCACGCCTGGCTCAAACTTATTTAAATGTCATATTCCAACTAGCCTAAACATATCAAATCCACTTACCCCAAGTTACTTTGGAAAGATATAATATTTCCCAGCCTATTATTCTGAATATTATTCCTAAAACTCTGATTCCTACCTTGATATTTCTCTCTTTCTCTTTCTTCTCTCTCTTTCTCTCTCTCTCTCTCTAATGGTACTTGGAAATAAGTTAAAATTATCAGGGAATAGAAACCATTATTAGATAATTTCAGATACCTGACATGCCCAACATGACCAAATATGTCCTAAATTTATACTTTCTATGCTCAGATCAAAGTTCAGTTCTAAGTTCAAAGCTCTAAACTAGCAGGTGTAATCTTTATAGATTCCAAGGGCAAGGCTATGAATTTTTTACTTTTAGATTTTTTTTTATTGTTTGTAAAAGTCAGATATCATAAATCTGCTAGTTTAAAAAAAAAAAAATCTGCAGCTTTTTGAATAGTGGCCCTTGTATTTCGATTTAAACCAAATGGGACCAAACTTATTACTTCTATTCTGAAAGGTCATTTTTCATCAAGGTTGTATTAGAAATAAATCATTTAAAGCTATCCTTTAGATAGCTCCTTGCATGAATGTCTTAAGAAGAACACGGAATAAGAGCTTCTTTGCAAAGCAAAGCTTGTTTGTTAATCCAGAATGGTCTGAAGCTGCCACCTTCTGGCACTCGGGCAACATTTCTCTAAATTCAGCATTCCGCTGAAGTGACATGACATAATTACAACCCACACAGTACTCCCGTCAATATCAAAGAGAGGTCTGTAAGCTCGACAAAGGCAAAATGCTAACATTGTGCATTCATTTGTGTGTGTGTGTGTGTGTGTGTGTGTGTGTGTGAGAGAGAGAAATATTAAAACACTATTAATAGAAATAGTTTACAGTGGTAGAACTCAATAAGTACCAAACAAGTTTCTGTTAAAGTGAGGCAAGCTCTAGTATTTGAGATCAGGGCATTCTTCCTTCCTTAGAAAACTAAAAGTTTGGGTGGGATAGAAGTTCTCAATACAGTTTTTTTGGTGTTCTCTTGCTTCGGCAGAATAAATCACAACTTGATACTTTATCAATGGCCTGCTTTGAGCCCCGTCAAATTAATTCCTTACTGAAGAAGCAGATTTTAAACTTAGAAAATACTTATTATTGTAAACCAAAATATTAACGGTTATCCCTACTTACCAAATATTTGAAAATAAAAATTCATATTGTTAAAATATTTTAAGTGCATTTTTCAATTTTTCTGATTATCAAAGGTAAGATTAAGTCTTTTTGATTATATCAATAATTCGTGACAGACGATAGCTTTTCATTTTAGAATAAACTCTTAGGATAATTAAGGAGCAAAGCCTGGAGCCAGAATAAATGGGTCAAATGTGAAAACTCACTGAGTTCCATGAATGACCACTTTCTTGTTTTTCTGAGAAGGCCATTTTCTTTTTGAAACAGTCAAAAGAATAAATTAAGAGCTTTACTCTTTTTTTCATTTTCCTATCTTTCATATAATGCTTTTCTCTAAGCGAAGGGCAGCAGGGTTAAATATTTAGAATGAATAAACTAGCTCCAAGAAAAGGAACTGGCAACTTCTTCTGTGATGCTGAGTAATTAAATAGACCCACAGAGCCTGCTGGAATTAGAGAACATAAGCAAAGATTAATGAGGCCTGAAAATGTAGGTTCCCACAGTCTCCAAACAATGTGCAAGGTGCCTCACCTCAGCTTTCTCCACATTTAACAGCTGCCTATTTTCAAGGCAAGCAAAATTGTATTTGTTTCTGCTTTGATTCAGAAACAGTTTGGTTTATTAAATATAGTAAAATAGTAAAACCTATGACAAAGAATTTAGCTTTATTTTTTTTTTTGGTTCCCAGACCATGGTAATTAGCATTCCTTTCTGTCCTAGACTGCAGAGTGGGTATATGTGTTCTGAGTGTGTTTCCTGGTTTCCTTCCTAATGTGGGTGGTTAACAACCAGGATCTTTTACAGAGCCCCATTTATTTGCAGCAGTCAAAAATAGAAGATATGATGTATCTTCATTTCTCTTCTTCCACTGCTAAGACTCATAAGAGGTAGAGTATTTCTGGCGGTCAGGGAGCTTTGAAGGTTTGCTATATCTTTGGTGAAGGAAATAATGACTGCAATAAAAAACGGTTTTCTCAAATTAATTCTAGATTCATGGTTACTGCTAATGCTAAATAGTCATCCCAAGAAGAACAGAGAAAAATTGGTTTGGTCTTAATTTTAGATAGTTATAGGGGCACGCAACAACCCCATCTGACTACATTGTCACAAGGACTTCATTTACGTAATATACCTTTTCTTGCCATCAGAAATGGGAACCTCTTCTAGGAACTTCTGAAATGCTTTTAGCCCCTTTTTATATACATACATTTAAATTAGGATTTCTGTATGTTCAAATTCAGTTTAGTGTTTTTGGATTATATGTCTCCTTATCATAAATATTTATTAAATTCAAACCAATCAAATGTAAAATCAAATAGAGATTTTTAGTGCTTTCCCAGCATGGTTTAATATAAAGTCATGTTGAAACCACCAAAAATTCCAATTAATGGCAGACACCATTAATTGGAGCCACAAAGCACAAGCAGTAGGACTCGTGAATGGTAATTATTTTCTCATATTATTTTATCTATGTTAAGTGTATGTTAAGGCTGCCTTTTTAGAGGACTTGACACCCCCTACCCCTTGCCATTTTCTATAGACTCTTGAAAGTTCTTTGGCCACAGTTTCTCTATGCTTCTCTGTATGAAATAAAGTAAAGATTTATCCATCCAATAAAATTGTATATTTCATGAAACATGTAACTCTCACATATAGTCTGTTCTTTTAGTATGTAGTATGTACAGTGTCCATTTAATGACATATAGTGTGCTCATTATAAACATTTATAGTCATTCTATAGGCTTATATAGGGGTAAGAATATTGTTTTTGAAACATAAATAATTGCTTTATAAAATGTTAAGAAATATGCTCATGAAAGGAAATGTTCTTTAAATGAGAAACCTTTTGAATCGCTCTTGGTAAGGAATGTTGAGAGACGTAGCAGAGATTCTAGTCCCTCTCCCTTTCCTACTAAATTGTAATCATATAATCGCATTTCCCCTATTTTTAATAAAGGTTCTTTTCATTACTTCAGTTTATATCAATATCTAAAAAAAGGTCAATTTAGTTCTATATGATATTCTCAACCAGCCTCTTTAGAGATACATTTCTAATTTTTTTTCATTAGGAGAGACAACAAACTTTCTCTCCCTCTCTCTCTTTCTCTCTTTCTCTCTCTCTCTAATTCTGTTTAGTTTGGAAAATTTTAAAAAATATGTTTGAATAATCACAAGATAAATTTACATAAATTATATGATTAAAATAAAGGTAATTTAAATTCTTACATTCTTGGTTTTATTTCGTAAATACCATTTAACATGCTATAAATGTTCTCAGTTAATTTGTTAAACATGTTCCTTTAATTTGCCCATTTAGGAACAGACTACAATTTATATTTAAATGAGTAGAAAAATTTTAAACACATTTTTATTAAATCTGGTTACTTAGAAGATGGGTATAAGATAAGGGATCTCTTTGAGTTTTCAGAACTTGCAAAGATTTATTGACCAGAAATATCATTAGGAAAAAAAAGTCTCTGAGCAAGCATTATTAGTGCGTGTAAATGTATTTGCTTACACATGGTATATACTCAGCACTGTTAATATATTTTTTATAAATTATACACCAAAATGAATGGTTTGCAATAGTTGAGAAAAGATTAATTAATAATATTTCAATTATTTTAATTGTTATTTAAATAACCAACTATTTCCAAAATATTGATTGAGGAGAGTTTTTTTTTAATCTAAGTTTTGGAAGTCTTTGTGGTAAAACAATTCAAATATCTGATTTTAAGAAGTGTATTCTGGTACTTAGTTTGATAACTATCATAGTTAGAAAAAGTTATGCAGATTTAAACAAATAAAAGGTCATCATTGGCTGTTATTAATTAAGATATACATTTTTTATTTTCAGCAACAACCTATTCAAAAAATTTGCTGGCATATAGCTAGTAAATAAAGATCTTTCTTGATATCAGTCAGTTGTTCTGACGAACTACTTATAACAGCTTTTGTTTTATATTTTATATAAATACTTGCAAAATCAACAAAAACTTTTCATTTGTTTAAAAAGCTAATAAAATTCTACTTTCAAATGTTTTAAGTGTGCATCTATGAAAGACTATTTATAACTTTACATCATTGTGGCATCAAAATCACCAAAAGATCCAAAAATTCCCAACCACGTTGCTTCAAAACTTTTTTTTTTCCCATATTATAAGTTATCATTTCACTTGTAGTTAACATGTCACAGATAAGTCTTTTTGGATTTTGCTATTATAATTTAGGGGTCTCCAGTGTACATTTTTCTTGTTTACTAAGTGGCATAATCTCACACCCCCTGCTGTCTGTTGAGGCCTGCTGACCACAAGGCACATCCTGGAGGGAGTCTTAAGTGCAGGTGGAAGAGGAAAGTGCAGCCTGCAAGCTGATCTGTTAAAAAAACTGCGTGAAGTAGTTTCAGCTGGGGCTGGTGAGTGCTCTCCTGCCATCCTGAGTACAGTTCTTTTAAACAGTAAGTCTCGTGTTTAAATGACAAGCCTGCGGTAATTTTTCCCCCATCACAACATCATTGTGGGAGGTGGGGTGAGAATTTCCTTTCTTTGGGATTCACTTACCTGGAAAATGGTTATTTTTTTTTTAAGAAAAAAAAACGACTTTTAAAAATACTATACTTAATTGCATTTAAAGGTTAGTTAAAATAGTCTCTCATTCTCACTAGTTGGTTACAGGAAAGCTCCTTTAAATGAATAAAATAATAATCAAAATGTAAATGAGAAATTCTGAACTCCAAGCCTTGTTTAGTAATTTTGCTATATGCCTTTTTTCCACCACAAATGGTGAAAAGGTCACATATGATTGAAAAGCCCATCAGAGTGACTATCAGATTCGACAATACAATAACATGGAGATAGAGATGTACAATTCAGCTGACAGCAAAGTTTGGTTATTTGATGTTTGTCAGCTCCCAGAAACCTTATCTTTATTTGGAAGTACCTACTAAAATATTCTTCAATGACTGCCTCTCACAACACAAGCATTATTGTGCATTAAATGTGATTTCCTGCTGCCTCTTGGAAAGAATGAAAAAGAGTTCAAATCAAGATGTGAAATGAAGTGAAAGGCGTATCAAAAAGCCAATGGCAAAGCTTTAAAAATTGTTTTTATAGTTCAATAACACTACTAAAATGACAAGAAATATTGAAGTACAATCTATATAATAGACACATAACAAACTTCTATAAGATGATTACGTATTTTGAACAAGGGGAAATAGAATTTCTTAGATTTTTTTCTTTTTAATTTTGGGAGGAAAAAGCTAAAATCTTGGTTGAATGAGTTCTACATGCACAACAGACTTGTTGTCCATCACCCAGAATGGGAATCAAGATTTCTTGATAAGTTGCTGCTTACTCAATCTATTTCATGCAAGCATAAACAAGAAAGCAACAAATAGATAAGAAAATATTGCCAGACTATATTTTCTTGAAAATTATTTCACACAGTATACTAAACAAATCAAATCCCCTAGGAAATAAGAATGGCAAGAATGAGAACATTGCCCTGATAATTTAGTTTCAAACTTTTTAAAATTCAAGAGTTAATAAATGAGGGCCTTGGTTCTCAGAACCAAGTGACATCTTGGGAAACATGATCTGGCCAGGTTTTATTTCATGAGGTCATGATTGTACACCTCTTGTTGAGTGATTTCCAGGCTGGGGTCAGGTATAACCTGAAGTTGCCTCAAATGGTTTACCACGATCATATTGACCCAAATTTCAGGCGCATCAGGACTAGGAGTGCCCCCTAACCTCCAGGCCCTCAATAATATATTTGAGAAAGATAAATAAAGCTCAGGTTAATTAAAAATGATGAAGAGTAGATTGGCAAGATATATTTGTTTTCTTGTTTTTGCTTGGATTATATATTTGAATGTTTCATGGTAACTTTAAAAACCTCAAAGAAAACTTATATGTCTTATATATTCAGCAGTACAAATTTTTATTTACTACTCATAGCAGAAGGAGAATTGTGCTAGACGTTGAAAGACCTAGTGAGCAACACCTAGTCCCTCACTCAGGGAGTTTTTATTCTGGAATGAGAAACTGACAAGTAAGCCGCAATTCAGTAAGCATCGTAATGTGTGTAGTAAAAGACAACCGGGAAAATTTTTTAAATAAATTATTGAATCAGTTTAGGTTGGGAATGCGACATGTCAGGATGGGCTTTCTCATCTGAGTGATACTCAGAAGACTTTATTGAAGGGAATGTGGAAGAGGATGAGAAGAAGAGAGGGTTCCAGATGATGCATGCTGTTCCTAATGCATTGAGCACAGGACATTGAAGGGATGGGACGTGAGAAGTATTTCAGTTCGGCTGGAGGAGAGATACTCAGGGGGCAATGTGGCAAAAGAGAAAACTGAAGAGGTAAGCACAGGCCTCGAATTGCTGTTGTCAAGTCTGTACTTTATTGTGAAAGCAGAAATAAGCCTCAGCAACTCTCAGTGACAGACATTATTATATGTACTATACAAAAATGAATTTGAGATTTAAAGATCATATGTGTTATGTGAATTTTCAAGGTAATTTAGCGTATCAGTCTGGGTTCTTGCAGGAAACAGAAGGCACACTTGACCTGGGTAACTGAGGAGAGTTGAATAAATTGCCAAAGGGACTATTATTTTTCAGGCTGTAGGGACATCTCCAAGATGCTCATCTGAGCAGGAAGTCCTAATTATCTGTAGGCTTAAAGGCCCAAGGAGAGAGAGTAATTACCAAAAGGCAGCAAGAAAAAATGTGTGGAGAGGTACAACTGAAATTTGGTAAAGGGAAGCCATGTACCCACTGTGCACAGAAGGAAGGGAGAAAGGTTAAAAAAGCCTTGACCCTGCTTTACATTGGTTGAACCCAACTGGAAACCAGAGGATAAGGGAACCTTCTGATGCAGTCTCAGGACACAAAGCATGGTGGAGGAAGGTGGTAAGAGGATCTGAAGAGACAAAAGGGACAAGCAGAAAATCCACAGCAGAGCTCAAACCTAAGCCTGGTCCTCTATCTCCAATTCCCAATCATTAGGTATAGTGTAAAATATATACATGCCCCCCCACACACACACATTAATACATGTGTGTGTATATAAAATTATCAAGAGTATAAGTTACCTTTATAGGCCAGTATTCTTTTTCCATTTTTATATAAAAAGCAAGTCTATCTATAAGCTATTAAAAGAGAATTATTAAAAAAATTATGAACTGCTGGATAATTAAGAACTGTGCCATAGAATTTGGACAGTAGAATGTACCTTTATATTCCCACAAAGAATACAGTAGTCTTGGTGCTTCAAGCAATCATAGACAGGAATAAATTTATATTCATTTAAAATGGAAATAACTATTAGAAAACCTTGAAGTTCGCAACAGAATTTCTAAAATAATTAGAATTCATACGATTTCAAATTCATTTACTTTGCTGGTAAGCTAATTTACCAGTAAAGAAAGCTTTAAGGAAGAAAGAAAATTTCTCTCATTATTTCTTTTTTTTAAAATACTAATGTGTGCCTTTCAATTTTAAATAAATTAGACATTTAAGTTCTCATATTTGTTAAATAAATTTAATCAAATTTTAATTGCACACTTTATTTTCAAAAACTGATACTCACCCCAATACGATATACAATAAAACTAAAAAAAAAAAAAAAATTATGACTGTTAATCAATTAGTTTAATGATAAAAAGGATTATTCTTCATGAAGCATGAAGCATGCTATATATATGTATTTCTTCTAGGTGGAATCACAAAATTGATGTACAGAACAGTGCAGAGAGAACTTGACTGGAAATTATTTTATTTCTACTAAGGTATAAACTAGCTTGCTAACACTTTCAATTCATCTAACTTCCCCAGGTCTCCATTTCTTCCTTCAGAAATTAAGGGAGTTAAAAAAGATGACCACTGAGATTCACTCCAGCTCTGAAATCGTCTGATTCCTGAATAATTAAAACAGCCATGTCTGCAATTAAAGATATTATACCAGTAATACAGGAGTAAAGAGACCTGGATTACTCCACTTGGATATTGTTAAAAAAAAATTAAAACTCTAAGTCAAAGTTTATTTGCATGTGAAATAGGGACAATAATAAAAAACCCTTCATAAAATTGTTGAGAGAATTAAATGAAAAAATACATGTGAAGCGATTCTGAAAGATAGCTAATATTTCTATATAAGAAAAGTAATAAATACTCTCCCTCCATGAATCTGAAAGATAGCAATAAACATTCCCTACTCTATTTCTGTAGCTACTTGATGATAGCAGTTTTTATTTCACTGAATGCTGCTCCCAGTCCCTCAGGGACTACATTTGCTGGAGGAATTACATGTGTTTTATGGTTTGCCTATGTTTGATCAGTGCTATCATATTCACTAGAGCAAGAAAATGAAAAGTATAAACATAGAAATGCTACTGAGGATAAAATGGGGGACTAACAGGAGCTGCTGTCTTCTTCTTCAAGCCCCCCCACCCAAACTCATTCCAGTGGTGTGTCCAAGTTTACAAATTGGAAAAGGTAGTGAAAACCTGTAAGAATCTCCCAGGGAAACAGATGTATTTGAATTTGAGTCCCTTTATAAGACAGTAATGCCCGCAGTGGAAGAGGGGCAGGTAATACTGGGAAGCTTCCCCTGGGGAAAACATTCTCGGTTGCATTTTTTTTTTTTTTTCTTTTACCTATGTTTTCCCTGGAAGGATCATCACCTGACCCTCAGCTATAGAAAAGGCTGAATAAAACACCTGCTGGAGCCCTGCACTGGTGGGGAAATGGGAGAGTAACCTCAGGTAATAGCGATTCCTGCTGGGGTGAGTGAATAAAGGTGTCAGTATTTCTGATGTCCTTCAATGGCTCCCTCCTCCACCTCGACTCCAGCACACAAACCCAGAGCTCTGTAAACTCTTAAAAATAGGACATTAATCTAAGGGGCAAAATCTCTGAAGAAGCAACTAAAGAATGACCAATCTAGGCCGGGCGCGGTGGCTCACGCCTGTAATCCTAGCACTCTGGGAGGCCGAGGCGGGCGGATCGTTCTGAGCTCAGGAGTTT
>RJWJ010000144.1:118726-384478 GCA_004363605.1 Indri indri
TTAATTGGACAGCTAAAAATATATATAGAAAAAATTAGCCGGGCATGGTGGCGCATGCCTGTAGTCCCAGCTACTCGGGAGGCTGAGACAGTAGGATTGCTCGAGCCCAGGAGTTTGAGGTTGCTGTGAGCTAGGCTGATGCCATGGCACTCGCCCCAGGCAAGAGAGTGAGACTCTGTCTCAAAAAAAAAAAAAAAAAGAATGACCAATCTCCGATGACACTTGCAGAGATTCTCCACTTTGAAGTTCAATGTTTTCCCACTCTTAACTCTCCAGCCAGCAGGCAAAGTTAGGACCCAGGCTTTAGCTCTCTGGGAGGACAAATACTACGTAACTAAGGCAGAGAAATATTAGCTCTCAGGGGAAAACCACAAGACTTCTTACGTCAGCAGAGCATAAATATTACAAAAGAAAGTAATCATACCAAAGCACATATAAACGATAAAACCAAATTTGAGTTCCATGTGGAACAAGAATTAAAATAAGGACACTGAAAGAGACACTCAAAGAGAAAGAGAAAACGGTAATGCAATTTATGAACAAGGATTTATAAGAACACGATTGGAAATATAGGGTGTAGAAACATCAATTTTTATAAAGCCTTAAAAAGAAATGTTGAATAACCCAATGAGCACAGCAGAAGAATGTGTCAAGGAACTGGAAGGTCAGACGGAGAAATTTTTCAGGAAGTATCAGAAAGGGATGAAGGGATTACAATGTCAAGTTAAGACACAGGCACAGAGGCAGGTGGAAACAGAAGTGTCAAAATCTGTATAGAGACAGTCATAAAAAAATAATAAAATAATGAAGAGGGAAAAGTGTGTGAAAAAAATATTAACTCAGAAATTTCCAGAGCTAAGAAAAATTAAGTACATCAGCGGGGGAAGGAGGAGGATCCCAAATACTTGTAAATTCCCAAGTGGGATATACAAGAAAAATGAGACCTAAACTAAAATAGCAAAATCTTAAGAATTTCAAAATAAAGGAAATTTCTAAACACTTTTGGAGAGAAAGACAAGGAAAAATTATGAAATTTGCAACATATTCCTCAACTGCAATGTGGATTGCAAGAAGAAAATGGTGTAATATATACAAGACACTCAAGGAAAAATAACAACAGGTTCAGAATTTTATGTCTTACTAAAGTAACATTTCAATATTAAATACCAGAATGAAATAGACATTTCCGGTCATAAAAGGCTTGAGGGTGTTTTCACACAAGCGACACCTTTGAAAATCATCTTACAATATTTTAAGGAAAAAAAAGAGTTTAATCCAAAAATATATATTAGAAACAAGGATAACAAAATAACTTGGGGAAAAAATGCAACTCTTGTTTATCTACATCATAGCAGGCTTTTGATAGCTCATCTCCTCCTCTCAGGACTCATTCATCTCAAGGCTTTCCTACAGTGCCCTCTTACCACTTTGTCGACCAGCCCGATTTTCCATGTAATAGGAGCCAATTTAGAGGAATGGTACTTGGGAAATTTGTGTGTTATATAAAAATTAATGAAGGGTGTTATCGCATAGGTGATACTCAACAAAAGGTATACTTAACATGTAAATTTCACCTTATAATTTTTTTTTCTAAATAAAACATCATATTTCTAGCTCAGTGATGGACACACAGTAGCCATCAGAAAACATCAGGTTCTTTTTTCTTTTCAGAAGACAGTGTCTCGCTCTGTCTCCCAGGCTGGAGTTCAGTGATGCAATCACCTTTATAGCAGCTTTTCTCCAGTACAGAATAGCTTAGGGTCAATTATCTTTTCAGTTTCATTTAACCAGGATAGTTCCTTGACCTTTCTGTATCTTATATGACATTAAAATTTTGTGCTGAATAACCTTTACCCCATTTTCTTTTTAAAGCAAATGTCTCTCATTTTGTTTTTCTGATGTTCCCTCATAATTAGATTCAATTTTTGCATTCCCAACTGAAATACAACATAAGAGATGTTGTATCCTTCTCAAGGTATCATGTCCAGAGGTACGTAAAGTTCATGTTACTATTTGTGAAATTAGTGTTGATTACCTGTTCCAGGTGCTGTCCTATTCTCCCCCTGTGTAGTTTTTTTCTCTTGCTACTTATATGGAATCTGTGGGGAAACACTTTAAGTTCTTCATTACAATTTCCATCTTAGATTATGCATTTATTATTGATTCTTGCCTGACCCAGTCTTTACTATAATGATTATAAATAGAGGATTTTCCACCTCCAGCGCTTCTTTCATATTTAGTAGTCAATGCTTGGCATTTTACTATAAACAAGATTCTCCATTCTCATTCTCTCTTTATTTTTAATCCTTTCTTTTTTAGATAGAGTCTCACTCACTCTGTTGCCTGGGCTGGGGTGCAGTGGTGTCATCATAGCTCACTGCAACCTCACACTCCCAGGGTCAAGCAATCCTCCTGGCTCAGTCTCCTAAATAGCTGGGACTACAGGTGCATACCATCATGCCCAGTTAATTTTTCTGTTGTTTATAGAGACAGAGTCTCATCATGTTGCTCAGGCTGGTCTCAAACTACCGGCCTCATGTGATTCCCCCATCTCAGTCACAATGTGCTGAGATTACAGGTGCGAGCCACTGCACCTGGCCTATTTTTAATCTATTTATTATTGATAAAAAGTCATGGATTACTAAGTTTTCCAATACTTTGTCATGTATTATTCTCCCTAGTTGTTTTGGCACTAAAATTGATTTTGAACATGGAAGCCCCTTTAAGCTGACTTCAGTGTCTGTCTGATGGATCCTATTATTGTTTTTAGCACTTTCTTGCTTTCTGGCATAAGAGGATGCTCCAGGCTCATTTTCCCTGCCCCAGCCCTGAACTCAGCATCTCTTAGAGGAGCCGTGATTCCATTTATTGGAGTGTGGTATTAGAAACCAAGATCTGGGTGCTGTGTGTGCTCATCAACACCAGGGTGTTTTGTTTCTAAGCCTTTTCAGCAGACAAAGCTGGGAAACATGTGCATGTTTATACAGCCATGTAAACACCAACATACTTAAGTGCATAAGCATCTTCATATATGCACATACCTGAATATACATATCCACATAAACATTTTAAAAATCAAGAGTCCATTCTACTCCCTCAATTCTAATCCCATGTGGTCCATCCTGGACTTGCTCCATTTTATATTTGTATCTCTCTTCTTCCTCAGAAAAGCCCTGTACCATAGTAACATAGACACACTTACGCATTTGCTCAATCAGGATTGTTTCACTTGTACTAATACAAAAACAAACCTGCTTTTAAAAGTTTAGGATTAGTTTTCTGCTCAAAACTATGAGTATATAGCTGAATATTGTGCTCACCAATTTTTTAATCCTTTGTTTCTCTCTTCTACCACCTCAAAGCCATGCGCCTTGGACAAGGCTCTAAATTCTCTGAGCTTCGGTGTCCTCATTTGTAAAATAAGTATGATAATAATTTCTACTTTTTAGGGTTGTTGGGAAAAGTAAATGAGATAAAGACTTTAAACACACTGCCTGATCCTGGAAGAACTCAATAATTGAGAAAGAAGAGAAACTGTAGACTCAAACTTCACAGTGGTAATAGTGGTGATAGTGGTGATAATAGAATTAAAACTTTGATTCGTTAAAAATCAGTCTGTTCTGCTAATTATTATTGAAAATCTGTTTACGCCTAGGCCTGATTTCAAAGAATGACAATCCATTCCAAATCCATCAAATTTTAAGTTTATTCAAAAAAACACTATGTCCCCTATTTCCTAGATGTTGGACTTAAAAATATAAATCAGACATGCTCCTTGCCTTTGAGTGATTTATAATAGAATATGCAGATGCAAATATGTAAAATAGTTATGAAGATAAACTTCTGTAAAAAACATGCTGCTCAAAGGGGTGGGAATTAGGGAGCATGTGTGAGAACTGAAAATGAAGCATCAATGATTACAAATGGAGCCAAGATTATTTCCATGATACCTATAATATCTGTGCAAACAATTGTTGCTATGAAAAATTATAGGGCATTTTCTGCAATAAAAGCGTGTTCCTTCCCTAATTGTAGAGTTTCACCAAAACTGTTATCATATGGGAATATTCTCTAATAATTTTTCTCCCGCAAAACAACATCTAGTGACCTCTAGACAATAAAGTTCTAAATACGCTTGCCAGTATTCAACACTGTTCATCATTTGACAGCCATCTTAGGTTTTACAACTTTCTTTTATGAAATGTATGTTTCACTCAGACTGAAATTGTGACTATTCTCATCACAAACTTTTGAATTTTTCTTGCACTATTCATTGATTTTGCTTTTCTATCTGTCCCCTCCATCTCTCCTGTTACTTAAAGTCACTTAAAGTGCCCTGGGAGATGGAAGGGAAGCGAATATGAATGCCCAAAATAATCAAGCAGAATAGACACACATAGAATGCACATGAGTTTAAGACGTTGATAATTCTCATGTAGTTTATGAAAGACTGAGACCAATAAATCATTTATTTTTGTGCCCTCAATTTTCATGCTTTTCTCTTTTCTTTATTCCGTTTGTTTATTTTTAATTTTACTTCTTTTTGCTCTTCTTTATATTAATTCGACAAATATTTATTGAGTATATATTATATGCTCCAGGTACGGTTATAGATAAGAAAATACTCTGGCAAAAAAGCAAAAAAAAATCCTTGCTTGCATAACTTTTACTCAGTGGGTTTTGTAGAAACTCAGGCAGTTGTTGACACATGAGTGGGAGACAGTAATAAATAAATAAATAGTTATAGAAGATGATGACAGACTATATTAGTCCTCTAGAGAAAAGATTGTATAATTCCCAATAGGAGTGAAAAGGAGTGATTATCTAGATAGGATATTTAGCCATATTCTCCCTGAAGGATGACATGGGAGAGACCTGAAAATACCCAGGAAAAGGGCTTTCCAGACATGCCACAGCGTTAACAAGAAGGGCCACTGGAGACACCAAAGGGAAGAAGGTAGGCCCCGCTAGGCCAATAAATAAAATTTGCATTTTATTTTAGTTGGAATTAGAAGCTATTGGACAGTTAGAAGCTATTAGAGAATTTTTAAAGAACCGATATAATGTGAGTTAGGTTTTTTCAAACATCATTCCGGCCATTATTGGAGAATAGATTGTAGGTAGGCAAGCATTTTAATAAGCAGCCTATTGCTGTCCTCTGGAAGAGAAGTGGTGGTAGCATGACCTGAGTTGGTGGCATGGACTAGGATAGACTAGGAAGTTGTGAAAGAAATTGGATTTGGGAATACTTGGGAGAAAATTTATAGGATATTTTGATGCACTAGATCTGAGATTGAGAGAGACAAGTCAAGGATAATTGCAATTGGCCTGCACCACTTTTTAAATGGAGTACTCAATAAGTAGGTGTTGACTAAACAATTCATTTCACTCTTGGTTAGGTGTGGTGCTAGGTTCATTACTAAACTAAAATGAGATTTTCAAATAAGTAATATATTTTTTTTATTCTTTTTTTTGAGACAGAGTCTGGCTCTGTTGCCAGGGCTAGAGTGCCATGGTGTCAGCCTAGCTCACAGCAACCTCAAACTCCTGGGCTCAAGTGATCCTCCCACCTCAGCCTCCCAGAGAGCTAGAATTACAGGTGTGAGCCACCGTGCCCAGCCAAGTAATATATTTCATTTTGGCAAATGCTTGGAATGCTTCACATACAGAATATATATGTTCATATATATGTATGTATATATATAAATTGGGTATCATGCCCTGAGTGCTCTTTTTCAAATTACAGAAATATATATTCCTTGTATATTCCCATAAGATGAAAAATATAGAAAAGGCTACTGCGAGTAGGACTGGGGGAAAGTTCAAGGATTTTAGAGTAATAATTACTAAACTAAAATTTTAAAGTGACTTCCTCTAAATTTGGCTATTTCTTTGGCAGGAGGGTTTTAAATGCTTCAAATGTAACAGGGAAAAAGAAAAAAATTCTGCCCCTGCCCTTGATCTCCATGGTATCTGGAGGTTGTGCTATGTACCTTTTTAAATCTGAACTGAATTCTAGCAGGCAGCACACCGCCCCCTAGGGATCCATAAAACCAATTCAAAAAAGCTTATGCTTTTATTCCTTCAGTATGCCCACTCATGGGGAGGACTGATCCCCTTTTTGCTCTAGTGATATGAAACTTCTCATAATTCCAAGCACACATCATCTAGATTCATATTATTCCCTCTATATAGAATGCCTTTTCTTTTCTTTTTTGCCTTTTACCTCGAGTTGGTTTTTATTCTAAACATTATCATCCTCCAAGATTGACTTAAGTAAGTTTATTTCATGTTCTTATACCAACCTGTACTTAGCTATATCATAGCACATGTCACACCGAATAAGATCCCAGCAGTATTTCTCTCACCCTCTGAACTCCAATTACAAGGCCAGAGGTTATTTTTTGTTTACTGTCAACCTCTACACAGATTATATTAAATAACATATAAATACTCAGATAATTATAACAGCCAAAATGCAGCAGAACAGTACTCAAACTCTCTACCCCACCCCAAATGAACGATCTAGATCATTTATTTTAATAAAAATTATTCTGGCTTTTTCCTCCAATGAAGACACAGTAGGTTACAGTCAAGTATTGCTCCTATGACAATCAATAAAGAAAGCCCAATAAATTACAAAGGTCTTCTCTTTTAAAAACAGCTGACCTAAAATTCTAAACAGGAAGAGCCTTCCAGGATGAACTGTTCATCCCACCTATTGTTGTGCCAGAGGCATTTGCTAATTCTAGGCACAGGTTGTGATTGGTTTAGGCACAGGGACTCTACTCAGGAAAAGGAAAACCAGCTAAGCTTTTAGCAATCAAACAGGCCCAGGGTAAGAAATTGGACAAATGTGAACCACAAATGCATGGTCAGCTCTACCCTCTAGATACTTGCTGAAATATAAAACTTTCTGGGCGACAGGAATGCCAGAATGAATTCCCAGAGGGAGAACCTTGTAATCTCCCAGTGCTCATCTTAAGTAAGCACAGGCCTGCTGGAAGAGGGCCCCTGTCTCAAGCACACTTCTTATCTCTCTATGTTTTGAGATATTTTTAAACTGTGAAAGGAGGGAGTCTAAAGAGTTGGGTGGAAAAAATCTGAAGTGCATTAGTAGATCTCCTCTAATATCTTAGTGCTAAGACAGAGAACCTCCAGATAATCAGCTAGAATCCCAGATGAAACACAGGTTCACTGAGTGTCGCTAAAACATCAAGATAGCTCTGCAACAGATCGATCATCAATTGGATGAGGGGATTAATTCTTCATCCTATCTGCCTGTAACCAAAATAAAGGAAATTTTCTGATGAAATTCAACAGCATCTGGAACCTCTAGTTTTCTTTAATACATAATATCTATGATAAAACTTTAAAGTTACTAAATGCTAAGAGGTAAGAAATGTAAATAAAAATAGACAAGACAATGAAAGTAGACACAAGGATACTCCAGACATTTGAGGTAGAAGATGAGAACTACACATTGATGAACACCAATATGCTTGAAAAAATAGAGGATAAAGAAAATGTGGCTTGTACATACATTGGAATATTATTCAGTCTTTAAAAAGGAAATTCTGTCATATGCAATAACATGGATGAAGCTAAGGGAAGTAAGTTAGTGACAAAAGCATAAATGCTGCATGTTTCCACTTATCTGGGGTATCTGAAATAGTCACTCAGAAAATATAATAGTGGTTGAGAAAAGGGGGAAGAGGAGAGCTATTGGTCAATAAGAATAAAATATTTTAAAAAATACAGGATAAGATGAACAAAATAATTGGAGACATGGAGAATTTCAACAAATAATTAGAATCTAGTTTTTATTATAAATGGACATTTCAGAATTGAAAAATATAATATCTGAAATTAAGACTTCATTAGATGAGTTTAAGAGCAGAATGCAACTGCAGAAACCATGCTTAAATAACTGGAAAAGAGATACATAGAAAATATCAATAATGAAACACACAAATTAAAAATAAAAAGGAGAAGAAAGAAAAAAGATCCATAAGAAGTATGTGAGAAAGTAGAAAGGCCTAGGATAAATATGAGTAGAGATCAAAAAGGTGAGAAAGGAATAGGGCAGAAGCAATATTTGAACAGATAATGGCTAGAAATTTTCCCAGACTAAAGACAGATATTCCAGAGATTCAACAAGCACAGCAAACTCCAAGCAGTAAAAAACACACATATATACTTTGCAATAAAACTTTGAAAATCAAAGAACAAAGAAAAGCCTTAATAGTTGCCACAAGAAAGAAAGCATGAAAAAGTACACAGTACCTTCAAAAATAGAACAATAAACTTACAACTGACTTTTCCATAGAAACTGTGGAAGCTGAACTATAATGAAATTACATACGTAAAGTGTTGAAAGAAAATAATTGACAACTTAGAAATTTATATTACATTCAGTCAAATGCTTTTCAAAAATGAAGTTTATAATAGACATAGAAGTTAAATATAAGACAGTAAGAGTAAAATAGGTGAGAAGGGATGTTAAATTATTGTAAAATGTCTTGCATTGTTTGAAAAATGGTTTAAAGGGCCAGGGGTGGTGGTTCACACATATAATCCTAGCATTTTGGGAGGCCAAGGCTTGAGCTTAGGAGTTCAAGACCAGCCTGAGCACGAGCGAGAGCCTTCTTTACTAAAAATAGAAAAATTAGCCAGGCTCAGTAGCGTGCGCCTATAGTCATAACTACTCAGCAGGCTGAGGCAGGAGGATGGCTTGAGCCCAGAAGTTTGAGTTTGCAGAGCTATGATGACTCCACTGCACTCTAACCAGGGCGACAGAGCAAAACTCTGTCTCCAAAATAAAAAAAAAAAAAGGTCAAAAAGGACATGGAAAATTTGAACAACACTATTGATCAACTTTACTTAATTGACATTGACATTTGTATCACATTCCACCCAAAAATTGTAGAATACACATTCTTTCCAAATACACATGGAAATTTACTGAAATCAAACATATTCTGGGTCATAAATCAGGCCTAATAAATTTCATAGGACTGAAATCATACAGAGTATGTCTTATGACCACAAGGATGAAGGTTAGAAAATACTTGAATTTAGTTGAAATAGAAAATGAAAAACACAACTTAAAAAATAACACAAGAAGAAATAGAAAATCGGAACAATATTATAGCTATAAAAGAAATTGAGTCTATAATTTAAAATTTTCCACAAGAAAAATCCAAGCTTCATGTTGCTTTACCAGCACATTTCAACAAGCATTTAAGGAGAAAATAACATCAATATCTCAGAAACTCTTCCAGAGAATAGAAAAAGAGGGAACACTTTGCAATCCATTTTATGAAACTGGCATAATAGTGACACAAACTCCTGACAAGATTATTACAATAAAATAAAATAACAGGTAAACATCCCTTGCTAACATACACGCAAAAAATTTCCTAAACAATTAGCAGAAATCCAGTGAGATACAATAAAAATAACACATAATATGTTTCTACCATAACTGCAAAGTTGGTTTAGCATTAAAAAAATTAATCAATGTAATTTGCCACATTACCAGAATGAAGGTGAAAAAGCATATGATAAAGCTTAGGAGAGTCAAAAAAATTCAATATCCATCTATGATTTTTTTAATTTTATTTTTAATTTTTATTAGTTTTTTTGTTTTTGTTTTTGTTTTGTTTTGTTTGCTTGTTTGCTTGTTCATTTATAGAAACTGGATCTCTCTCTGTCACCCAGGTTGGAGTATAGTGGCACAATCACAGCTCACTGTAATCTCAAATTCCTGGGCTCAAGCGATCCTCCTGTCTCTGCCTCCCAGACTAGCTGGGACTCCAGGAGTGAACCACTGTGCCCAGCCATTTATGATCTTTAAAAAGTCTCAGAAAATTAGGAACAGAGGAGGATTTCCTAGTCTGATTAAGTATATCTCCTAAAAATCTTCAAGTAACATAACTATTGGTGAAATGCTGAATGTTTCGTCTTGCATTGAAAAACTAGATAAAAACATAACATTACCACTTCTGGTTAACATTGTGTTGGAGGGCCTCAGTGGAATAAGGCTAAAAAAAGGAATGAAAAGTAAAGATATTAAAAGAAAGAATAAAAGTTAACTTTATACATAGATAACTTGATTGTTTGCAAAGAAAATTTTTCAGCAAGGTAGCTGAATTCAAGACCAGTATACATAAAAAATATATTTCATTTATATATACCAGAGATAGAAAACATGAAAAATGAATTTTTAAATGCCACTTAAAATTCCACTATTAGTTATAATTTTACATATGACTAAATGTAATGAAAGATGTATGCAACCACTAAACTAATACCTGGGAAAAATTAAAGATCTTAGAACTGGAAGGTGTAGAGCAAATGAACAGTCCTATAGATTGCTGGTAGGAGTCTAAATTTGTGCAATCTCCTAGGAAAATAGTTTGGCAATAACTACTAACACTGTATACGCACATAATCTATGACCCAGCAATTACAGTTTGAGTATATACCCAAGAGAAATCATATTTTATGCATCAAATATGATACATACAATGTTCATTCATAATAGTATGTCTGTAATAGCCTCAATCTGGAAATAATACAAAGACCCATTTAAAGTTGAATAGCTAATAAATTGTGGTAGCTAGTAATATATAATAAGTATAATATATAATGAGTTTATCCTATAAATGGAAAGTCACTTTAGCATTGAAAAATAAATCAATAATTGATATATTCTGATATATACTGGGATTGTTCATGTCAGTGTATGCCAGAATCATAGAAGAATTGCAAAAAGAGTAGAAATGAATGGAATCCCATTCTCCAGGGAAGACCATGTTCTAAAGGGAAAAAAGCAGCTATTTATCATGATGCAAAACGTCAAAATATAGTTGCCCAGCTCTTATGCAATTACCTCCGTGCAATTGCCTATAATCTATCCCTGCGCAACACACTTTCATGTGTCAATTTTTTTTATTTTATATTTTTTCATTTTCTTTTTTTAGGTTTTTTTTTCACTATTTTAATTGTCAGCGTTATTTTTTTGCAATTCACTATGCTATATATTTCATCTTTGTGTCATTTTCAATACTGAAGGTATGACTTGAATAAAGACTTTTAAAGAGTTCTAATTCATTTTATGCATTTTTCGCAAATGTCAAAACATGAAAGTATATTATCACAATGTTGACTTTGAATGTAAGCATTGTACATGTACATGAAAACATTAAAACTTCCTCAATAAATGAAGAGATGTTGTAACAGAGGTAAAGCTCTGAAAAAAGGGCAAGGAAATATTTCACAAGTTGCCTCTTTAAAACCCCTTTCTTTTTTGGGAATTAAAACTGGCATTCCTTTCTGAAGCCAGTGATCAAAGGGGCAGAAAAACGTTATTTTCTGTTTGTTTCCTATTGTCTTAAACCACAGGAGATGGCTCAACAGAATTGTCCAGACAAGGGTCTCAAGATCTTCCTCACCAGAGATAAGGTTGTGATAACCCAGGACCGAAACCACTGATTGTAGTTAAGCAACAATAGCCTGAAGCCAGGCCATGTGACAGCAGTCACGTAGACCCGAACATAACTGTGAAAACCCCCTTTTAAGAAGCCCCATTTTTCTGCTTAAGGGCAGGATGGTGGTCTTTGAGATGCTAGTCTGCCGCCCTCCACATTTGCCGGCAAATTAATAAACTTCTCTTTCCTTTTTCCTCAAACCACTTGTCTTCATTCTTCATTCTCATTGATTCAGTCTGGGGACAAGTACCAAGCTTTCAGTAACAGTGTCTTTTTTGAACAATTGCATTTGTGAAAGATAAAAGTCTCTCAAAATCTTGGCTGTTTTGGCAGCTGGTGCATTGCAGGTTTTGATTGATATCTTCAAAAGATCTAGGTTATACATCAAGGTATTTCAGATAACTATAGTTATGAAGCCAGATATACACAATTACCAACTATAGAGATATGTATTGATACATTTCATCTTTGACCTATTTCTTTATGAATACAGTTCACCTGCTCATAACTGTTATACCCCTGTGACTGTTGTTAGTATACCTGAGTGTTTATGCATGCAAAATATTGCCTATTTTATTGTGTAAAATGGCCTATAGAATGTTCTGCTGTGTTTTCATGTTACTCAAATAAATCCCCCTTTAAAAATGTAAATAATATATTTTAAAAATTTTTTAAATTATTTTTCCATAATTAAATTTTCCAGATTTTGATATTTTGGGACTTCAACATTCAGGATTATGGCATTCAGGATTGTGTCTTTCAGGATTATGATGTGCTTCCAAACATTATAATGCATGAATATATAACCTACTAGAATGCAAGGAAACAGCATGTTTTTCAAAAACATGATTTTCCTTCGTTTTCTAACAATACAAGCTAATTTTGTGCTTGCTTTGCAGGATTTACACCAAACTGCCTTTTTCATTTGTTAATGGAAAAAATCCAAACTCTGTAAAATAATTTAAGAGGTTTATTCTGAGCTGAGTGTGTGTGACCAAGGGCCAAGAGCAGATGGCCCCAAGAGGTCCTGAGAAAATGTGTCCAAGACACCCAGGTTACATTTTGGTTTTATATATTCATGGAGACAGGAATTACACATAAAATCATAAATCAATATGTGGAAGGCATACATTGGTTTGGCCCTCGAAAAGGCAGGATATCTCAAAGCAGGTTGAGGGGCCAGGGAGTGTTATGGATTATAGGTGGGTTTAAAGATTCTTTGATTTGTAATTGGTTAAAGAAATGAACTTTGTCTAAAGGCTTGGGATGTATTAAGTTGGGATAAGAGAGGCTGTTAATCAGAGACAAACCACTGGACATTTACCAAGACTCAAGTGATTGCTTCAGTAAACTGATGGCCTACAGGTGTGGTTTAAGCTTCATCTTGCAGGCCTCGGGTCCTGTGTTAATGATTCAGTATTGTATTGTTATAAAGAGTAACTCCAAAAGGGAGGAGTTATAACAAGATGCGTCTTGACCTCCCTTCTCATCATGGCCAGCAACTCAACCTTAAGGTTTTTCTGGGGTCCCCTTGGCCAAGAGGGGGTCCATTCAGTTGGCTGGGGCATTTAAGAGTTTATTTCAGTTCACACATTCTATAGCAAAATTCTCTGTGTGAAATGCACTGTGGTGTGTACTTTTTCTTAATAGTGTGGATTCCCATTAAAGTATGATTCAAAGAATATGAAGAACTGCTGTGTCAGTGGTCAAGCAGCAAAAGCTTGAACAATGTTGAGCTTGCATTAAAGGTGAGCTGTGCAATATCTGGGGTAAAACACCTGATCTTTCATTTTGTTTTAAAAGAAATATATAAAGAAACAATAGGTAAAATTATAAAAAATATTTCCAAACAGTTTAAGAATGATGGAAGTCTAATTCAAGTAAACAATTCCATCATTTTAAATGAATTTGTGAGTAAAAGACTGATGTTTAAAGCCAATGCTAAGAGTCTCTGTTTCTATTATAATTACTTCTATCCTATATAGCATAGACAATGTCTTCTTTGCCTGGATCTGGGACAAGGAAAGCTTGTATCTAAAAGAAATAGGTAATTAACATGAAAAGCAGCTATAACTGAGGAATAAGAGAGGGCTTTGTATTTTCCAATTAGAAGCAAATGGCATAATTCCAATATGAGCCTTAAGTTGTAATTCACAGCGACAAACACAAAATTACCAGCACTGATTTGTGATTAAACTACTGCTCACATGAGCAACTAACTATATGACATGTATTTCTTGGGTGAGTAGCAGCAGGAATATACTCATTTCATGATGGGAAATCATTCTCCTCAGGAGTGAGTGGAGGTGTCAGCTAATCAAACATAAATTCATATGGCTGATAAAAAAGTCGAGGGGCTTATGATTGGGCTATGGGATAAAGGGTTATTCCCAAGGGTTTAGCCATCTACTAACATAATACTATGTTATTAGGTCACCTTCTAATACTACACAGTATTTTTTAAGAGTGACTTACTCTTTTTTAAAAAATTAAATCAAAAAGTAGACCTTAAAAGCTGCCTGACAAATGGATCTTATAATAACCACAAAAACTGAGCTAAATTATCCACCTAATTCCATGCTCTAGTTTACACTAAGTAGCATGTGTGTGTGTGTGTGTGTGTGTGTGTGTGTGTGTGTGTGTGAGAATCTTCAAGTCACTGACACCGATGGGGCTCAGAAAATAGTAACCTAAAATGAAGGCTTCAGAAACAAAAGTTCTTCTCTGACCTTCTCTGACCTTCCTTGTCCTGCCTCTCAGTCCCGTTCTTCTCCAAGGCTAGCCATAGAAACTGGAATCCCTTTTCCCCAAGGCAGGATGTGAAAGCCAGAACACTTTTCCTGAAAGCCAGCCATAAAACCTAAAATTATTCTATGTGAAAGCTGGTCATAAAGAAATTATCTGATCTACTTTGTAGGCCATAAAACCCCCTATTCCAGATAGGGCCCTGACCCACACCCCGAAGGAAGGAATGCATGCTCAGAGAGGCCAGGAAGAATACAGACAGACAGGTCGTGCTGGGTTTCTCCACTAAGTCTGTTAGCATTAGATGATACACTTTTTTGTCCAATCATATTTCTACAAGGCTGTCCATGGTTTGTTGAACTTAAGCATAAAAATGGATAATTTTCCGTGTCTCTTTGTGTTTTCATTCTGAAGGTTCTTGTATATAGACATCATAATAAATAAGCTTTTCTCTCATTAATCTGCTTTATTCTGAGTTTATTTTTCATCGAACCTTCTGAGACAAAAGGGAAAGTTTTCCCTTTGCCCCACACAGCACTTAATTTATGTCATGTAAGAATGTAAAGGTGATTCCTGTGTTTTGACAAATTTTCATGTATTTTTTCTCCTACTGATTACTTTTATAAGTAAAAATTTTATGTTTTCACAAATAAACTTAGCCAAAAAATAGTCTAGGAAAGTTATGGTTACTCCTCAAAGAAAGAAAATGGTAAGTTATTTTCACAAGATAACACTAAATTTTTTAAAAAGAATTTTTACATGGACAAATATGTCAGTGTTTCTTCAGTTGCAATGGTCAGAACATCCTACCTACGGTAGAATCTATAGAGACAGCAAATACCTTAAGTGTATGTTCCAAGGGTGTAGCCTCTAGCCAGCCACGATTCAAAGGGGAAACAGTGGGAACCTTCTCAGCAGATGGGATGGCATAATGTGGCTGGGACTGAGGATTTGCATGAATATGAATTACAAATAGCACAGATAACATGGTATTCAAAAGCTGTTAGGAATCTTGAATGTCAAAGTCATTTAGCTGACATTTGGAGGGACATAATTACCTTAAGAACATGGAAATGGATTGGTCTAAATTGCATGGGCAGAGAATCAGAGGACACACAATGGTATTGCTTTGGCAATAATTGTGACAAGTGGGCATGGCCAAGTGAGCCAAGAATGGCACACATTAATGCAGTGACATTTTTTCAATGTGTGCTGCCCTTTCAGAAATATGTATATGAGGCCTAAATAACCTCTGACCCATTATAAACTAACGGGAGACAAAAAAAAAGAAAAGCAAAAAACAACAAGCTACCATAAGCCCTATCACTGGTAGTCTGAAGAAAAGAATTCATTCACATTTCATACACAGACTGCTATTTTTCAAACATTTAAACTGCTTTTAACAATTCTAGATCTCAAAGTATCATCATTTATCATAGGTTTGCTTGCAACTTACCTAAATAGTACCTAGAGTATTTGCATTGGAAAGGTTCATAGTTCCTGATTTTAGAATACGATACTGTCACCTAAATTTCCAATATATAGTAACATAAATTATCAATCCTAAATTTCATATGTAGTTATAAAGAAAAATGTTTTCCATCTATTTCTCATTTATCAGGGTGTATAAAAAGATGTTTGAAATGTGAGGCACTGTAAGATCCTTAGGAAGTGTACCAGACATAGCACACATACTCGCAGGTCAGATCATATTTTCCTGAAAGAGATAATTTACCAAGTGTGGTAGGGACGTTTTTAAAAAGGCATCTTTTGCTTCCTAACTTTTGTCATTGGTGCTAGGTCTTCCACATCAAGTATGATATTAAAGGACACTGAAAGAAAGTAATGATCCATTAACATTTCATTAGATAATCACATATCATTTCTGAAATATTGATTAAAATTTCAACATTAGTGATGCAATGAACACTTTAATATCTATCCACTAAATTTGCAAACTCTAATTAATATTTCATTTTCAAAAGTGAATGAGATATTTGATTACTTTCATAGATCAGTATCTCGGGCTGTAATAACATTTTGAGCCCCAGCAAGTAGACTTCAATTTATGCTTCTATTTAACTCTGCTCTGATGCCAGCCCCGATGAAACCAGAACTCGCTGATCATCATTTCTTCCTATTTGCAATAGCACCTGTGATCTACTTCACACCATTTAACACTTATGCACTCCTGTATTGTTTACTCTTCTCTCATACGCATCAATCTTTTCTCCTTGGTGGAAATATATAAATTATTTATGGAAGGATTAATATTATATTAAAGATGGAATAGTTACTGATAGAATTTGTTGGTAGGTTGGAAAAACACTGATTGATGTGTGGGAATGAAAACAAGTAGCATCAGTTGCCTATTGTATGTTAGGAACTATGCTGAAATCTGGAATAAAAAAACAGATCACTTGCAGTCACTTCTATGAAGGAAATCACAGGCTGTGGAGAAGGCAAGATTTTAGATACATGAATTCATAGTCAGAAATCAGAGTGATTCACAGACACATATGTTGATAATTACTAAAATTTAAAAAATCAATATTATGGTAAGTAATGTATTAATAGAAGACCCAAGGAGCTTCTGCTTATGAAAGGAATAAAACCACTTGTCATAGAAAGCCCTAATTGTCAATTGTGAAATGCTTTAAGAATCACTCAAGATCATGCAAAATTAAGTTAACATAACGTTTGAAAGAATGATGAAAATAAAAACCAATGTTCGGTTATCTCTAATTTAATCTGAGTTGTACAAAATATTGAAGTCATTGTAAGATATCCGTAAGGCCTAAAGAATTTGATTGTGAAACGAAATCATCCGAATCAAAACTGGCTCATCCATTGAATGTATTAATATGAATATTGAGCACATGTTCCAAGCCAGACAATGTGCTAAGTTGTTGAGAAAGAAAAGAGAGCAAGAGAGTCATAGTCCTGCTCTCGTAGTACTTACAGTATTTCCCTTTGAACAGAGTTGTATTTATTTTGTTTGGTTCAGTATAAATCTAATTTCAAATGATTATAGGTTAAATTTTCCATATAGTAATAATAAGGCATGCATACTGTAGAAAGATTAAAAAACAGAAAAAATTTGCTTAAAAAACTGTACAACTATCACTCCAGTATTTAATACTTTTATTTTTTCCTGGATACCTTTTTATTTAAGTACAAATAACATATTTTAAAACCTGAGACCTCATTCTATATAAAATTTGTATCATGTTTATATATAGCTTGATGTTTTATTCTTCCATCAATCTTCACATGCATGATTATTAATGTTTTTATATCCTCCCTAATTCATTCAACAAATAGTTACTCAGGGCATACCATGCCCATTCTAGTTGCAGGTGATATAGGCAGGAAATAAGAAAGAAAATGTGCCTTGCTCTCAGGGAATTTACAGTGGCTCATATTTCTTTACCATAATTAATTCACTATTTCTGAAAGTATAATCAAAGTCTTATTAATTATGTTACCATATACTTTGCTATCAAATAGAGTCCCTGAAATAAGTCCTATGTGCATACAGTTTAATGTTTTTGATAGATACTGCAAAATTGCTTCAAAGATTTTATAAATATCCACATGCCTACCTGCTGTATATGAATGTGGATAGCATTATACATTGCTGTATGTTTTTTAAAAAGCTTTTACCAATTTAATATTCAAAAAGTAACATTTGAAATTGTCTTTATTGATTATAAGTTTGCACTTGTTTTCTTAAATTCATTAGTAATCTTTGTATCTATTATTTAAACTGTAAAAACATTTGCCTTTTAGTCAATTGATAATATCTTTAATGGATTTGTACATGCTATTTGTGTGCTTTTGTCTGTAATTTTTATAAATAGTTCCCTTTTAAAAAATGGCTTTGTATTTGAAAAGTAATTTTTTATTTATGTCAAATATTCGCCTGTTTTTATAGAGATTTATATTTTACATCAACTACTTTCATTCATCTATTTTTCTTATTGATATATAAAATAGATATCTAACTTGATTTTCTTTCATGTTGTCACCATCAGCAACAGGAGTAGCATCATAAACTTAATTTCCAGTAGGTATATTTCTATTTCATGTCTCATTGTATTAGGTAGAACTTCTAAAACACTGTTCATCATAATGGTGATAGCAGCCATGCTGGTTTCATTTTGATTTCAATAAAAATTACTGAAGCGTTTCACTTTTAACTACAGTGTTAGCTGTTGATTTATATATGTATTTTTTACTGAAGTTAAGGAAACATTCTTGTTAGTTTATTAAGTGTTTATTTTTTATCAGAAACAGGTCGTGATTTTCTCAAGTGTCCTTTAAGCATTTAAAAGAACTTATTGATAAAATATATTGATAAAATATATTAATAATTTTCCTAGAATTCCTATTTTTATGTCAAAAATAAATTTTTGATTAAAATGTATTATATTTTAATATGCTGATGGAATTTATTTGCTGCTGTTTTATTTTTGTATGTATATTGCCACATAAGATGGGTCTGTAGTTGTCAAAACCACAAGGGGGGTTTTGATCTAGGTCCAGTTGCTCATTGCACAAAGATCCAAAGCAGAAAGCCGAGGGACAAAGGAATTTTTAATAGGACAGACATCTTGTCAAGAGAACAGGAGAAGCTGCCTCATATCTGCCTCCTGAATGAGGAAGACCATGGACTTTTAAGGAAGGGGCCACATGCCTTGGGGCAGGTCCCTGTGTGTCTCCCAAGGAGTTATGTGCATGGTGGCAGGTTGTGGAGGATGGTGAATCTTGGTGTGGGGAAGTCTGCCCAGGGATGGGGCGGCGGGGGGTGCCTTCAGAATCTCAGCTCCTTTGTCTTGCAAACATTCTACCATTTCTGGGAAACAACTCAAAGATCAAGTAGTTATTAATAGTTAAGGGAGAGAATTCTACAGGGCACATTGAAATTTGTTTAGTGGGGAGCCAGTTATATAGTTCTGTTTCAGTGTGCTGTCTTTATGAGATTTTGGGATTAGGATTTTCAGAGTTTCATGCAATAAATTTGGAGGAATTCAGCATTTTTCTCTACTGTAATTTAAAATGCTAATAGTTTTCATTGATCCTAAATCACTTTCTAAATTAAAGTACTTCTTGCCATTTATAGACGTAAATTTTATCAAAATAGGAAAGTATCTTAAAATATTTGGCAGAATAGGGAAGTTCTATGGGGCCTGTTTCCATAACAGAAAAGAATTGGGAGCAGAATTATCCAATTTTTCTTACACATCCCTAAGAAACATAATGCTAAGTTTATCAAGGAGCCCAAATTTATCATCAAATATAGACCAGTACATTGGATGCCAAAGAAATCCACCACGCCTAAAAAACCAAAAATTGCTGTTATTTGAATATGTGTGAAATTTTATTTCATATGGCACAGAGCTCAGTCTCAGGAAATTAACAACTGTAAAGGCATTTATATACTTATATAAAAAATTTTATTTACATTGAGCAGAAGGTTTCTCTTTAATTAATACCCAAACAGAAATCAAATAAGACATAGTTAACACAACATGGACTTTGCACATGCCTTTCGATATCAGCATAGCATTTGTTTTTTTCTTCTTTTTGTGTTATTTTGTTCACTGTACTCAACAGTGTAACACTTCCAGTCCTGAGTTATATGAAATGGATTTATTTTTCAGTTTTATAAATAACAGTTTTACCATATTCCTTTTAAATAGCTTACATGATTTATATATCCTATAGTTGTTCCTGGGTATTAATTATTCCCCCAAAAGTTAATTGGTGTGAATACATAATTCATAAACTAATATGAAGGTGAGGTGTCATTTAAGCAGTTGGCAGATTTTCTTTAAATCTAATAATCTGTTCCCCCAACTATTTGCACTTAATTTCAAGGTGCTACTTTCTTCTTAATGCCTTTAAATCTCAGATAGCTGCTTATGGAATAGGTTCTGCCTGGGTGCCTGACTGTGGCATGACAAACTTAATTAGAAAAGAGGAGATACAGTGCTTTTGAATTCGTGAGAACCGAACATTCTCAAAGTTTAAACTGGTGACTTTTAAACTCGTGAGGAAAAGAAAATACTACATTCTTAGTCTTGCAGGTCATGGGTTCCTTGTACATACGCATGTATGTATGACTGACGTCCTTTGGCTCAATGAACAATGCCGCGTTGTAAAGCATCCATGAGAACTGCATTTATGGAATTTATTCCATTATTGTCTTTTGGATACACTTTGTTGGCATTTCCTTCCATTTTGAAAGAGTAGAACGGTTTTAATTTTCTTACCTTGGAATTTCTCCATTTGATTTGGTCAGTGTGATTAATTACTTTCATGTCTTTTGAGTCTCGGTTTCTTTATATATAAATGATTCAGCTGGATTAGATGATTTCTGAGATCTTATACCTGTGTAACATACTATAATTTGTAGTTTAGAGAAGATATGAGCATTGTAGATCACACTAATGACCTGAATGTGACTTCAGCATTATTTACTTGAATTTTTTCCTAGCTATTATACTTTATTTACAACTTTTCAGTATGATTTTCCTCATATGGAAAATAACAATAATAACAGATCCTACCTTCATAGGGTTGTGGGGAAATGAAATAAGGTAATATTTGTAAGTACTTTCACAGTACCTAGCACATGGCGAGTATTCAATAAATATTATTGTAATAATTTCTATTCTTCCTTGGAATGGATGAAGATGTTTCTAATCAAGTGCTAACATCAGTAAGGGCAATGTATCATCTATCTTCTTTTAAAAGAAACTGCAGTCATAATCTGAATCATTATTTTTTCTTTAAATTTGTATTCATTTGTCATAAAAATTCTTATGTGCACAATTTTAAGAAACATTTAAAAATTCCTCATTTTAATCTTTATACCTTTATAGTAAGAGGATCACTAGAACTCTATAGGCATAGTGTGCCTGATTTTTAATAAGTTCTTTTGGTATTCTTATGATTTTATTTTGTAAAACCTAAAATAATGAGTGCTAAATTAAAGTTAAGTAGCTTTTCAGTGGGCTGATAGATTATTTAATGAGTTATTACTAAGCAAGCAATGTCTACATAGATGAAAAATACTGAGGTACAACTTAAGCTATTAAAATTGTGTAAAATTTTTAAATAAGGAATAGTAGATGTGCAAATAAAATTGACGGGTGACACAGAGCTAAATATAAATAGTAGGAAAATAATAGATTAGAGTGATAAGGTATCTTACCATGCTACAAAAATTGACAAAATTGAGCTAGTAAAATGTAACAGGGAAAATCAAATACCAAAAGCAGAAGTATAAGGTAAAAGAAATTTGATGGCAGAAATTTCTCTATCACATGTACGTGGAAAGAAGAATTCAGGCTTAGATTTGCTAAAAATTCAATGGATAGTGAGATTGCCAAAAAATAAACACAACTTCAGGCCTTATTTTAATTGAATATTGGATATAGAAGACTGATACCAAAAGTCCCATATTATTCTATGCTAGGCCATTCTGGATACAACAATTCAAGTTTAACTTCGACTAGTGGGAGAATGTTGAATGTATATTAACAGAATATCTGAAAATGGAATGATTTAAAAGCTATAAATGTGTGTGCATGTGTATCTGTGTGATTATTCCATGATAATCTATAATACATACATTTTTATATGTGTATAATATATATAATACACATATAATACATTCATATATGTATGTGTGTATGTACTATAATATATGTAGATGTAATACACATATATGTATATAATATATAACACATATACATATATAATATATTCACACATGTATGTGTATATGAATTATATAAAATCATGGAATAATCATGGAGAAGAAAGGATAGAGGAATTGGGCTGAGGCAGGGAACAGCCACAGTGTCATCACAGTTCCAGTTGGTCTTATCATTCAGAATGCTATACATGACACAATGGAGTAGAAGTTCCTAGAAAACTAAACCTGCTCATGTAGCAGAACATTAAATGCCAAAAGTAGAATGAGAAAAAAATCCCTGCTTTATGGCATGTACCTGATGGGCTCAAGCATTAACTGGAGAACTATTTAAGAGACTCCTATTTTAAGAATGCCTTCATAATATTTTTGTGGACATTGTAAAATACAACATTTTTGTTCCCATATGAAGCCCTTTCAAAATAATTTCTTTGTTGCTATCGACAGGAAAACTTTGATCTCCCATCAGGATAACTTTTTGGTGTTAACAGATAATGAAATTCTGTAAGTGATCATAATTCTCCTTTTCACTTCTATTGTTTGTAAACTTAGAATTCGCTGACTCATTCACTCACATATTCAAAGAATATTTATTATATTTGCCTATTACATTTCAGATACTGTTCTATGCACTGGGAATGCATCAGTGAAAATGACAGACAAGGACCTTTTTCTGTGGAACATTCATTTTTCGTGAGCATGGAGGGTGGAAAGAAAGATATGAAACAAACAAGTAAAGAAACACATGGGTAAAATAATTTCAGTAAAGAGTATAGCAAAGAAAATTAAATAAACTAACATGTTTGAGAAAATATGGCATTTAGAGTAGGCATTATACTTGAGTCCTGACTAATTCAAGACAACTGCCAAAGCTCTGATGTCAGAGCTCCAAAGCAAAGGGAACAGCAAGTACAAAAGCCCTAAGGGAGGCAAGAACCTGTACTATTGCTGAAAAATAGGAGAAGGAGACTGTAAAAGTGCCTGGAGATTAGTGAGCAAATAGGGAGGTCAGGAAAATGAACAGGAATCGATAGAATAGGTCCTATAGCATAAGGAAGTAATGATGATTTTATTCCATGTTTGAAGGAAGCCATTAGAGTATCTAACACAGGAGAAAGCATGATGTGTTTCTTAAATTTAAAATGATCAATCAGTCTATAATGTGGTCAACTCTTTAGAAGCCTATGATTTACATATATGAGCATATGCATTTTTAGTTTCTCTTTATATTCTGTTCTGATTTCTTTGCTGTCTAGTCTTAATCATCAATTTATTATTTAAATTTAAATATTTAGTTTGTATATCTATATTCTCAAAAGCTGACTCAAATTTGATGGAAAAAAGTGGACCCTAAATTAAAAATTAAATGAATTATGATTTGTTGACATTTTTGAGCAGAATAATTTCAAAGGCAGAAATTTGAAGTTTAAAAACCCTATCAGAGACTGGGGAAGATGGCAGACAAGAAGCAGCCCACATGTATTGCTCTCAAGGAGAGGTTCAGAAGTCGCAGGTGGATGCCTACCTAAGGATGGCTGTTCTTGGAAAGAACATTGTAAAACTCCAGAGAAGCGACAAGGGACATTCAGAGTGAAGGTGAAGGTGACAGCGCAATTCATTCAGCAAGATAGAAGGGATCTGCTGGGAGGCATCCACACGTGGGAAAGGTCAGCAGGATAGAGCCCTGGGGCACCACAATTACCCCATAGGCACTGCAGCTCAAGCTGTGAGGGGACTCCCTCCACACTGCAGACCTCTGGACTGATCAGGCAGCTGCATAGAGTCTGTGCAGATACATTGCACTGAAAAGCATTCAGAGTAGGGATGTGGTGCTCCCGATCCCAGGATTCTGCAGCTGATGCTATCCTTGAGCTCTCAGGTACAAAAATTCCAGGTCTGCATGGATTCTGGTTTGCAGCAACAGCCTTTTCATCACCCCAACTGGGCCAGGGAGGGAACAGGCAGAGCAGACATTCCCCCTTGCCCTGTCCTCTGACTGGGAACTGAGTGCTCCTCCCCTCTCGGCATGGGTTGTGAGCAGAGAGGCCTCGGGTGGCAGAGGCACCACCTGGAAAGCCTTGGGAGACTGCCTTAGTGGGACTAGTCTTGGGGGAAAACCCCAGCCATCCAGTGACCCCGGCCCACCTCCGCAGTCCCTAGGCCACTGGAACTGACCCCAGCATGCAGGGCTCAGCTTCTGTAACCCCTGTGCCACCAATGAAACAGCCCCCTACCCATGCATCTCTGCCTTCATAGTCCTCGATTCTGGCTCTGAGGCTTCAATGTACCCAGGCCTCAGAATCTGCCCCTGTGGCTCCAGAGCTCTCATTGGGCCCACGACACTGCCCCTGAGATTGCAACATTGCACCTGGACCCCAAGACCACATCCCCAAGTCTCCACCACTTCTACTGGGCTGGTGGAACTTCTCTGAGGTCCATGCTCCACCAGGGACCCCTTACCCAGCATTGAGCTACCATTATAGCTGGATCTGGTTCAAGCAAATGGGCACAGCCCAGTCACCCACAACCACTGCCTAGATAGCCTCACCCAGCTGCAACTTTTGCCACCATGGTTGTACCCAATTCAGAGCAATTCCTCACAATGCCAGCCTCCATGAAGAGGGTCTCACCCAGCCCCTAGCTCAAACTTCCAACAATTATCTGGGAAATAACCCATGACCCTGAATAAAGATCATCCAGAGTCACTTTGAAATGTGGTAATTACAGGGGAATGGGACAAAACAGAGTAGCTGCACTACAGACTCTCAGTGTCCCCACCCATTCCTTGCCAGGTCAACATTCGAGAGTAGGACACAAATGCACCATCTAGGGACCTCCTCTTTTTCTCACTAAGTAGGACAGTTCCCAGCAAAGAACAGGTGCCCTATAAAGCTATTAGCCCTGAGCCAAGAAAAGAGAATTCGGATGAGAAGAAACCAGCAAAAGAACCCTGGAAACATGAAAAAAAACAAGAGTTGACATCCTGAAAGTATCACAATGGAGCTACAGTAATGGACTCCAACCACAAAAAAATTGCCAACATGACAGAAATGGAATTCAGAATACGGATGGCAAATAAATGAATGAATTTGAAGAGAAAGTTGAAAACCAAAAAAAAAAAAAAAAAAAAAAAAAAAAAAAAAAAAAAAATAAAAAAAAAAAAAAAAAAAAAAAAAAAAAAAGAAGCCAAAATTATATTTTAAGAAATCAATCAAAAAAAGGAAAAAGTCACTAAAGATCTAGACAACATAAGAAAGGATATGACAGAATGTAAAGACATGAAAGTCATTTAGGGAATTTCAAAACACAACAGAGAGCTTTAACAAGTGACTAAACCAAGCAGAAGAAAGAATCTCAAAACTTGAAGACAAGGCTCTCGAGCTAACACAGTGATTCAAAGAGGCAGAAAAGAGAATAAAGAGCACTGAACAATCACTTAGAGAAATATGGGACTATGTGAAGTGAATTAATATATGAATTATAGGTATCCATGAGGGAGAAGAAGAAAGAGCAGAAAGCATGGAAAACCTATTGAAGGGAATCATTGAGAAAAACTTCCCCAGTATTGGCAGAGATTCACACATCCAGATACAAGATGGTCATCAAACGCCAGGAAGATTCATAACAAATAGGATATCTCCAAGACACATAGTAATCAACTTGTCCAAAATCAACATTAAATAGAAAATTCCATAAGCAGGAATGGGAAAACAACAACTAACCTACAAAGGAAACCCATCAGACTAACTGTAGACATCTTAGTGGAGACCTTACAAGCCAGAAGTGACTGGGGCTCCATATTCAGTCTTCTTAAACAGAACAACTTCCAGCCTAGAATTTTGTAACATGAAAAACTAAGTATTATAATTGATGGAAAAATAAAGACTTTTACAGACAGGCAAACACTGAGAGAATTTGTCACGACCAGGCATTCCCTAAACAAAATACTCAGAACCGCATTATACATGGATCAAAAAAATAGATACCCACCAGTGTAAAATCATCCAAAAGCTAATGCTCACAGCTCATATAAAAGAATGGTATAAGAGGGAAAACAAAGCAACAAGGTGCTACCCAACATGATGAACAGAATGGCATCCCACATACCAATACTATCACTCAACATTAATAGTCTGAATGATCTACTGAAAAGACATAGGCTGGCTGAATGGATGAAGAAACACAATCAAAGTATCTGCTGTCTCCAAGAAACATATCAAACCCACAAGGACTCACACAGAATCAAGGTGAAAGAATAGAAAAAAAAAATTCCTTATTAACAGAAACCAAAAGAAAGCAGGTGTAGCCATTCTCATATCAGATAAAATTAACTTTAAATCAGCAATGGTAAAGAAAGACAAAGATGGTCATTATATAATGGCAAAGGGAGCAATTTAACACAAAGACATGACAATCCTAAATATATATACACCAAATACATGAGCTCCCAGATTCATAAAACAAAATCTACCAGATCTAAGCAAAGAGATGTATAATAGCATCATAATTGCTGGGGACTTCAACACTCTACTGACAGAGCTGGACAGATCACTGAAACAAAATAAATAAAGAAACATTGGACTTATATGGGACTCTAGAAAAAAATGGAACTAGCAGACATTCACAGAACACTATACCCCAAAACTATTGAATATACATTCTCCTCATCACAAAATGGGTTGTTCTCCAAAATTGATCATGTTTTAGGCTGCAAAACATGTCTCAACAAATTCAAAAAAATCAAAATCATACCATCTATCTTCTCAGAACACAGTGGAATAAAACCAGAAACCAATTCCAAGAGAAACACTCAAATCTACACATGGAAGACATGAAAATTAAACAGCCTGCTGCTGAACAATTTTTGGGTCAAGGATGAAATTAAAATGGAAGCAAAAAGATGCCTTTAACTGAATGACAAAGGGGATGCAAGCTATCAAAATCTATGGGCTTCAGCAAAAGCATTCCTAAGGGAAAAATTCATAACCTTAAATGCTTACATTAAAAATAGAGAAAGATCACAAATTAACAATGTAATGTCACATCTCAAGGAACTAGAAAAGGAAGAGTGAATCAAACCCAAAAACAGCAGAAGAAAAGAAATAACAAACTCAAAGCAGAACTAAATGAATTGGACACCAAAAAAAAAAACAATAATAATACAAAGGATCAACAAAACAAAAAGTTGATTCTTTTAAAAGATAAACAAAGTTAATATACCTCTTGCTAGATTAACCAGGAATAGAAAAAAAAGGACCCAAATAAGTTCAATCAGAAATGAAAAAGGAGATACTACAAATGACATCACAAAAATATAAAATATCATCCGTGAATACCAGGAAAAACTCTATGCACAAAAACTAAGAAATGAAGAGGTGATGAACAAATTCCTGGAAACATACAACCTCCTAAGACTCAATCAGGAAGAAATAGAACTTCAGAACAGACAAATAATAGCAGCAGGATTAAAGCAGTAATAAAAAGTCTCCCCCAAAGAAAGGCCCAGACCAGATAGACTAGATGGATTCACAGCTGAATGTTAACAGACCTACTATGAGGAGTTGGTACCCATAATAAAAAAAATTATTCCATAACATTAAGAATGAGGAAATCCACCCTAACTCATTCTATGAAGCCAGTATCACCTTAATACCAAAGCCAGGGAAGGACACAACAAAAAAAAAAGAAAACTACTGACCAATATCCCTTATGAATATAGATGCAGAAATCCTCAATAAAATACTAATAAATCAAATTCAACAGCACATAAAAAAATTCATCCACCATGACAAAGTGGGCTTCAATCCAGGGATGCAAGGATGGTTCAACATACATAAATCAATAAATGTGTTTCATCATATAAGCACAAGCAAAAACAAAGATCTTATCTCCATAGGTGCAGAAAAAGCATTTGACAAAATACAATACCCTTTCAGAATAAAAACCCTCAGCAAACTAGGCCTAGAAGGAACATATCTCAAAATTGCAAAATCCATATATGATGAACCCACATCCAACATCATATTGACTGGGGAAAAGTTAAAAGCATTCCCCCCAAGAATTAGAACAAGACAAGGGGGCCCACTGTCACCACTTCTATTCAATATAGTGCTAGAAAGCATAGCCAGAGCAATCAGGCAAGAGAAAGAAATGAAGGGCATCTAAATCAGGAAAGAGTAGGTAAAACTATCACTTTTCACTGATGATATGATCTTGGATCTAGAAAATCTCAAAGTCTCCACCAAAAGACTCTTAGAATTGATAAACACATTCAGCAAGGTCTCAGGGTACAAAATCAGCGTACTCAAATCAGTAGCATTTCTATAAACTAATAGCAGTCAAGTTGAGAGTCAAAGACTCAATATCATTCACAAGAGCTACAAAGAAAATAAAATACTTAGGAATATGCTTAACCAAGGAGGTGACACATCTCTACAAGGAGAACTATGAAACATTGATAAAAGTAACCTCAGATGACACAAACAAATGGAAAAACATGTCATGCTCATGGATTGGTAGAATTAACATTGTTAAAATGGCCATACTACCCAAAGTAATTTACAGATTCAATGCAATCCCCATCAAAATACCAATGTCATCTTTCACACATCCAGAAAATATAATTCTATGCTTCATTTGGAACCAAAAAAGAGCCCGGATAGCCAAAGCAATCTTAAGCAAAAAGAACACTTTTTGCTATGTGCCACAGTGTCTGGCACGCAGATGATCAATTTAAACTTATATCCTTCAATGCTATCTATAACACAGTAATTAATTTCTTCTTAGTTTTTTCCATTCCCACTATTGAGAGAAGAAATACTTGATTATAATTGACCCAACTTCTCTATTTCTTTTTTTACTCATTCTGTGTGTGTCTGTGTGTATATGTGTGTGTGTGTGTACCCTGTTTTTTTTTACTAGAATGCAAGCATCTTAAGACCAGGACCACTTTTGCATTGTATGAATTGGTATTCACAGTGTCTGCCACATAGATGATCAATAATTTGTTAAAATAACAACCCTATATCACTAAAGAAAATTAATAATTCCATTTTCTATGTTCCCATTTATTTGATCATTTACCTTTCTTTTAGCAATGAATATTATGTGCCATTTTTTAATGATTTGATATCCTTAAGATCAGAGAGCACATCTCATTTGTCTTTGTGTACCATTCCATTAGCCAGTACCAGGCCCCTAGATGGACTTATTAAATGTTAGCTGAAATGACAATGGAAGACACAGAAAGCTGAGTCTATTGCTTCTCTGCAACAAAGACAGGATTATTTGGCCAGACTTTGAGATGCTTAACTGCTCAAAGGCTGGAATTCATTCTCCAAACATTGGGTTTATTCCAGGATCATATGAGTTATGATGAAAAAAAAAGAAAGGAATGCAAACTATTTCTGCCTGCAAGCACTATCTTACTCTAAAAGTCATATGAAAAATCCATCAGCAAGTCACTGACAAATCACAAGCATTGCTGTCTGAGTTTCCTAATTATATGTTATATTTTGAATACTATGTATTAGGAGAAAAAGAAATAGTATTATAAAATGACCTGATTTTGATGCATGCTTCCAACTTCTATACTATTGGATAATTGATTAGTCTGAGGAACATAAAAATAGCTTAAATTTTCCTCCGCTTCAGATAATGGAAAAGGAAACTTGGCTTTCTCCTTTAAGGCTTTAGATGTGGGACAGATAAGGGGATGATACTGATTTGTTAACAATTTGACACAATGCAGCATCCATAAGGATGAATGTGATGAATTGGTGAAAGTCCTCCATGGCAAGTAAAGGGGGCCTGTGGTTTGCCTACTGCTGTTATCACATGCTGACTTAAACCAATGGTGGCAGCTGGTTCTTTGCACTTCAGTTGAGGAGCAATGAGTATATCAGTTCTATTCATATCAAATTATCCACATTCTTGCTTGAGAATTATCTACATGGATAAGAATGCCCTTTTTATTTTTCAATTTAAAAAAGTTACATTGCTTTTCAGAAAATGAAATATACTATATTACGTAGTTATAGAGTTTGTGCCTTAAAAACCCTGTTAGGGTTACCAGAGTTAGCAAATAAAAATATAAGACTCCTGGATAAATTTAAATATCAATGAACAATGAAAAATATATTCAGCATATTTCCCATGCAACATACTTATACAAAAAATTATTTGTTGTTTATCTGAAATTCAAATTTATCTGAAGTCTTGTATTATATCTGGACATCCTACCTTAAGTTCATATTTCAATTTTACTACCTTATGCTAGTTATTTAACTTCTCTAAGATTTACTTATCTGGAAAATGAGAGTCAACATACCTGTACCTTGCAAGGATTTTTTTTTTCCATTTTTTTACTGTGATAGAATACACAACATAACTTTTACTATCTTAATCATTTTTAGGTGTAGAGTTCAGTGACATTAAGAACATTCATATTGTTGTTCACCTATCGCCACAATCCATCTCCAGAACTCTTTTCATCTTGCAAAACTCTATATCCATTAAACAATAACTACCCATTCTCCCCTTGCATCCTAGTCCCTGTAAACCACCATTCTGCTATGTCTATGATTTTGACTATTCTCAGTACCTCGTATATATGGAATCATACAGTCTTTTTGTGACTGGCTTTTTTCACTTAGCATAGTGTCCTCAAGCTCCATCCATGTTGTAGTGGTTGAGGCTCAGAAGACAGTACCCCAAAATGAAGGCCTCAGAGGCAAAAGTTTTCCTCTGACCTTCTTCTATCCTCCTGTCTCTCAGTCCCATTGTCCCTCAAGGCTAGACATAGAAACAAGAATCCCTCTTCCCCAAGGTGGGTCATAGAAACCAGAACCCTTTTTCTCAAAAGCCAGCCATAAAACCTAAAAATGGTCTGGATAAAAACTGTCCATAAAGAAATTATCTGACTTACCTCATTTGACTGTAGCTCATAAGTCCCCTATTCCAGAGAAGGCCAGGAATGCTTGCTTAGAGAGGCCAGGAAAAATCCAGACATACAGGATTTGCTGAGTTTCCCCACTCAGCCTATTAGCATTAGATCACACCCTTTTTATCCAATCATAGTTCTACATGGCTGTCCATACTTTGTTGAACCTAAGCAAAAAAAAAAAAATGGATAATTTCCCATGTTATCTTTGGATCTTCATTCTGAAGTCTCCCATGTATGCACATTAAATAAAATTGAATGCCTTTTCTCCTATTAATCAATTTGATTTTTCAGTGAAACTTCAGGGGGCCAAGGGCCTAGCCCCTTGCAATTTGGCATAATGAATAAGATGATCAAAGGTGCTCCATGCTTCTAGAAGCCACAGGTAAGGAATCTAGGAATCTAACAAGTTGACAAAAGTGTAAGAGTTTCTTACTAGCCAGGCTCCCTGTCTCTCTGTCTGTATAATCTAGTTGAGTGAACAGTCAAGATCATTGTTTGTCTCCTCTGCAAGGTTTTTGTTTTGTTTTGGTTTGGTTTTTATTGAGACAGTCTCACTCTGTCACCATGGGTAGAATGCAGTGGCGTCATTCTAGCTCATTGCACCTGGCTAATTTTTCTATTTTTAATAGAGATGGGATAACACTCTTGCTCAGGCTGGTCTTGAACTCCTGACCTCAAGCAATCCTCCCACCTTGGCCTCCTAGAATCCTAGGATTACAGGTCTGAGCCACTCTACAAGGTTTTCATTAATAGGAGAAAAGATTTGTGTGTGATAGTCTTGATGTAAGGACTCTGGTGTACTTTTTGGTACTTCGTGATATGAATATTCATATTGTTTAATCTCTTTCCTACAAGAAATTGTCTTTTCCTTCATCTGTGCCTTTCTGTGTTGTTCATAATGAAGGGTACCAGATAAAGTTTCCTCTCGTCTTGTTTTATGTCCTTGAGAGCTTGATTTGTGACCAAATGGGAACACTCTCTCTTGGTCTCTGCTATCCGGGCGATATGATGTTTGAGTCATGTTAGATAGCCAGTCCGAAAATGGTTGCAAACCATTTTTATCTGAACGTGTCAAGCTCTTGCAGGGTTTGTCATAAGAAGACCTATCCATAAGGGGCTTTTGTTGACTCAACCTTTGTTGCTTCTTTAGTGTTAGGAAAATCCAATCCCAGAAGGGCCTACCTGGTGTCACAGCTTAACTGGTCTGTGATTGGCAGCCCCCACATATTTGTGAGGCAAACACCATCCTTAACTGTCTGTGGCAACAAGAGTCTTTTGCTCTCTTAGACTATTTCTGGGAGTGTGCAGGGGATCTTTGGGATTGCTTCTTCTCTGAAGAGGTTATTGGATTGAGGCATGATTGGAAAAATACATGACTGAAAATTTCAATTATCAATCACCAGATATGGATATTTTGAATTAGAAAAACTCCTAAATTTAAAATTTTAGGGATCTCACATTCTAAGCAATTGTTTTATTATTTATATTTATGAAAAGATCAAATTTTTAAAAGGACATGTATCAGTGACTTGGCTAGCCTTAAAAATTCTCTTTACAAAATTAAAGAGCAAAAATGTGACCTAAAACAAAGATAAAATCCTCCACACACTCAACTGGGAATGACAATAAAGGCCACTCCAGTTTGTGGTCTGAAAATTAAAGTTCCATGCTTTCACGGCATGGGCTTGATTCTGGGCTGGGGAACCATCCCCTCCTGGTTTGACATTCGTGTGACTTTGGGGTGCCCATTTATTATTGATCCTTTTCCCATCCTTGGGCAGCTTTTAATTTCCTGTCTTCTTTAGTCTGTGGGGGACATGCAAGGCCTTTGGCTCTTTGTATGTAGATGGTGAGCTGAAGCACTATAGAAAATATAGCCAAACAGAAATGAAGGTTTTACTCCCACTAGCGGTTAGCAAAACTTTCTATTCTTTGCATTGTCTTTAGGGCAGATCTGGATCTTGTAAAAGCTGCTTTCAACCTCTTGGGAGACACCCTGTGCATCCTTGGGCAAGATATAAACTTGAGTATGCTTAACTTAAGAGGTATCTTTGTTTTAAAAAAAAAAATTCAAAAGCCAGAAATATCAGCTGTTTGTCCTGTCTAAAATCTAATAATAAGGTACTTAAAGGGACTTTTTAAGAGTTCTACAGTCAAAAGTAAACTTACACTTTATATTAAAACTAATATTTAGACTATACATGTATACATATATACAGTTTTAAAGCCTGTGTTCTCTCTGTGTAAAAATTTCTCTGTCAACTAAATTCTTCTCTTCTTAACCCCTGCAAACCATATGTGCTCCCTCTGTCTGAATCTTGAAATTGCTCCCAAGTCTAAAGCTCTATACTCTTTTGCGTTAAACTTCTCTATCTCTTTCACTTAGATATACACATGTGTACTGTAAATGTATATTTTGTCTACATATATGTACATGTATCTCTCTGTATATATGTTTATATATTGTCTATACATGGTACCATATTAACTTAAAGATAAATGAGTACTCATAAATTAAATAACTAGCCCCAATACTTTTCAGGTTCACATGACTTTAGTAATCTTTAGTAAATAAAGATAGCATTAACATTGTTAGCAAAGTAAAATAAAAACTACCATCAGAATTTAATTTAGACATTTTACTCAAGTATTGGACAGGCTATTTCTGCTAGATGTTTTAAGGTCATAAAACTGTTGCTTTGGTGATATTTTTGATACTTTCTTAAGTTGTCTGTGGACTTATGTCTTGGGATTTGAGCCCTTGGGCCATAGTGAGGCCTAGGGACACCACAAGGCTAATTCTTCCTAGGCCCAGCTGTGCCTCTTGGCTGAGAAGGTTAAACTCTCTAGGCATTGCCCTTTTTCCTGGGCTCTGCACCTGATACATAATTAAAATTGCTTATTTTTAGGTTTTTCACTAAAAATAAGGATCACCTAAGAGTTAACACTGTAGTTAATATATGTAATCAAACCTAGTAGATTTAAAAGAAACAATTCTATATTCAAAGTGTAAGGAAAATAGGATGTGTTTTGATAAAAAAAAAAGGTTATGAAAAGGTATGGGAATATGGTTTTTATTAAAGGGAATGTAATTTTGCCTAGTTTAGAGGTTTTAAAAATTGTTTTAAAGGGGAAAAGTGGTAAATAAAACTGAATAGATATAAAAAGTTAGGAAAAGAAAAAGAACGGAAAAAAATTGTAAGGTTATAAAAAGTTTATGAAAATTTTATTTTCTGTGGTCAAAACTGATTGAGCTGATTGAGAATGGATGGATTTGCTTATAAGGTCTTATTAAAATTAGCTTTAACATTAATAATAAACTAATAAAAGATAAAATTTGGTTGTGTCTTTTAAACAAGATTTCATGTAATATCAATAAAAGATAGTAAAAGAGTTTTGTTGACCTTTTAAGTAAAAAGCAATAAAAAAAGAGGGGAGGTAGGGACGGACTCGGTTTCTCAGTTTGCCTCTTGTTGTCTTATGATTGTTTGGGAAACTGAGTCTCCTGTCTATCAAAGAGAAAAGGTTTTAATTTTATAAATATTTCAATTATCATTCTGGCTAAATGACTATTATTTTATAGTGACCTGTTATCCTATTTTGAACAAGTGTTTAAACCTTTGATATTTGACAAACTTTCCAAAATCAAAATTTAAAATTCTGAATTCAGTAATTCAGTCTTTTTGACCTCAAAGTTTGATATTAGGGCCCCTTGAAGTCCAAGAGAGACATATTAGGCCTACTTGGTATGTTAAAAACATATGGAAAACACTGTCAAATAGGAAATGGTATTTAACTTTCTTTGGGTTACATTTATATAAATCTGTTATTGCTATATGTTCCAGAATTCCCGTATCAAATTTTGTATCTTAATTATTATGATTTTCAGTTCCAGAATTTCTCTTTAGTTTCTTTTTACATTTTCTGTCTCTTCATTGATACTTCCATTTTGTTCATACATCATTTTCTTGCCTTTCTCCACATTTTCCTTTAGTTCTTTGCACATCTTTAAGACAGTTGTTTTAAAGTGTTTGTCTAGGATATTTGTCATCAAGTCCTATGTTTACAGTTGCATTTGAATGTCCTAGACTTCAACGAGTGACTTCCAAAATGCCAAAAAGAGAAAAATGGCGTGGGTGAGGTGCTGAAGTCACATCAGTCAGAGGTAGAGGGGCTTGCAAAAATAAGTGAAGGTGCAATAACAATGACCAGCACACCTTTGTCTTCACCTGTGTAATCATAAGCAGCAATCAATGATCAGAGCCCACATCCCAGATTTTTGGAGGATAGAATCCACTTTGGCTACTCCAACTCCCACAGGCTGTGTGCAAGCTGATCTAGGAACATGTGCACAGCTGCCTGCCATGGGGCTAAGGGGTGGTAGATGGGTAGCTTCTACTGTGTTAAGAACTAAAATTGACCGAAAGTAACTGTAATTTATCTTCTAATCCCACCCTGGAAGATGTATGCCATCAATAGAGTCCAGAGTTCCAAAATATTTTTATCAGACCGATTCTGCCAGTGCAATTGTTATCCAGGTAATGCTTCCTACCCCACCAGCTTCCCACAATTGTGTAGTTTTTGAGATCATTAATTGAGATGTTACCGTGTTTTCTGGCATAAATGTCAGATCATTAGTAAATCTAAACATACTTTTCAATATAAAAACATGTTATTAGTCGAGATAAGATGACGTATATATTATGCTAACAATTTCCAGGTCTTAATCTCTAATATAAAAAAAGTTTATTTTTCATATACGTAGCATCAGTTGGAATTTTGTGCAGTGTCTTAGTAATTCAGATTTCTTGGGTCTCATAACTCTGCAATTTCATCATGGGGCATCCTCCATAATTGTCAGATACAAGTGAAAAAGTCATAAAAAATTTTTCATTAAATGATTCAGCCTGGAAGTGATACACTTCAATTTTGAACACAGTCTATAGACAAAACCTATCATATAGCCCTGCCTTGCTATAAGGGGGAAGTAATGTATAATCCCCATATGCCTGGAAGGAGAGAAGAACCAGGTTTGTACTACAAGTCTTTTACCACACTATTTACCATGATAATTAGAAGTGATAGTAGAAATTGCAAGTTAGGTAAGTACTCAGCAATCTAAAATCCTTCCTTATGTGGAAATATGTTCTAAGATGTCACCAGTGCTTTATCTAGCTTTTGTTTAAATGCCTCTAATGATATGGGGCTCACAGCCTCATTATTAAATGTTTCATTCTTAGTTGAATTTGTTGAATTAAAATTTGCTTTCTTATAATTCTTAAGACTTTCCCCACCTTGTAACTGTCACTGCCAATGCTTGTACTTTATTTAAAAAAAGAGAAACAAGTATAGAAAATAAGGTACAGATTAAGAAGGAATAATTATTGTTAGAATGAAGAAAAAACACATACTGAAAAAAAGAATAGATCACTTTTTAAAGCTAAGAATGTTTAAGAAAAATCACAATATATAAGTCCATTGGAATTTTCTTTTAATTTCTTAGACTACAAAGCACCTTTCAGAAAATGGGAATAGTGGTGCATTTTTTTTGCCTTTTTTTTTTTTGTTGTTGTTGTTGTTGTTGTTGTTGTTCTGGTTTCTGTGAATATGTAACATTTTTGTTTTGAAAAAAAGTTTTTTGCAGAAGATTTCTAAATATATATATAAAAAAGAAAACTTAATAGCTTTGAAAAATTTTAGGCTAAATTTCTTAATCTATTAGCCAGGTAAAAGTATTCTGTGTACCACATTATGTTTTTCTAAAAAATAATGAACTCTGATGATGGCAGTGCCTAATGTTTTAAGGATTTCACTGTTTTAAATTCAGGGATTAAAATAATGTTGGGAATACTTAGTATATACCCTCCATGAACAGAGAACATAAATTATTTTGTAACTGGACAACTATGTTTCATCTATTCAAAATAAGGTTTTGTTTGCTTCCCCTTCATCTTTCCTGCTGATTAATATCTGGGTTTAATTTTCTCTGTCAGGTTCCTATTTTGTTTGTTTAAACTTCCCATACATGTTAGAGAAAAATCATTGAGCACTTCAGAAAGAATATAGAGCTCTATTTTTACTGACCTAGTTATAATTATGCATAAGAAAATAACCTAATCATGAGCTCATTTCAAAATATAGAAAGAAATTTAATAATGATCACTGAAGGGAGACTCAAATAGCACCTGAAATATTGCAAGAGGATTAGACAAGTAGTTTGATGTTAGAAGATCACGGGCTATTTTGTTTATAATTGTCAATGCAAGATATTAACACAGCTCATAGATGAAATATGCGTCCTATCAATTTATTTCTCAGTTCTTAAGGCATCAGTTTGACTGGTTGTTGTAATTCCCTCTCTGCCCTTCCATCCCTATACCCTTCCTTTAATTACCTTGTTTACTGTAAATAATACAGCAGCAAAACCACAGCCAGCTGTGATGTTGTGGAAATAGTGCTGGAAATGGGACTAAGAAAACCTGTTTAGTCCAAGCAGCTTGCTTATTTACTGGTCTACAAACTTAAGCAAACCATTTTAGTTTTTTAAACCTCCATGAATAAGAATAATTACCTTATATTAATAGAATTGGTAGGAGGATTAAATGTAAGATGTGTTGCAAATTTGCCCTCAAATTGTAAGTACTTCTTGAGTAATGGTTTTCTACCCTTTTTGATGCCCACAGACATAATAAAGCTTGTAACAAATGTTTAAGCTAGGCACGCCTTTACCATCAACAGTCCAGACCAAAAAAAAAAAAAAAAATAGAATTATGAAATAAGCAAAAGCCAAATATAGAAACTGAAAAATAAAAATTCATGATTTCTTGAAAGATATAAATATAAAATAAACAGGTCTTTCCCCAATAGGCCTTTTCTCTATATGGTCTATATCAGCACATTTTTACAATCATACCTAAGAATTTTTATAAATATTTTACAAAGGTAAGGGATCACTGTTGACAAAGCCTTTCCATAGACCTCAAGAATTTCTAGATACTGTCTGTAACAGATGTGATTAAACAGGCATGACAACACCAACATTTATAATGAGGAGAAGGCCAGGCTACTGAACTAACTCCCTCGTTTTCCCAATGTTACCCTTAAGAAAACCAATACATTTTTTTCTGCCACCTTTCTCTATGGATATGCATTTCTACATGAGGACTACTATTTCTTACCCACTCCCTCAAAGCCACCATTCCGGTTCTCTGAGCTTCCTGTTTAATGGAGTATTACTAAGAAATAATAACATAATCAAGTGTAGAAATTCCTTTATATTGTTAACAGTCTCTGTTACCCTCTGCTGTGACTCTGCCATGAAACAGCAGGGTGGTAGAGCACCCCCAGATAAAAGCCTTAACTCATCAAACTCACTCAAAGACAGAATTTATTTTAATCATCTGCTTAATTTAAATTTAATTGATATTTCTCAACTATACAGAGTCCATGGGGTAAAAATGATTGGGATAGCCTCCCTGCAGTCCATCAACGTGGGCCTGAACACAGTCACTGTACATGGACCCTCGTCCTCTTGGTACAGCTTCCATGGTCGCCTTACAGTGACCCTCTGCCTCCCTTTCCCTCCGGCTCTCTTTCCCTCCCTGAGTACCCTAGTGCTGCCAACTTCTTCATTCCCTCCCTTGTGGTAACTTCTAATGTCTAGTCTCCACGGCAGACTGTCCAATGGAGTAGAGAGGAAGCAGAGGATAAATTTTGGTCCTGGTGAAGAAGCAGAAGGGGCAGTGAGATGTCTTCCATTGTCTGACTCTTGGAAGGTTTCCTGAAAAGTAAAGAGACATCCTCAATGTGAGTATCAGCTAAATGTCAGTTGTCTCCTCACATTTTTAATTTTTCTTTTAAAGCTCTGTCTTACCTGAGTTGGAGTTACATCACCAAAGGTCCCTTAGGCATCACAGGTAAGGACTATATGGTGTAAATGGTGTGCATGTCTCTGTGTGTGTGTGTGTGTGTGTGTGTGTGTGTGTGTGTGTGTGTGTGTGGAGAAAAAAGGAAAGGGAGGGGTGATAACCCTTCTAAATATATCAAAACAACTTATAAGAAAAAATAACTAATTATACACACGCTCAAGTCTCTTATTTCTGGTAATGCTTTTCTTGTATCTCTCTACATCCCCTAATTTTAATTTCCTAAATATCTCATCTTTCCCCCTATAAATTGGAAAATTATAATAAGCTGATTCAATAAAGAAAAAAAGAAAATTCATTTGAAATGTAGCCAAACTCATTTGATCTTTCTCAGCTCAGTACTGCATATGGGTTTCAACCCATTTCCTTAATAAATTTGACACTGATTATGATAAATCTATCCAGAGCCACACTTCTCCATCTGCACATTTCAAGGTTTAATTTTAAATGTTTTAAGGTAGGGGAATTTTTAAAAATTTCAACCTCTTCTAGGATCTCAAGGACCTTGTTTCAAAATGTGTCAATATGATCATTCCTATCTATGAGATTTTTATACTTCTACATCAGATATAAAATGATATAAATGTAACTTGAATTTACAAAAAGAGATTTAGGTTATGTAGGTTTAGGTTACTTCTCTTTATATATGAAGCTACTTTTATGAGCAAAATTATGGGGTCAGTGAGATGCTTGGAAGGCTGTGTTTTATCAGACAGGCCAATATGCTTCTTATATATAACTAATATATGTTACATGATATATTTCTATACATGTAATGGGTCTATAATGGGTCACCGAGGTCCTTACCTCCTCCTGTGCTTCTTCCTCAATGAGGGCCATGGTCATGACATCATGTAGTGTACTCCCTTGTCCTGAATGATGTTATATACATTTTGTAAATTGGATTTTTCAAATGGTTAATAAGGAAAAAATGGTTCAGAAGTTGTTCTGTATACACTGACACTTTTTTACTATAGAGTGCTATGACTGCTTAATAGTTTTTTTGCTGATAAAGTCTATCACCATCCCTATACCTTATATTATAAATATTATAATAAAAGTTAAAGCAGAAATAGCATCAAAATTATTGATACAGATATACAAGCTTGATATTTTGCTCTTGTTTTCATTTCAAAATACGGTATAAAAAGTAAGACAGCCAATTTGCTCATAATACACTGATAAAATGTGTATACACATACTTATATGTTATGTATTATATATGTATTATATATTATATATGTATATTTATAAACATTTGATGTATAATCATACTAGCCATCTTTTCCAAAGCATCAGCCCCTGGTTTACCCCCTTGCATAGTACATTCTAAAAAGGGGTGATGACCATTATAGATACATGTTGAGAAATACTGAAATAATGGAAACATCATTTTTTACCAGTATTATAGTACAGACTTAATCTTTGGAAATGTGCACAATAATTTTTACTGCACAATAAATGCACTTTGCAATTCTACTCTAAGCACAAGTGTCTTTGATTATTTTGACTTTGATGCCTCACACATGTATATTTAGAAATTTCTCTGTAGGGAAGTCTTAAAAGGTTATTTGCTAAAACAAGCAGAATATAAAGCATCAGTAATAGAAATATTTTAAATGCATTAATCTTAATTTAGCAGGAGAGAATTTCACTGAACAGAAAGCAAATTATTGTTAACTGGCCCTGCACCACTATTCAAAATTTTGTGTTCAGTTTTGAAAGCTCAGTTAAGAACCTAATTGCATAGTTTATCAGAGACCATGTTATCTGAGACCTCAACTGCATATATTTTTCCCCAAAATAAAAATGTTATATTTGACTGAATCTCTGCTCAGTGACATAAAAACACAAGCCTTTCATTTGTCCTCTTTCCTCTCACTGAATTTAAGCTTCTCCATGAGGTAAAAACCTATGACTGTCTAACAGATGACTTTGAGTTGACTTAATGCCTGTGGAATTCTTAGCCATTAATCTAAGCTTAGTACAACTAAGCATATAATTTAATAACATGTAATCCAATTCTACAATTAATATATTCAGTATCATTTGCCACAAATGATCACTAAAGATATTAATATTCATTAACAATATTCCTGAAAACCTACAGATGCTCCTAAAACACTTTCTCCTCAATTTAACCTAAATTCCTGCTCTTTATCATTTAGATTTTTTATCAATTCTTTTATACATGACAATGATAAGACTCCAAAAACATTGGAAGGGGGGATCAGTCCTTTTTCCTGAGATATGATCTTAGCATTGACTATGAATGCTCAACACACAAACCAGTGGTGATTATTATTTAGCTTATGCTGCCAATGTATGCATTTCTGAATAGTCCAATTCTTAATTCTTCATCAAGTACTCTTTTTTGTGCTTATCTCCTGTTTTCTTCAGAGCTATTTCTTTGGTTTAAAGGTGCATTCATATTAAGAGATAAAGAAGATGAAGGCTAAGGAAGGGAGTAATGAATGATGAGATTAGGATCAAGGGGTCCCTTTTAGGTGGAATGGTCAGGCAAGGCCTTTCTGAAGAGGTAATATTGGATCAGAGGAGGGAATGAAGTGACAGAGCCAGCTATTCAAGGGCCTGGAGAAATGGCAGAGGGAGTAGCGTGTGTAAGGCCCTGAGGTAGTAATGAGCTTGCTGTTGAGCAAAGCAGCAGCGGGGAGTGGAGTGCAGATGGGGAATGGTAGGAGGTTGTCAGAGATGGGAGGAGGCAGACCACTCACGCTGGCTTCTGTAAGGACTCGGGATTTTTTCTAGGTGGGTCCAGAAGCCACTGAAAGGTTTTCATGTGAGCAATAGTGATCAAGTTTTAGCAATCAAAAGCTCTCTCGGGCTGCTAAGTGGAGAATAAACTCCTGCATGGTTAAGTATGGAAGGTGAGGGGCTAAACTATTAGGTTTTTGCCACGGGCCAAGTAAAAGATAATGAGGGAGTAAAATTTGAGTCAATTAGATTAACCGATGAATGCAAGTTGTATGGACAAAGAGAAAAAAACAATGACTTCTGCGTGTGCATTTTTTGGGGGGGGGGTAAATGGTGATTCCATTTCTTTAGTGGGAAAGACTGAAGAAGATATTTTATAAATGTCTGATGAACCTAGTAGATATCTAAGTGGACTTAGCAAGTAGGGAGTTAGATACACAAGTCAGAACCTTGAGGGAAAGATTGCTGTTAGAGCTATTAACTTGGGATTTACCAGCTCATATAAGAATTCCAGTGAATGGATCAGATCACCCAGAGTAATGGTTTCCAAAGGGGGATTCCTCCAACCCCTCAGAGGGTACACAAGTCCCTTAGAATATAGAAAGTGTCAGAATATCATTTTGCATTTATCCTTATATTTAATTAGTATTATATGGTTTTACACATATGCCCCGACTTGACCCATATTAGTCATTTCTGTATCAGACTGCACTTAGGGTGTCCTGAGGTAACTGTGGGAATTATGCAGTAAAGAACTGTGATGAGCAAAGCCCCAGTCTGTTTTTTTTCTTTTATCATAATGTGACACATTATAGTTTACTTGTATCTTACAGATGAGTATACATGAGTATATATATGCTTACCTCTAAGAAAATGTGTCGGTTTCTATTTTCTCCCATTTACCTATTGCATGAGTTCTTAGCTACTACTTGGTAATATAATAACAGGTAAAAATTGGTGCTAAAACAGAGGCCATATTTTAAGGTAAACTTATTGGCATTTTAACTCTAATCTTCTGTGACAGGCTGGAGTATAGGAGTAAATTTTGGTATCTTTTAAGCCATCCCATATAATAGGCTGAATGCTTTACTTACATGGGGCCCAAAACATATCTATATCAGGTTTTGTTATTGGTTAAATAGGAATAAGAAACACTTAGGACAATTTATACCCATTTGACAATATATTGTAACTCAATTGGGAAATTTTAAAATACATAGATCTATTTGGAATAAGCAGGCCTCTTTTGTAACTATTACTCTGGCTCAACCATCAAATATAATTTTGGGTATTTGTGTGATGACTGGTAGGGTAATTTGCATCATTTTGTTTTACAACTATGCAAGGAACAGAAAAAGTAGTCATGAATTCTTAACATGTATATTGAGCTTGGTGACTTGAGATCACATTTTATGGTTATAAAACCACTTGCTAGAGATATTGATATATTCCATAAGTGCCTGGGAATAGAGCCAGATTGTAATATAATGATACGATTCTTACCTTGTGTTGTATAATTATAAAATCCAGGCCCAGGCTGTTGACCACATCCTTGTAAGTCCTAAAAGTCAGTGTGAGGTAGGTTTGATTGCTCACAATATAGCCGGGTGCTCATCATCTCCTACAGAAGATAATTAAATAATATTTCACAGTTATAGAGGCAAAAAAAAAAATTGTAGGTGAGGACCTGTGGCCAAGTAATTACATTTTAGGATATAAGATAATGATTTGAAAAAGGAAATTTAGGTCTATACAAATCACATGTTACATGAATCTCAGATGAGTTAAAGCTTTAAAGGAAGAAAAAAAGAAAGTCCAAGTTCTTAATGAGAAGGAATTTTTAAGCAAAAAATTACAAGAAGAAACAGCAAAGGAAATCCCTGGTAGTTTTAACTATTAAAATGCACATAAACATACCACAAAGAAATTGTTAACAAAAAATGACAAACTTGGAAATATATTCAAGGTATGAAAAATAGGCAGAGAATTAATGTTCTTACTGTGTAAGGAATGCTAATAAATTGATTATAAATGATAAGTAGCCTATTAAAATATTGAAATGATCATAAATAGGAAATTCATAAATGGTAAAAGAGAAATGACCTTCAGGAAGAAGATATAGTATGCAACCTCACTTATGAAACTAAAACTACAAAGATTTATCAATTTACCATATTCTAATTGGAATATATTTTTTTGAAAATGATAATAGTCATTACTCGGAAAAAGTGAAGAAGTGGATAATCTCTGTAATTATCCATAGTCATTTTCCCATGGTAGATCAAAAATCTTTCTCTGATTTTTCATGTCCCCCATCCCAAGCATTATACTCATCAAAAAGTAGCTAAGGAAGCAATCTGAGGTTAAAAGTTCACCAAAGAATCATTGATAATAATGAAGAACTGGAAACAAAGCAATAATTATTGATAAGGTATTCATGAAAAATAACCATTAATGTGTTTTATAATATTTTATCCTGTGAGGAAAAGTGCATGAAATATTAAGTTTATAAAGCAGATTCCAGCAGTTTAGGAAAGATGTATACATAACTTATTTTATAAAATAAATATATTTCACACAAAGAGGCAAAAGCATGTTTATGTGAGCAAGAGGTTTAAGAAAGAGTAAGCAAAGTGTCTGTATTAGACTAAAATTAAGCAAATGTTAAACGGGCTTCTCTTAGTGACACTGGAATTATGGATAATTTTTTTATTTTTGTTTTTATACTGCTCTGTGTTTTTAAAATGTTTTAATAGATATTTAATTTAGTACTAGAAAGAATACTTTTAAATATAACTAGTTATTTGAAATAAAGTAACAAGTATATCGCTGTTATAAAATTGACTCATCCAACCATTTATTGCAAACTATTTATTGAGAAACTTCTACATGTAAAATGTGCTGGTTTATGGAGATAAAACTGTCCCATTTACATTTGTTTTCATAGAAACTGAAATATTTAAATAAATATCTTATATACAGATCCTAATATATTAATCAGCAAACATTTGTTAATTAAATGAAATGTAATTAAATGAAAGTGAAATAATGGAGCCACTCAAAGTATAGCAGGGGCACAAATAAAGAAATATTAACTAAACTTTAATGGATAATTAGTTACAAGTTAGACAAATGAAAATATCAGAAACAGTCCTCTCCTCTTTTTAATAAGGTACAATTCTTTAATACGCAAAAGAACAAAATATGTGCATAAGTATTAAAGTATCCTATGAAAACTAAGGACCTAGGTTTGGTATTAATAGATGATTTTTCCCTCAGGATTATCATTTTTTTTTACATATTTTAATATTATTTTAATGATAAAGCCAATTTCTATTTGATTTTAGGTAATTTCAATGGACCGCTATGGCAATATTTTAAAATATTCAGTAACATATATATATATATCTTCTAATAGAAGCCATTCACTCTGTCAATTTGTAAAAAATATAAAAGCAGGTTAAGAGATATGGAGTATGAAATGACAATATCTAACATATGCCTCATTATAGTCCTAGAAGAAGTAAACCAAGTGTGGAGATAAGACAAAATTTAAAGAGAAAGTGGCTGAGAAATTTCCTGAATTGATAAGACCATAAACCCACAAATACATAAAGCAAAAAGTACAACATGTAGAATAAATAAAAAAGATTCATTTCTGTCCATAATCTATGAAAGCAGAGACAAAAACAAGTTCTTAAAAATAGCCAGAATCAGAAAAGACAGATCACTTACAAAGAAACAGCCGTGAGAATGACAGCAGACTTCTGAACAGCCACAATGCTAGCAAGAAAACCGCACAGTAGTATCTTCAAAGTTACGAGAGAAAATAACTGTCAGCCTAGATTTGAGTACTAAGCAAAACTATCACTCAGGGACTAAAGTAAAATAAGACGTGTGTAGACAAAAAGTGAGAGAATTTACCACAGAGAGATTTGGCATTGGGAGACAAACAATATGCCATGTACCGAGCCATGAAGCAGATGCAACAAATTTCAAATAATCAGGATTTTTCGAGACTCAAATCAATTAAATAATATTCATTTTAAAAAGTATACATAAAGTATAAACTATACATTTCAAAACTTGGAAAATCAATGAAACAAAAATAAACCTAGGAGGAAATAATAGGTAGCTGTATTAGTCAGGGTTTTCCAGAGGAATAGAACCAATAGGATATGTGTGTGTGTGTGTGTGTGTGTGTGTGTGTGTGTGTGTGTGTGTGTGTGTTTCTGTGAAGAGGGAGAGAAAGAGACAGAGAGAGAGAGACAGACAGACAGACAGACAGAGAGGAGAGAGAAGGTGATTTATTACGAGGAATTAGCTCATGCAATTATGGATCCTGGTGAGTTCAAAATCTGCAGTGTGGGCCAGCAGACTAGAGACCTAGGATTTCTGGTGGTGCAGATGAAGTCTGAAGGCTGTCTTCTGGAAAATTCCCTCTTGCTCAGAGAGTGCAGGCTTTTTGTTCTGTTCAGGCTTTCAACTGACTGAATGAGGAGTGATGTAGGGCAATTTGCTCACTCAAAGTTCACCAATTTAAATGTCAATTTAATCCAAAAACACCTTCCATGTTAACACATAAAATTAACAATTATGATAGCCTTAAATATTTAGGTTGGGAAAAAGGAATTCTGAAGACTAATGAAGTAAACATACAACTTAAGTTGGAAGATGAATAGTAGAATAAAAGCAAAATGAAGGAAAGATATATAAGCACAAAAGTTAATAATATAGATAAAATATATATTTGAGGTCAAGAGAACCTAAATTTCCTTCTATGAAAGCACTGAAGTCAAACCTCTGGCTAGACTAATCAAACAAAAAAGGACAAAGATACAAATGTATTAAATACTGCTAGGAATTTTTTTTTTTTTTTTTTTTTTTTTTTTTTTTTTTTTTTTTTTTTTTTTTTTTTTTTTTTTTTTTTTTTTTGAGACAGAGTCTCACTCTGTTGCCCGGAGTAGAGTGCCATGGCGTCAGCCTAGTTTACAGCAACCTCAATCTCCTGGGCTCGAGCAATCCTACTGCCTCGACTTCCCGAATAGCTGGGACTACAGACATGTGCCACCATGCCCAGCTAATTTTTTCTATATAGATTTTTAGTTGTCCAAATAATTTCTTTCTATTTTTAGTAGAGACAGGGTCTCGCTCTTGCTCAGGCTGGTCTCGAAATCCTGACCTTGAGCGATCCACCCACCTTGGCCTCCCAGAGTGCTAGGATTACAGGCATGAGCCACCACGCCCGGCCACTGCTAGGGATTTTTAAAAGAAGGGCATACCTATAAACACACAAAGATTAGCAAGTGAATAACCAATGCTATTGTATATCAGATTTACATAAATGAAATTGAAAAATTTAATGGAATAGAAAAATTCCTTGGAAAAATATATCAAAAATGGCTTGAGAAAAAGTAGAAAGTATGAATAATCGTATAGGCATTGAAGATATTCAATTAATAATTTAAAATCTTTCCACAAAAAGAACAACAGTCACAGATGAATTGACAAGGAACAAATTATCCCAGTATTACCTAAAAACCTTCACAGATAAGAAAAGGGGGAAACGCTCCACGATTTATTCAATGATTTCAGAATAACTTTTATGCTAAATATAGACAAGCATAGCACTAGAAGAAAACTTAAGACATATCTCACACATGAACATAGATGCAAGAAAATTCTAGACAAAATGTTAGCCACCTGAGATTGGAAAACATTCAAGTTTTATTCCACTGTGGTCTGAAAAGCTACATGATATGATTTTTATTTTTTTGAATTTGTTGAGCCATGTTTTGTGGCCCAAGACATGATCAATCTTGGAGAATGTCCCACATGCTGATGAAAAGAATGTAAATTCAGTAGTTTTGGGGTACGGTGTTCTATAAATGTCTGTTAGGCCCATTTGTTTGAGAGTCCCTTTTAAGTCCAGTGTTTGTTTATTTATTTTCTGTTTGGATGATCCGTCCAGTTTTGTGAGTGGGGTATTGAAGTCCCTGGCAACTATGATGTTGTTGTTTGTCCCTTTGCTTAAATCTAATAGGGTTTGCTTTATGAATCTGGGTGTTCCTGTGTTAGGTGCATAAATATTTAGGATTGTTATATCTTCTTGTTGAATTGCTCCCTTTACCATTGTATAATAACCATCTTTGTCTTTCTTTACTATTGTTGAATTTAAAGTCAATTTTATCTGATATGAGAATGGCTACACTTGCTGTGCTTTCTTTTGGTTTCCATTTGTACATAAATATATGCAAAATACTTCATTTCCTGGAATGGGAAGAATTTCTTAACCAAGACATGGAAACTACTAACCATTAAAAAAAAGTTGGCTACAATGATATTAAAATTAAGAACTATTCATCAGAAAACTGTATAAAGAATGTGAAAATTAAGCTACAAGTTGGAATAAGATATTTTTGGTATATTATATTTATTTACCTAACAGAAGATTAGAATTCAGAATGTATAAAGAATTTCTACATATCAAGAATAAGACAAAAACACAATTGAAAAATGGGTAACAGACATGAGAAAAGCATTTTATAGTAAAGGAAACAGAAAGAATAAAAGCACAAGAATAGCATTAAACCTCGTTAGCTATTAAGATAAATGAATTATCATTTTACATACATATGATTGGCAATTAAATCTATTAATACCAAGTCTTAATAAGTTTGTGAATCAATAAGAAACATTTGCCACTGCTGGTGGGAAAATAAATTTATACAATCACTTTGGAATACAATTTGAAATTATCTTGCAAATATTCACAAACCCTATGAATAGCTATCCTCTTTCTAGATATTCACCATGAAGAAATTTTTATATATGTTCACCAAGAAATATTTAAAGACTATTTACAGCAGCACTATTCATAAGACAAAAAAATCCTGGAAAATAATCCAATTATCCACTAATAAGAAAATGGCTAAATATATGGTGTTATGTTTTTACAATGTCATTTAAAAAATACTGCAACATACTGCTGCAGTATTTTATGTGCGACTACTGGGATATGTTTTAGACACAGTATTAGTGGGAAAAAAAATCTGGTCAAGGAAGCTTTCTATAGTAATAATTCCATTTTTGTTATTGTAATAGTCTAGAGATCCAGAAGAAAAAAAAAGTTCTCCCCTATGTATGGGACAAATCATCACCAGAATTGTTCTACTTTTTAAAGCATTTTAGGAAATATCCTAATATGTATACACATTAATGTAATGTCATGTATATAACAGACCAAAAAATAAAAATAAAAAAGAAAGATACCTTAGCTTCACAGAAACATATTTTAATAACCATGATTTGATATTATTATAATAAATCATGTTGATGGCATAGACAAGGGACTATGAACAGGAGATTCCTGTTTTTCTTTCTTACTTTAATCTATAGACATATATTTAGTTGTCTTTTTTATTTATAACCATACACTCAATTTTTTAATATAGTTTTCTAGACAATTCGATGGCTTAGAGTCAAATAGGACAGCCAACCCGGATCGTGAATTCTGATAACCTTTATACAGTAATTATGTATTCCAAACTAGAGATTAAAGATTGACTTCATACGCATGGGTTTTCAATTCCAGAACGAAATTCCTCCTGAAACACATGAATCTATTACTTTTAGTGCTATTGGCCTTAGTTGTCTTTTTGGTTTGTAGCCATACATTTATTTCTTTGAAATACTTCTCTGGATAATTTTTTAGCTGAGAGTCAGAAAGGACAACTAACACTGATTATGAATTCTTCTAACATTTGCAGACTAATTATGTATTATTAAAACAAACTAAAACCGGCATTTGAAGACTGACTTCCTATGCATTAATGTTCAACTCCAGCAGAAAATTCCTCTTGAAATCTATGAATCTCTTATCCTTAGTGCCATTGGTTTTAGATTGCTTGAAGAGAATGCAGGAAATAAGAAGCCATTCAGTGGGCATCTTCTAAACAATGGAAGGAGCAGTTACACAGTGATGCTTTTGCCACAAAAGAGACTCCAGCCTCTTTGGATGGAGGTAATGGAATAGGACCACCTACTCTGTGAAAGCCCAGCAGGCACCAGGACAGCCAATGTCACGTGATGTAGTGTAATCTTATCTGATACCTGTCTATTACAATTATACTCTCTACATATTGTAAGAATGGTAGCATTTGTTTTCAAGACAGAGCACAACCAAAATCTACCGCCAGCTACAAGCACTAGCCTGGCCTTTGTATCACTAAGGAAAAGTAATTAATCTTGTTTCCTCTTCTAAAGATACATTGTCAGAGGAAAAAGGTAAAATCTCTACAATGAAAACAAATCTCTCTAATTTCACTGACTTGTATTCCAAATTAGTGCTTCTGACCTTTTCTTAAAACCTTAAGCATCACAAGGAATCCAGTGAGAAAGGAATCATGTGCTGTTCAAGTTCTTCAAAGGCAGAAAAACCCACTGAAGTGAAAAGGGATTAGCAAGGGTGGAGAAGGAGACTAGCCCCTCCCAGCTTGGGTGAGCTGATTTGGGATTAATTATCAGGCAGAAACCCACGTGCAATTAACAGCTCTGACATCAGGGGACAAGCAAGTATAAAACACTCAGCTCTAAGGGAAGTTTAGCAGAGAAACTCCTCAGGAATTTAAGGTACTAGAGAGAAGCTCTGTGGTGAGTGGGTGGGCTCCCCTCCACAACTCCATTAACATGGGGGCCTTTAAATCACAGAAATTAACTTGCTGGGAATCTGCTCCCAATTCTTTCAGCTCCATGGTTAAATGTAATTAATGGTGGTGACCTGCTAATAAATGCTCTTGATAAATGATATCCAGGAGAAGTGTGTGTGTGTGTATACACACACACACACACACACACATATATATAAAAGGAAGAAAACTAAATGACTAGGACAGGGAATTTAATTATGTAGTTATTATATACGTCAAATTTTTAAAGATAAATTATTATTTTTAGTATTTGTTTGAAATGTCATTTTACAGATACGGATTCCATTTTGAAGGTGAGTTGGAAAGGGCTCCTACCATTTTTATAAGAGTACAAAAAAAACTTGCATAATTCCATTTTACTTTCTCCTCTTCAGCTGGATTTTAATCTGTGTCCCTTAATCTTCTCTAGGTAAAGGACCCTAAACCAGATCTCTGTTCTGCACACTTACTTCAAGCAGAATGGAAGCTCATAAACTCCTGTCTCTGGGATGTATCTTTCTCCCCCTGCTGCTTTTGCAGCAGGCCTGGGCTCAGTTCCCACGGGACTGTGCCACCATTGAGGCTTTGAGAAGTGGTGAGTGTTGCCCGGATCTGTCCCCTGTGTCTGGGCCTGGGACAGACCAGTGTGGCTCATCATCCGGAAGGGGCAGATGTGAGGCTGTCATTGCAGACTCCCGGCCCCACAGTCCCCACTACCCGCACGATGGCAGAGATGACCGGGAGGGCTGGCCCATGCAGTTCTTCAATAGGACATGCCGGTGCAATGGCAATTTCTCAGGACACAACTGTGGGACTTGCCGTCCTGGGTGGAGAGGAGCTGCCTGCGACCAGAGGGTTCTCACAGGTAAGTGGGGATAGAAATATATTTATAGTCCTGATAAGAATCAAGGCTCTTAATAGAATCCTAAGTCATTTGAGCCAGAGGAATACCTGGAAATCACAGTTTTCACAGTTGGGGAAACTGAGCCTTAGAAAGGTTAGGAAACTTATTTGATTTAAAGGGTTGGGGTTGAAGCTCAGACCTTCTGCCTAATATTTCCTTCTGAAACATTTGTTTCAGTATATGCTAGGAACTGTGTTTATAACTAGTCCTTTCAGTAACTCCTCAAGGTAAATATGTTCATTGTCATAGGTGAGGTTCAGAGAGGTAAAACCCACACAGTTGGTACTTGATAAAGCTGATTCACACTGCAATCTGTCTAGCTCTTATATTTCAACTTCTTCCACTACCCCTGCTAAAGCACGAAGAAATTTCTGAAGGACATGATCAAATTCAGGCATTTTAGATGAACTGTCTGGCCTATTGCCTAAATAGCATGAAATAAGAAAGTATTAAATAGTAACAGCCAGCAATATTTGATGGTTTTCTATACTCCAGACGTTGGACTAAGTGTTGAACAGAACATTTATTGAGTCTTTATTATAAGTTGTACCCTGATCTAATTGTTTTTATGTGTGTGCTCTTTGATCTTTATAACTCTATAAAGCAGGCATTATTTTTATCCACACTTTTCATATGAAAAACTGAGGCTTAGAAAAATGTGCCCCAAATCATAGAACAAGTCTCTGTTGTTTAGCCACTGTGGTACACCACCGACGTTTTCTTTGTAAGATTTATGACGTTAAAAGGTAGAAAAGTCCAAGAAAAAATGCCAATAGTGGGCAAAAATTAATGTGACAAGAATCACAGAATCGTAAAACCCGTAAGTAAGATTAAAGAAGACTAACAGAAATCCTGGAGTCAACTGGAGAGAGAAAAAGACAGAGGGAGGGAAAGAAAGAGAAAAAAGCAGACTGGAAGAAGGGGTTTTAGTTAAGGGTATTTTTAAAAGAACAAAATAATTTAAAACGGATTTGAATATATGGACATAGAACCATGAATGGGTAAAGGAGTCACGGGTGTTACAAGATGAATATTCTTCTTTTCTACCCATGCCCACAAAGCAGATGTTTTCATGTTTGAATTTTTTGTATCCCTAAAGTCAGGAGAAATCTTCTGGACTTAAGTAAAGAAGAAAAGAACCACTTTGTCCAAGCCCTGGATATGGCAAAGCGCACAACTCACCCTTTATTTGTCATTGCCACCAGGAGATCAGAAGAAATATTGGGGCCAGATGGCAACACGCCACAATTTGAGAACATTTCCATTTATAACTACTTTGTTTGGACACACTACTACTCAGTCAAAAAGACTTTCCTTGGGGCAGGGCAGGAAAGCTTTGAAGTGGATTTCTCTCATGAGGGACCAGCTTTTCTCACATGGCACAGGTACCACCTGCTGTGTTTGGAGAGAGACATGCAGGTATGTAGGAAACCTTTCAGTTTTCAGACCCTTTACAGATGAAGTGCCTTGTTGATAAGTCATCTTAATTCACTGCTTTTCCAAATGATCAGAACACATGATGGCAAAGCAGCTTCATGTTATTAATCTGCCTCTGACATTCAGTTAAATTTCTCCCTGTTTTGATTACTTGTTAATGAATCTTTATCTTTAGCGAAGTGAAAAGCAGGTAATAGGCGTAGTGAGAAAGCCAACTGCGATATTTGTAGGTGTGAATTAAGAGTTTGAAAATATTCTACAACTCTATAATTTAAGACAGGACTCTCACAAAATCCCTTCTCCACTAAACATAAGCAAATGCCCCCTCCTGGTCTGGACGATACAGGTGTATAGATAATTCTCAGTATTCCCAGTCCCAAATGTACACTTCGTCATTCCACTTGATTCTTTCCAATATGGCATAGGGTTGAATCATGAAAAAAAATTCCTTTCCATTTAGATTGCCATATTTTCACCGAACTACATTTTTTTCCATGCCCCTTACCACTTTGGTGCTTACAGAAGAAACCTATTGAAAAATTTTACATCACTATATGAGATGACAAATATGTTAATTTGACATATCTTGACCGTAGTAATCACTTTACCGTGTATATGTGTACCAAAATACCATGTTGTACACCTTAAATATACACAATTTGAAAAAAAGCCCAAAATGTTACAACAGTCAGGTATTATTTTTAATGAAAAAACATTGGCCTTTTTTGACATAAAGTGAACCTCAACGTAAGCACAATTATTTCATGCTTATTTTTCAAGCAGATATGCTCAAAACACATTAAAGTATCTAGTAACATAGATACCTTATTCTGCTTTCTTTTACCAACTTCTGTTTCATGAGAAAAATGATTGCTATTTTAAAATAAGATTTTAAATGATTAGATTTCAACTAGGAAATCTACAAAGTAAACCTGTTTCCCACATAAAATAACAGTAATGGATTTCTCCCTCCAAGTTAAAATTTAAAAATTAACCTAAAAGTCTCTAAAGACAGAAAAGGTGTTTAAATTCATTTATTGATTTTCAGGATGCTAGTGCCAGCATTATTCCGAGAAAAAAAAAAACGGTTGGAAGAGAGAGAATTAATGCACTAAAATATGAAATATTCTTTTGAAAGTAGTCTATCCATATGCAGTTTGAGAGTGATTAAATGAATTCATCTGATACTCTGAACATCATATTTTATAGCTCTGATTACAAGTAAGACATTTAGTAGATTATGAGTAGATAAATCTGTCATTTGTAATTTACTGCAGATCTTCATGCCTTTAAAGTCATTTTCCCATGGGCACCCCAAAATGAAAGGGCAGGTGGAAAGTATCTAAAAGCTTCGATTTTTCCTGTGTAAACTTCAACCTCCATGACTTACATTTTTAAAACCCAACAGCATGAGGGATCCAACGAATTACAATCTAAATGTAATGCACAGCTGAAATGCCACATGAATATGCTCTGCTTCCCAAATGTCAGTTGCTGAACCACAAAGCTACTCTTAATGATCCCTTGGAAGCTGTTGCTAATTTTTGTGAACCACAATGATGGCTTTCTAAAGGAAGGCTGCAAACCCCTGGAGACCAATAAATGGGGATGACTTGGAAAGCTTTTGGCTCTCTGAAACATCCAAGGATAAGGAAATGCTTCCTAGAGAGGGATTTAAAATGAAAAAGCAGAAATGTATTGAGTGCTTGGGATTTAGGATAAAACAATGACGATCTCTACATTTAAGTCTCACACTCTAAATATAACTCTTCAAAGGCCAAAAAAAACTGAGAAATAACAAGTAAATATATGTCTTAAGGAACATAGTAAAATAAGCATGTGATCTCGAGCCCAGCATTTTTTTAAAATATGAGATCAGCTCTAAATAGAAACTAGGTCTCTGGTCTAAAGAACAATAGGCACGAAGATTAATTTTGCTTCTGTTTAGCATTTCTGTCTGTATGAGTTTTATCCAGAAGCCTGAATCTTAATAATTTACATTCTGAAGCAGAGTCTCTAAATGAAACACCAAATCGTGCCCAGGCAGATAAGTATGAAAGAGCTCATGTGACCTGTGGCCAAACCAGAATCTAAATACCTTGAAGTCATTCAAATGAAATTTCAAAACAGAACAAAACAAAAATCACTGTTCCACAAAACATATTTCAAGGCTGGATCTGGCTCCAGAGTAAAAGTTAGTGATTCTTGAATGAAAGATAGGAAAATGGAAAAATGTGGAAATGTCAGGGAGAGGATGCTATTACTGATTATTTTTGGTATAACCAATAGAAATGTAATTACCTGCCTAAGAAAGAAAAGGAAGATCTTTTCCCACTCCAAATCACTTGCAGATTTTCTTCATAATGAGTTGAGTTTCATTCCCTCTGGTGCTTAAATGAGTCCTTATCATAAATTCTAAGCTTTGTTAAATTAGGTGTTTGATCCCTCTGGGCCCCTCAGGCACCACTGATGTACTGACTGGTACTTCAGTGGCTGAAGAGAGCTACTAGAAATAGACTGCCAGAGAGTAAACCGAGCAAAGAAGAAGAATTGTAAACAGAAACAGAGAATATTAACAGAGTTTTTGTGATCTAGGACATGTTGCAAGAACCTTCATTCTCCCTTCCTTACTGGAATTTTGCAACTGGGAGAAACGTTTGCGATATCTGCACCGATGACATGATGGGATCAAGAAGCAACTTTGATTCCACTCTTATAAGCCCGAACTCTGTCTTTTCTCAATGGCGAGTGGTCTGTGACTCTTTGGAAGATTATGATACCCTGGGAACACTTTGTAACAGTAAGTTCCAAATGACAGCTATGAGTCGGAACGTCCCTTTAGAAATTAAGTATTTTAAAGATTAAATATGTTGCCCGGGAGTCCTTTTCATTCTACTAGGGAGTTCAGACTAAAATCTACTTTTATTATATAAAATCAGTGTACAGATATTCACTAAATGCCTCGAATATTCAAGGCGATCTATAAGGTGCTCCAGAGGAAACAAAGTGCGTACACATTTTTAGATTCCTTTTCTTGAGCAATTTGGTCAGTGCATTGCTAACTTCCTTATTTTGGAAAGTCTAGGTGTATAAACTAATCCTCTTAGTTTTCTTAGCACCGCTTAGTAGTCATGTGTCTTGTGTTGGAATTTCACAGAAAATATTTCCCAAGCAAATCTGAAAAATATGCAAAAAGAGTTGGAAATATCGGGGGAGGAAAAAAAAAAGAAAAAAATAAATCTTTATGCTTATTCGGTCAGAAAGTTAAAAACCAAAAGGTGATATCAGGTATACCTTTTAGAAAAGGAAGATACTGTATTGATGTGTGCCAACTACCTGCTTTCCAGCTCTCCCAAAGTGAACACAGTAGGAGAATGTCTACCCATGCCTAACTTGTCGTCCTAGCATCCTTTCTCCAGTGATCTGAATGCCTTGTCATAGGTCAAGCTTCTGTTACCTGTGTATCTGTCCTTAAACTTTGTATTCTCTTCCTTTGGTTGTATTATAATCTGTCCCTGTGCTAATAATCAAGATTTAATTATTAGACTCCCCAACCCCACTTTATTTTTCATTTTCAGGCATGTCTGGCTATTTTGAACTTTTATTCTTCCATGTAAATACTAGAATTATGCGAATTTATCTTATTATACTCATGCATATTTAATCTGCATATATTTTTATGTAAAAAATATTAAATTATTTATAAACTTATAAATAAAGTATATTCTAAATACATCAGAAGAAATTAGGTATATTTTTCACCCTTAGAAGATTATTTAGCTCTACATAGGAATTAAAGAAAGTATAGTGTATATGAAATTGTCCTTTGTAGAAGTTTAAAAATTAGAATAACTTTGTTTGGCATGTTGAACAAGTGGTCCCACCTTGTGGCAGAGAAATGAAATTAATGATCAGAATATCTTCAGATGCCAAAGCATTTATTTCTTTCTGACTATGCTATTGTATTTTGGCCTGGGAGTTTTCCAGACATTTTCCAATCTTCCTGATGATTGGATACCAAAATAAACACAATTTAAATGAGTAAATAAAATTATAACATAGGAGAGGAGAAGAAAGAAGAAGAGATTTTGTTTTTATCACAGTTTTTGTTGTCTTTTCTTAATATACCAAATTTCCTAACTCAGACACATAGTTTCATGACAAATTGAAGATTATTTATTTTAGGTTAAACAAATTTCAAATTTCTTGTCTTGGTTAAAAATATAAAGACTTAACATTTCATTTATTAGACGAGAAAAAGAAAATAACCTAACATTTTATTGAACACATATTATGTGTCTGATATGATGTCAAATGCTTTAATATGGTATTCTATTTAATCTTCATAGCAATTTTTTCTTCCCTCTACTTTTCTTTTGGGATGATCTTATCCATTCCTGTAGTTTCATTGATCACCTTTTTATAAGAGACTCATGCATATACATATTTAGATCAAATTTCCCTTGGGTATTTTATATCTATGTCTTCATATGCTTGTTACATAGTATCTCTTCAGCATTCCATTAATGCACCAAACTTGGTAGATTGAAAATGTAAATTTTTATACCTAGCATTGTTCCAGCAACTAAAATATCGTCATTGATTCATCATGTAAAGAACATTGTTCTTTCTTCACAATACTTCTCAATTCTATTTTTTCCTTCAGATAATTTGGAACTTTCCATTTATATTTAGGTGGAAATACCACAGGACTCAGATCCGTAATAGATGCAATGGCAGAAGTTGTCCATGTGAACAAATTTAAAAATCAGTGGGCTAAAAATATACTGGCTTACGTAGTTTCTTTACTATCAGAATTCTCTGCTATGAAACTTTATGGGCAAAATAGGATGTAGCGTTTCAAAACCCAAGTAATCAATGCTTGTTTCTTGGGATTTATTGGTAGTTCCCTAAGCAGTAATCCCCAAAATATCAACTGGAATTAATAGTTTAATTAGTGGAAAGTTTTTGGTGATAATGTACACCCCCAAAATGTACATGCATTTTCCAGTCCCAATATAGGAATATGTTTTATTTATATATTATATAAAGTTCATTATGCCAATTCATCAGGTACTAATTACTATGTAAATTGTAAAGCACAGAACACACAAAGCTTTACGAATGAGATAATAGGTATATGAGATGAAGTTGTAATATTATCTCTCCCAGTATAGTGGATTACTTTGCTTGTCCCTCTAGGACACATATTCTTCTCTGGAGACCATTGGATAGACTGATGCAAAATGCTCCTAACCAATGTCTTCTCCCACCAATCTAAAGCTTCAATTCTCTCCACTTCCTAATGAATTAAATAGAACTTTCTCATCTTAGTATTTGATTTTTTCATGATATGGCTCTTGTCTGGCTTCCCATTTTTCCCACAATCCACTACTCTACATTGCCACATACTCCAGGCATGCTATTTCCCAAACAGGCCCTTTTGTGCAGTTAGCGTGATCTTTCCCATATAATGACAGGTACCAAACAACTCTTCGACACCTATTAAATGCCAGGCACTGTGCCACGACTGAGGGATACAAAGACTTTTTATTATAGATAGGAGTTTTTTTAATAGAGATAGGAAAGCTTATCATCTTGTTATTTCCTCTGCCTAAAATGTTTGTCTCATAAAATTTCTCCTATTTCACCTGTGGAAATTCTTCTCAGTCCTTCAAAGCTCTTTGTAAATCTCTCTTCTTTATGAAGTCCCCTTCTTCCTCTCTCTCCCCCTCTCCTTTAAGGCATCTGTCATATTATCTATCCTTAGTATCACAGCTCTTTGTTTGCCTGTTTGTTCCTGCCCTTCAAAATTTTAGTTTATTCCTCACACTAATTGCTGGAAAAGTTGAAAAACATGTGTTGATCGAAATATCGAAAACTTCTAAAGAGTTCTAAGGTTATTTTTTCTTATTTTTCTGAAGGCTTAACCCAGTGGCATTTGGGTGCAAAATTTCATGTGTATATGAAATATAGATTTCAATGTGGAATTTGGGTTTATGAGATTATTTTGGCAAAATTCAGTTTTCCATGGAATTTTCATTTTAATACAGTCTCATGAAAGAAGCTTATGTGGATTTAACAAATACCAGGGCTGTCTGTTAGTGTGATCATTTTCTTCTTCAGATGTTTTTATGTATCACATATCTGCTCTACTCACAGAAGTAAGACATAGTAACAGATTTTCTCACGTTCATGCTACTAAATATGCATTTTTAAATTTTGTCTTCTACCAAGGAGAACCTGTATTTCAGTGTTTGTGCTATATATAAAGTTGTGAAGCGCAATGGTAAGACCTATAAACATTTTGTGAATGTTTGCATACCCCATCTTTTTCCAGGCACTGAGAATGGGCCAATTAGGAGAAATCCAGCAGGAAATGTGGCTAGACCAATGGTGCAACGTCTTCCTGAACCACAGGATGTCGCTCAGTGCTTGGAAGTTGGTTTATTTGACACACCTCCTTTTTATTCCAATTCTACAAATAGTTTCCGAAACACTGTAGAAGGTAAATAAACAAAATTAGTGCTTTGAATTGACCTAGGTATCAGAATAAACTGAAGTATTCAAAAGCAGTCTCTTTGAAATGGCTTTGAATAGCATATTGATCCTGTGAGTTTGTGTGAATGAGTTTGCCTATTATTATGTATCAGCTCAGAAAAGAACTTTCTTAGAGAGAAGTGTCAGACCATGAAACTCTTTTGAGTTATTATAGGAGAATCCCTTGGAAATTATTCTTCAGTCTCTTAAACATCTAAAAACTATTTAAACTCATATTTCTGGTAACTAGCTGGCCAATATGTGTAGCTATATCAAGGTCTAGCATTGGCATATATTAATAATATTTAAAACTTGGACAGCTTACTAAAATTTTTTCTTTAAAAAAATAAGAGTAACAATAAAAGAATTCCAAACAATTAGTTGACATCCACTACAGCCAGGTTTGGGCAAATGTTTTATTTAGGTCTGTATCAACCTGTAATGTAACTTTTTTAGAAGGTCTATAAAAATTCAAATTAGTATCTACTGACATTTAATTTGGTTTTCCTTGTGTCTCTCAAAGGTTTTTAAAGCTGAGGAAACTGAGTTCAAAAGAGACAAAATGACTTTCCCAAGATATTCAGATAGCTAGTAATGAAACACAGATTCAAATCTAAATTGTCTAAATCCATACCTTTATATAATAAATTTTGATACATACAAATCGTGCTTGATATATATTTAATGTTAAAAGGGAATATAACCACATTTAACTTTATTATAAACTTGCTGTTGTCAAATATTTTAAATATAACATACAGATGTATCCTGCCCCCCTCAAAAATGCCCTATTGAGACAGTTGACATATAAACCTGATAATTATTTTTAATTCTTTCCCCTTTTATGCTCAAAATTTATGCCATGTTTATTTATCTTTATGCTTATTTTAATTTTAATAACTGCATGAATAAACCGATTTGGAGATCATTCAATAACTAATCACTATATTTTGACTAAACTGGTATCCATAAAGTAGGGCTATTAAGTACTGGTATCTTAAAAAATGTGCAGATTGTGTCTTCTTAATGTCCAATGGGAGGACAAATTATACTGATTTCCTGACAGAATGTATAAAAAGACTAGTGCCTAAGCCAAGTACATTACAGGCAATCTTTAAATGCTTTTTGAATCAGGTAATAATGTAATAAATGCATGAAAAAGTAATTAATGAATAAATAATTGTCTGTAGCTATGCAATTAATCTTAATCAAAGAAAGAACAGGTTACCATATTTTAAATTTAGATTTCATTTATAATGTACAAACTCTTCCTGATCTCCTTCTCCTGGTCTTTCAAGCCAATCAGACAACCGACATCATAGATTCTCCCTTTTTGTTTGTGACCTACCCTGTGTCTATCCTGGTCTTCTCCCTTGTATATGGAATATATATATAGAAATATATATGTGAAATGGCGATGCTTATCAAAAGTTTTATAAATGTTTTGACAGTAGGCTCTCCAAATGTTTAAAAGTAGTACAGAGATGGTAAGGAAGCTCTGGAAAATTATAACTTCCCCACAAAAATAAAGTAATTTTCTAAAAATAAACATGCTGACAGTCATTCAAAAGGAGTAAGGTAGGAGGCTGAAGTAACATCTGGCAATTTAAGTTCCAAGACAATCAGGGTGGTGTTCTCCCAATTGTGTCAGCAGTTTTTAGTAGAAACTGGAGATTTCTACTGTCTTTATTTCTATGTAGAACAATGTCTGCCTTGTCAAAATAGAGTGTTCTATATATTCTGACTGGTATCCTTTGCAGGTCATTATTTTTAACCTGGAGGCTACATTTAGAATGTCATGCTACTAGCATAAAACAAACCTAGCTCCGGGTATAGCAAGCAAATGTCATCAACCATAGGTACAGAGAAGGAATGCTATCATATTAAGGCAAAAATTAGCCTGAAATGCTTAGGAAAAATTGTTTCCCAATATAATCACTGCTGTCGACTTGAAAAGTAAGATATTTGCAATGGTTTTTACTATTCTCATCCTTGCTTTTATATCTAGGTTACAGTGATCCCACAGGAAAGTATGACCCTGCTGTTAGAAGCCTACACAATTTGGCTCATCTATTCCTGAATGGAACAGGGGGACAAACCCATGTATCTCCAAATGATCCTATTTTTGTCCTCCTGCATACTTTCACCGATGCGGTCTTTGATGAATGGCTGAGGAGAAACAATCCTGGTGAGATACTTTCAAATACCTTTTGCAGGCTTAGCCAAACAGACTGTTATAGTGGCAAAGTTGTCAGTTTAGGCTAAGCACTTAGCACACATAAGATACACTTCAAAATAAGGATAAAATAGCTATAATATCTAGCCATTTCCAAATGTTCAAACCCACTTTGACAAGGCAGGCAAGTTTCTTACAGTTATGGAGGCTGAGACGTCCAAGGTTGAGGGGCTGCATCTGTTGAGAGCCTTCTTGCTGGTGTGGACTCTGCATAGTCCCAAGTTGGCGTAGGACATCACATGCTAGACTGAACATCCTAGCTCAGGTCTCTTCTCTTTCTCTTCTCATAAAACCACCAGTTCCTCTCCCATGATAACCCATCAGTCCATTAATACGTGAAAGGATTAATCCATTCATGAGGGCAGAGTTCTCATGAAGGGGACAAATATTCAAACTCAGCCTTCTCACATATTCCTACTCTTCCAAATATAGTCCCATTAGTGTCTGCCCAAGCCCACTTCCAACTCTGGTTTTATGACATTGTATTTGGTATTTAATTTTACCAACATAAATATAGGACAAACAAACAAAACCAATATTTTGCCACAAATAACCTATCACTGCTTTTATCCCTGATGGCAGAAACTCACTAATAATATAAATGTCCATTATTTATGGATAGATAGAAAGAGGAGAGATGGCAGCAAGCACATAGGATTTTAGGAACTTGATTCAAAACTTTAACTATTTTTTGTTAATAGAGTAAAACCCTGGGAATAAAGCTAGTAATGATTTCTCTAAAAGTAAACAGAAAAAATAAAAAGTATCAAGTAGAAATATTAATAGTCAAGGACAACCTCCAGTAGATACAAGTATCTCAAATTCCAATTATAGATGATGCTACAACAAATGTCAGGTCCACCTTTTTCTTTGGTTTTGAAAAATAAGTTTAATAAATTTTATTCAAATGAGTTTCTGTAATTTAAAAATAAAACAATTGATGATCATCATAGGTGATAAAGTACTAAAACTCCTCTGCTTTTAAACCTTCTTTTTCTATTAAGTGGTATGTTGTTGCTGTGTTCAAAGCATTTGAACTCTGTTTTATGTAATTCCCTGTTCTGCTGTAGGGAAATTTTCTTTATGTCTTTATTCAGTGTAAAATGTTTTCATGTTCTCCTTGAATATCGGACACCTTCAGAACATAATAATGACATTAATAGTAACTTTATTGTGTTCATTAACGAGTTGTCTTTGGAATAATTTAGATATATCCACATTTCCATTGGAAAATGCCCCTATTGGACATAATAGACAATACAATATGGTGCCATTCTGGCCTCCAATTACCAACACAGAAATGTTTGTTACTGCTCCAGACAACCTGGGATATACTTATGAAGTTCAATGGCCAAGTAAGTATTGAAAATGTATTTTTGCTGTGATGATTTCCAGAGTCAAAGTTGTTCTCTTTAAAGTAATCACAGTATTCTGAGGCTAAATTTTCCATTTGGATTTAGCAGCTTTTATTGGTATTTTTATTTGGGGATAAAGAGAGGGAATTTAACATGTGCTAAGAGCCCGCTCTAACCTGGTATTGAGCTGATTAGATAGCACTCTATCTCATTTAATCTTCACAACTCTTTGAAGTGACTATTATAGTCCTCCTTTTACACATAAGGAAGCTGAGTCTTAAAGAGATTAATTATCAAAGGTCCACATTTCTAGTAAGGGGAGAGAATGAGTTTTGAGCTTAGGCCCATGTAATAGTCCCAATTTTTCTACTACACTATGTTGCCTCCATTCATCCATCTTAAAGTAAGAGGGAGTGAGATACTCTGAGCTACTTTTTCTGAGATTTAGAACTTTAAAACTTTTTTAATTTTAAATTTCTGTCTCAACAGAGGCAGTAGGGCATAGTAGAAGAGCACAGAATTTGGATTCTGAAAAACCTGGACTCCAAAACCAACCCTACTGCTTATTCACCAAGTAACTTTGGACAATTGACTCAAACTCTTTGAGCCATCATTTTCTCATCTTTGGAATATTAAAAGAAGTTAGAAAGTGCCTTTGAGATGACAAGTGCAATCGTAGGCAATATGACTAATATAAATTAAATATCAGGATTTCTGTTAAGGTGCCTGGGATAGTGCCTAAATTTGGGGCATCGAATTTTTGGTGATAGCTATTTTAATGTTTATCTTTTTACTCTTCTTTTTCAAATAGGTCGGGATTTTAGTATATCTGAGATCATTACCATAGCAGTAGTTGCCGCTTTAGTCCTGGTGGCCGTCATTTTTGTGGGCGCTTCTTGCCTGATTCGTGCCAGAAGCAACATGGATGAAGCCAATCAGCCTCTCCTCACTGATCAGTATCAACACTATGATGAAGAGTACAAAAAGTTCCAGAATCCCAATCAGTCTATGGTTTGATGACAAGTGACCTAATTTCTTAGACATTAGTGTCACAAAACTATTTGGTTGAAAAATAATAAATTGAGTTACTAAGTATGTTTTCTTACACTTTCTTTCATATATACGCATATGTTGGAATTGAAGTTCCATGCATTTGTTTTCAGAGCTGGGAAGAGTCATTCAGACTCCTTTCATGAGGTTCTGATTTTCAGCTTTATTTAAAATGGTGGGTTGCACTATTTCCGTGATATTTAAGGGGATAGTGTAAATATCTTTGGCATGTTTTAAAGGTTGACTATATGATGATATAAATAACCTGCTGGCTGTACTTTGCTTATATGTGAAGGAAAATAATGTTTGACAGTAAATCTATGTTTAAAATACATGAGAGTGCATTTCTATAATGTTAAAATACAAATACATTTCCATTCATTAATATTGGTCAACAGATATAAAGGAAGCCACATTTATTAGTTAAAATAAATTATGTGGTGTTATAAATAAATGAAGTCTTGATTAACTTTTTAAAATTGGTCTTCCCATTTAAAGACCATTCAAATATATCATTTAGTCAGCATATATTATGTAGTCTTAGATTCAAGGCCACAACAAAAATCACAGTCTTCGTCACACTTTAGAGAAGTAAAAGCTTTACTTTTTAAAGAGACACCTGATATTGCATATGTTTGCCACAGTGCTCCCTACCTCTCAATTCACAGAAAACAGAACTATACATACGTACATTCCACCTCCTGATTTCTCTTCTAATAGCTTAGAAGCCCATAAAGAGAGCATAAAGGTGGAGAATATGCTTCATAGTGCTCTACAAATAGTATTCTATTCATTGTGTTTAATTTAAATAGCATTCTCTTATCATTCATGAGCCTTTTTTGTATTTTCAAAATAAAATATTAAATACTATTTTATTGGTCCTCCTTTTCTATCTAGTTCCATAAGAATGCTATTTTCTCCCATCTTCTAATATGAAATACTATTTTCTCTTTTTGATTTTGTGCTACTGAATAATATTCCCAAGAAGGACTATACAGGCTGGTCATAAGTGAATAAATGTTTTAAATAAATTGGTGGCCAGGTGCAGTGGCACATGTTTGTAATCCCAGAACTTTGGGAAGCTGAGGTGGGAGGATTGCATGAGGCCAGCGGTTTGAGACTAACCTGGGCAACATAGTGAGATCCCATCTCTGCAAAAAAGAAATTTTTAACTTAGCCAGATGTGATGGCATGTGCCTATAGCCCCAGCTACTTGGGAGACTGAGGCAGGAAGATCACTTGAGCCCAGGAGGTTGAGGCTGCAGAAGCTACCATTGTGGCACTGCACTCCAGCTTGGGTGACAGAGTGAGACCATGTCTTTAAAAAAATAATAATAAAAATAAAAATAAAACTGGTGAAAAGAAATGACAATAGCAATCATACAATATAGAAAATGGCTAATCTGATACTCCCAACTCAATAAATAGAAACAAGATTAAAGTTATATATGCTTGTTTGGTTACTGAGTTTCCCTATATTAATCAAATCATAAGATTATATCACAAGATAGACAAAATATATTAAAGAGTATGAATGTAACAACAGGATGTTTTAAACTATAATTGCTCAATTTAGTCTCTTGGGATACATTGTGATTTATTAAAATACTGTATATTCATAGCTTTTCAGAGAAATCATTGTGTAATGTAAGATTTCTTTTTATACAGAACATCAATGAAACTAAATACTTTATACTTTTGTAGCTTTACTAATTATTCATTTTGGAAACATTTATTAAGCACCTACTAGATTTCAGAAATAGTTCAAAGTGCTGTAGATTTGGAGAAAAGAAAGTCAGAATTGTACAACTGAGAAGGTCATATTTGACTTGTGCTTCAAGGTATGCCAGTGGAGTTACCAAATATAAAAGTAGAGAAGGGCATTCTGTTCAAAAGTGACAGACTGAACAAAGGCACAGAAGTTTGAAAGACCGTGGAATATTCGAAAATATAAAGTAAGTCAGTGTGACTAAAGGACAGTTTTTCTGAAGAGGAATAGAAAGATAAATTGGAAATAAAACCAGAGTGCCCTATATGCAATCCTAAAAAATGTGGAACTCATTGTATAGGAAAGTGGGGGAACTCAAAAATAGGCTGTGTTTTACTGATGCAATAAGTGGTGGTGATATTTTGTAAATAATATTGATGAGGAATGATTTGGAATGGTTAGAGTGGAGCTTAAGAGTTAATATGGAATAAGTTGTGGGAGAAAGAAGGAAGGCCTGTCTTAAAACATAAATATTTATTCCAAATAATTTTAACTGTAAGATAAAGCTATATACATCATGTTATAAATATAGCTTCGAACAAATAATTACAAAAATAATCAATTAAAAAAGGAAGACAGCAAGAGAGAAAGGATTAAAACAAAAACAAAACAGATGGAAACTATTAACAAAATGGCTGTAGTAAGTCCTTTATCAATAATTATTTTAATGTAAATGGCTTAAATTCCCAATCAAAATACTTAAAGCAGCTGAATAGAGTACAAAAACAAGATCCAGTTACTTGCTATCTATAAGAGACTCACTTTAGATTTAAGGATCATATAGGTTAAAATTGAAGTGATAGAAAAAAAAATTCAACAAATGGTAACCAAAAGAGAGAAAGGGTGGCTGTACTTATATCAGACAAAATAGACTTAAAAAGTAAAAAACTGTCTTAAGAGATGAAGAAGATCATTGTATAATGACAAAATGGTCAATTCAAAAAGAAAATATAACAGCTATCAATATATACATACCCCTGTCAGAGCACCTAAATATTAATATGTAAAGCAGATATTGAGAGATCTGTAGGGAGAAACTGATGGCAACAAATAATAGTAGGACACTTCAATAATGAATAAGACCTCCAGGCAGAAGATCAATAAGAAAAGAGAGTACTTAAAACAGCACTGTATACCAAGTGGACTTTAGGGACACATACATAACATTCCCCCTAACAGCAGCAGAATATCCCTCTGTTTCAGCAACATGTTCTGCTCAAGCACACATGGAAAATTCTCAAGGATAGATTCCATTTTAGGTCACAAAACAAGTCTTAACAAATTTAGAAAGATAAAAATCACTCCATGTATTTTTCAGACTACAATGGAGTAAAATTAATAATCAATAGTGGCAAAAAAAAAAAAAGGGAAAATTCACAGAGGTGGAAAATAAACAACACACTCTTGAATAACCATTGGGTCAATGAGGAAATCAAAAGGGATTTTTAAAAATATATTGAAACAAATGAAAACAAAAACACAACATACCAAAACTTATGAGATGCAAGGAAAGCAGTACTAAAAGGGAAGTTTAGAGCAATAAATGCCTACATTGAAAAAAGTAAAGAAAGAGCTCAAATAAACAAGCTAACTTTAGAACTCAAGAAACTAGAGAAAGAACAAGAACTAAGCCCAAAGTTAGCAGAAAGAAGGAAATAATAAAAGAGCAGAAATAAATAGAGAACTTAAAAATTTAAAAAATCAAGAAAACTGAGGGTTTTTTTTTTGGGAAAAAATAAACAAAATCGACAAACCCTTACGTAAGCTAAGAAGAAAAGGTAAACAATTCAAAATCAGAAATGAAAGAGGAGGCATTAAAATGTATTTCAGAAATAAAATAAAAAGAAGGGACTTTTATGAACAATTATATGACAAAAATTAGATAATCTATAAGAAATGAATAAATTCCTAGAAAGACATAACATACAAAGACTGAATTAAGAAGAAATAGAAAGTGTGAATAGATCAATAACAAATAAGGAGATTAAATCAGTAATCAAAAACCTCCCCACAAAAAAATGTTCAGGACCAGATGACTTAAAAGGTGAATTCTACCCACTCAGAAGATAATTCATACTAATCTTTAAGTTCTTCCAAAAAATATAAAAGGAAGGGATATTATGATACTAGCATCACCCTGATGCCAAAGCCAGAGAAAGACCCCGCAAGAAGAGAAAAATTGCAGGCCAATATCCCTGATGAAAATAAATGCAAAAATCCTTAATAAAATGCTAGCAAAATCAAATCAATAGCACTTCAAACATATTATATACCATGACCAATAGGTATTTACCCCTGGTTTGCAAGGTTGGTTCAATATACAAAAATCAAACAATGTGATACACAACATTAATAAACAGAATGAAAGATAAAAGAACATGGTCATTTCAATAGATGTGGGAAAACATTTGACAAATGCAACACCCTTTCATGGCAAAACTCTCAACAAATTAGGTATGGAAGGAACCTACCTCAGCACAAAAAAGACCATGTACGAAAAACCCATAGCTAACATCATAGACTATGGGAAAAAACTGAAAGCTCTTCCTTTAAAATTCAGTACCAGGCAAGGTGCCCATTCTTACCACTTCTATTTAACATTGTACTGGAAGTCCTAGCCAGGGAAATTAGGCAAGAAAAAGAAATAAAACACATCCAAACTGGAAGAGATAAAGTAAAATGATCTCTGTTTGCAGAAGACATGATCTGATTTGTAAAAAACCCTGAACACTCCATAGAAAGTAAAACTTTTAGAATTAATAAACCAATTCAGTAAATTTGCAGGATACTAAATCAACATAGAAAAATCAGTGATGTATCTATACACTAACAATGAACTTTCCAAAAATAAAATCAAGGAAACAATCTCATTTACAATAGCATCAAAAAGAATAAATTATTTGGGAACAAATTTAATTGAAGAGGTAAAATATCTGTGAACTGAAAACTATAAAACATTGAAAAAGAAAATGAAGGAGACACAAATAAATGGAAAGATTTCCCACATTGGTGGATTGGAAGAATTAATATTATTAAAATGTCCATAATACCCAAAGCAATCTACAGTTTCAATGCAATCCCTATCAAAATCCCAATGGTATTTTTCAAAGAAATAAAAAAAAATCCTAATCCTAAAAGCAAAAATAGACAAGTGGGACTACATGAAACTGAAAAGCTACACAGCAGAGCAAACAATCAACACAATGAAAACACATTCCACAGACGGGGAGACAGTATTGGTAAACCATATATCTGATAGTGGGTTAATACCCAAAATATAGAAAGAACTCATACAATTTAATAGCAACCAAAAATATAATACAATTAAAATGTACAAAGGAAATAAACAGACATTTCTCTAAAGAAGTTATATAAATGTCCAATAGTTTATAAAAACTTGCTCAAGATCATTAATCATGGGAAATGAAACTTAAAAGCAAAATGGGATATCACTGCACCTCTGTTAGAATGGCTGATACCAAAAAAATCAAAATATAAGTGTTGGCAAGGATGTGGAGAAAAGGGAATCCTTGTACATTGTTGTGAGAATGTAAATTGATACAGCCACTATGGAAAACAATAAGGCGATTCTCGAAAAATTAAAAACAGAACTACCATATGATCAAGCAATCCCAGTTCTCAGTATTTATCCAAAGAAAATATAATCAATATCTCATAGAGATGCATGCACTCTCTTGTTTATTGCAATATAACTTGCAATAACCAAGATATAGAAATAACCCTGATTTATGTCAACAGATGAATGGATAAAGAAATTGAGGTGTGTGAATATATGCAATGGAATATTATTTAGCTTTAAAAATGAAGGAAATCCTGCTATTTGCAACAACATAGATGAATCTGGAGGACATTATATGAAGTGAAATAAGCCAGACACAGAAAGAAAAATATTGCATGATCTCACTTATGTGTGGAGTCTAAAAAAGTCGAACTCATAGAAGCACAGTGTAGATAGCGGTTACCAGAGGAAAGGGGTGGACAAAACAGTAAGATGTCGATTGATCAAAAGGTACAATGTTTCGGTTATTTAGAGCTAATAAGTTCTAGAGATGAAAGGTACAGCATTGTGATTATAGTTAATAATACCGTATTGTATACTAGAAACTTGCTAAGAGAGTAGATCTTAAACAGTTATCACAAAACAGGTGGTAGATACATTGATTAGCTTTACTGTAGTAAATGTGTACATATACAATGTATATGCATGTCAAAATATCAAATTAAATTTCAATAAAGTTGTTATTTAAAATACATATAGCTTTGATATTTTCTTCCTAAATGTGCTGCTTTATTTTCTTTGCATTCTTTCTATTATTGTACAGCTCTGTAAGATCTTGTGAGTTATCTTGATCAGATGGCCATCACTCTTCCTATAAAGCTATGTTACTCATTACAAATAATATTCATTTAGAATCTTGGAGATTTTGCACTATTCTCAGTTTTTCAGTTCTCTTATAAAGCATAGTGAATGAGATTATTATGCACTCACTGGAAAACAAATTTCACATGACTTTAAACTCATTCTTTCTTGCATAAACACCCGTTGTATGTGAATATTACAAATTGAGCTAAGCTGTGTGGTATAAATGGAGTAAAAATGCCTGACTAGACTTTCTAATACAATAAAAAATAAAAATCTATTACTTGTGTGGCCTTCAGTTATATCTTGTCTTCCTACCACGAAGCAGATTTCAGAAATAGTGCCCATTTACAGCTCCATGTAATTTTTAAAATTGGATGCAGGGAAAAAGAAGTTTGGGCTATTAAAATAACTGTTCTATGGTTTGGTTATGGGACATTTGTTCTGAGTTCAGTCCATGAATATCCAATAATGCTATGTATTTTATCCTTTGCTATACACTGGTCAAAATTTCTATCAACTAACCAATCAATGGAAGATCATGATGAGCAGAGAGCAAATATAAAATAGAAAGAAGATTTTAAAATATATTAACAAGCCAAAAGGAGAGACTGGTATGAAAGAGATGAAATATAAAAAGGAAAAATGCAAAATTTGGTGGTTCAAAAGTTGTGATTGCAAAATTAAAGAGTAGATTAAGACAGGAACTAGCAGAATTCTTTACAAAATAACTGGGAAATTTTAGTGGATTTCAAATTGAACATAAACCAATGGTGCAATGTAACCAATAAAGGGCGGAAATAGTATGCCATTGATAAAGGGGGGAAAATGCTTATGTATTGGACTTCATTAATACATAAAAAAAATCTGTGGTGTCAAAGTAACATCTGGAGTATTTATGCAGCTTTAAGGCCATACTTTAAGGGGGACATTGGCAAATTGACCTTCTGTCTGGATGTTTTATCCATTATCAAAAGTGGAATATTGAAGTTTCCTACTGTTATTGTATTGCTGTCAATTTCTCCTTTCAGATCTGCCAATATTCGATTTATACAATTGGGTGCCCCAGTATTGGGTAGGTATATATTTATAACTGTTATATCTTCTTGTGTTATCATTATATAATGATCTTCATCTCTAGAGACAATTTTTTAATTAGAGTCTATTTTGTCTGACAAAAATATAGTCATTCATGCTTTCTTTTGGTTAACATTTGGCAATATCTTTTGACATCAGTTCACTTCCAGCCTACGTGCTTCCTTAAATCTAAAGTGAGCCTCTTGTAGACAGCAAGTCACTAGATCTTGTTTTCTTCATAATTCAGTCTTGACACATTGTCTGTTTCTAGGAATTTAACCATGTCTTCTAAATTATCCAATTTGTTGGCATATAATTGTAAATAAAATCCCTTATGATCCTTTTTTATTTCAGAGGCATCTATTGCCTTAATTTTTGCCCCTACTCATCAAGGTCTGAGGCACCCACAAATTTCCCCAATTCTCCTGAACTCAACCCAATGTTCTTAAAGAAGGCTTTGTTGTCAGAAGATTTTAAAGACCAATTTACTTCAATATTTTCAAGATATTATACTAGAAATCATACTTTATCCATGTTTCCTTTGGTTTGTTGTGTCCCAATATATAGCTGTGGGTAGTAAAAGTGGAAGAAAATTTTAAAAACGAGGGATTTATATGGGTTTAAACCAAATACATTTATCTTTCAACATAGTACATTTCCTAATTTTTCTCTGTTGGAATTTTCCTATAAAGCTGGAAGGAATCTTAGCACTATCCAGTCTGGCTTTTTCATTACCCAGATGAGAAAACTGCCTGCCAGGGAGGTGAATACACTTGTACAAGGCAACATGACTAGGAGGAAGATAATGAAGGTGAGAATCCAAGCCTACCAATTTCCAGAGGAAGTGAAGCAGCTTCTCAAGCATTTACTTATAGTGTCCTATTGTTACCACTCCAAAGTTATTAAAGAGAAATATTTAGTCACTTCCCTATTAATATACTTACTTTCATATTTCTTTACAACTCATTTCATTTGGTATGGGGGATACAGGATAATGCAGAGATTATGAGGTAAAGCACAAACAGCTGTATAAACAGCACAAAAACACAAAAAAGTGGTGGTTGTCCCATAAACACAAAGATCAGAATAACTAGGCTAATCAACATCATTTCACCAATTTCTAGTGCAGTGAAAAGTAAATGTCTACCAAGGGAAAGATTGAATGGATATACTTTACTGGTAGAAGTATTCATGGAACTGAAAGATAAATGAAATCCAACACGGTTAGTAGAAAGCACGAAAGATAAAATTGATAAGGTCCTAAAAAAGGAAATATTGTTGACTGAGACTACAGAATTAATACAGGAGGAATTAACTATCTGTTAGAAACTTTTCCAGAAATAACTTTGAGCCTCAAAAAAAAAAAGTTGGAAATATGTAATTGTGCAGATAAGGCATCACACTAAATGTTTTCTAGCATAAATAAATATGTAAATGAATGTAATAAATATTAGTTTTGTAATTATTTTCTTAATATATTTTTAAGGTTTTGAAATACAGAGCTAAATCTTTGTATATTTCTCTATCCTCATCCTAGTCAAAAGTTATGAATAAATACTGATTAAAAACAATAATGATGGTTTGAGGAGAATAATGATGCCATAGCTAATGCAAATGAATGATAGTAATTATGACTTCAGGGCAAGGAGGGGGATTAAACAATCAAAATTTGTTAAAACTGATTATTCAGAGGCCAATATTTGGGGAATGCAAATATCTCTATTGCTAGACAAGTATACTCTATTATCAAAATAAGTAGTTTAATAATTCCTATGTCCTTAAGGAATTACTATTACAATTTTACTATTTTCATTTTCTATTATTCCATATTTCAATAAGAATATCTACTGGTTGGTTTGTTTCTTGTAACAAGAAAAAAGAAAAAGGTATATTCATGAATAGTCAGTAAAATAAATGTCCGGTTATAAATTAATAAATTATCTTTCTCACTCACCTGGGGACATCACTAATATACACCTTTACTTTAGGACCTATCTTATACCCTTGAATGATTTGTACATAAAAGTTCTAAAACTAACCTTTGCAAAGAAGAGAGACTCAACACTGAACTAGCCAAAATAATGTCTGCCAGTCCCCCTGCAAAAAGTTAATATTTATTGCTTTGAAATGATCAAATAAAAACTATATTTCATATCAAGTGAAGGAGACAGAGAATATAAAAGGTATCTCTCCAGAGGGGGGAAAACAGTAAAATAGTTTTCTTGAGATACATATTCAGTTCTATTAGGTTAGAGAAATCAATTCACATAAGGACATAAAACACTAGTCACATATAAAAGAGAGATAATTATTAATGTTAAGAAAACAGCCATTTGTGTCAGAAAGAAAATGTTATTGTAGTAAATAGTAAAAACAATGATTAAATAGCAACAACTAATGTGATGTAACTAAATTGGAGAATGCAGGCAAGGGTGAAGTGAAAACGGTTGGTGGGAGGGCTATGATAAAAGCTAAGTCCTCATTACCCATAGTAAGACATCAAAACATACTATCTCTAAATTTTAAAAAAGGATAAGAAATACAAGTTTAAATATACTATTTAGAAACAGAGGCAAAATCAGAGGAAGCAACTTACAGAGCTAAAAATAATCGTATCAAGAAGCGCGAAGCAGGAAGGTTGGGGCAGGGGACCCTGGCAGTTCTTCGTCAACCTTGACTTTTTAAAATGGAAATTTTAAAGATGAGGATGATGCCGCTGGGAACCTCAGTGAAGAATGATTTATTTCAGAATTTATATTCTTAATGTTTTCCCCTGCTATATAGAAAACTGTAGACTTTTAATTGGGGGAAAAGGGAAAAAAAGAACAATGAATAAAATTTGTTATGGCCTTCAAATAGAAACTTAGCAAAATGAGTAAGCACAGTTATCGATCAATTTGATTAAATAAGTAAATTACACATGGAAATACACTCTGGCATTCTTTTTTATTGTGGCTTCAAAATACAGGCTTCTGACATGTTGTAAAATGTATTTCTGCATTGTTGTTTCCTTCTAGTCTTCAGATTTAACCAGACTTTTGTCAATAGATCTGCTAAAAATTGAATAGAATATTACCACAAGATGGCAGCTTTGAACATATTTCAAAATGTTGATTATGAACATCAAATGCCTCCAACTGAAATGAACAGTGAAGACATCTGCTATTCCTTTGCTGGTTTAAAAAATGTTCATGTGATCCTTGAAAGTAGAAGGGATGAAATTTTCATTTTGGTGGAAATGTGTTTATGTGATTAATAACCTCCACATGGCTGAAATCTTCAACTAAATAATAATGATGAAAATGTATCTTCTTTATGGACTAAAACTCTTATGTATACATCATCCCCCTTCATCATGATCACTGATCATCAAGGTCTTCTGGACCACAAAATGAAGAGCGAATGGCATATCACCCAAATGGTTTCACATACAATAGATGATTATGCCAGGACCAAAGACACTGATAATTTGTGACAAGGGTGAAGGCGCTAGCCAGCTAGGGGAATCGGCTGAGAATACAAATAGTGAAAGTCATGGTTCACTTTGCAGATGTACATACACCTATAGCTTTCAAAACTGGCTTAACACAAGGGTAAAAATAAAATTCATTTTTAACATACCTTGAAAAAATTCTGATTTATAGAATAGTTGCAAGAATACAATGAACTCTATGTACATTGTACCTAGATTTACCGGTTGTCAATATTTTGAACATTTGCCTTGTCACTCTATTTCCATGTATATCTATGTATATATTAGTATTATTAATATTTTTCCTGAATAAGATTGAAAGTAAATAGCAGCTAGTAGGCCCTTTATCCCTGTTTCAGTGTGTGCCTCCTAAGAACAATGACATTCTCTTACGTAACTACAATATTAACCATCAGGAAATTTAAAATGGATATAACATTATCTTCTAATGCATATCCCATATTCGAATATTTCCAATTGTTCCAATACTGTCCTTTAGACTAATGTTTTTAAATAACCAACTCAAAACTTTGAAGAAGAAATAAAAATAGTGTGACATAAAAATATCAACAGTATAAGGGAAATTTAAAGAGCAGAAAAACGGTGAGGAGAGGATCTTCTATCGAATTCTGTTTGAAAAAACGTCAACATCTGTTTGTGATAGGCAACATTGCAGGACTAACTTGGATCCACACAGCCCTAGGTGGGCTTCCTGTCTCTTCCACTTATTAGCAATGTGCCCTTGAGCAAGTTGCCGCATTTCCTTAAACCCCAGTTTTCTTATCTGTAAAATAAAGGAGATTCTTACAAAGTAGGAATTCTTAGAACATCAAAAGTGATAATGTAAGAATACCCCCAATGCTTAGAATGTAGTAAGTGCTTAACACATTTTAATTTTTATTCCTAGAATCATGAAAACTTAACTCTTTCCAACAATCTCCTTAAAAAATGATTTGGCAAAAAAAAATTTATGCTCCAAAGTTAAATCTCTTGGTTCATGATACCATGTTGCACGCTGGTTTCCAACCGAACGCACTCATCCCACTGCCATCGAGGGGCATGTCACAGCTAATTATCTGTCATCACGCCCTGTTGCATAGGCAGTACCTTGCCTGCTGCTGCTGGGACCTCAGCGCTGTCTGTTGATTCATTTGCATTGCCTCCTGAGTGTCTCTGCTGTGTACGGATCACACAGAATGAAGCCCAGGGGCCAACTGGCAGGCCCATCTGAATTGTGGAACATATCTAAGTCCCCTCCTCATTACTTAGTGAGTAATGTGGGGGATGTTCCCTGGTTCACACACCCTGGCAATGTAAACGGTCATCTGCTGCCTCATCTGCTTCTCCGCGTCTGGGGTGCAGGACCAGATCGGCTGAGGAACTTTGCTAGCACTTATGCAAATAGCTATGGGAGCTCCTGGGTTTGGCAACATTCCTTTCGGAAGCCTCATTTGTGGCCGCACCGTCTGCCTCTTTTGTGCTTTCACAGCTTTGTGAGGCAACCTCAAAATAGATCTCTTCCATACTCAAGTTGTATTTATGTCCCTTTACCGTGGAAAGACTAAAACCCTTTCCAGTACGCTTAGTGGACCCCGTTCGGTGTCTGAGAGCCTGTGATGTTTTCATTTAAACTCTGAAAGAACACGTATTTGAGACAGAATCAGTACTATGCATATCTAGTTCTGATTCCTCAATTTAGATTAAAACACATAAGTAAATTCTTACAGCCTGTGTAGACATAGAACAAGTCCCAAACTGTTAGGCATGTATCTATAATATACTTTTGTTACAATATAAACATTATTCCAAATAAACTGCATAATACTTTTAAAAAATAAAATGAACCTGCTTTGAATTTTTAAATTAGCTTTAAAGTACTGACTTCAGGAAGTAACTCTGGCATCCACAACAGGGCATTACTGAGTGACGAGGACACAGTAATCTTGGCATGAATTCTTATTTCATTAGTAGATGAAGTTTCTTAATTTTTCCTTCTCTTTTCTCTACATCGTGCCATACTTTGTACTATGAGATACTCCTTTAGAAACTAAATTGAATGTCTGCTTGGAAAAGAGGGGAACAAGTAAAGCATTGTAAATCAGCCCTTACTATGGGAAATTTATGAGAGGCTGTGAAATCCACGGGAAATAAGTGATGCTTAAAGCTGATTTCCTCTAGGTGTCAGTATAGTCCTAGAACATTCAAACCTTGGATGTAATGAAAAAAGAGCACAGTAAAATAAATGTTTATTGCCAGTCCATACTATTTATACATTTGAAAGATTTTTCTTTTGAAAACTGAACTAAATTTGCAACTATGAATGTTCATCTGCAGATGACAGAATGGATTTTGTACTAGAAAGAACGAAATGTGGTTATGATATATTTCCACCAACACACACTGTTTTCTACATATTTTTTGGCATTGTAAGACCCTATCATTCATTGTTAGATACCATAACTTACCCTGTCTTGTATATACACATTAACATTTTAAGAGCTTAATAAACATAATCTTAGAAAATTATTGATACTTATTCAACAATTGGACCCAATTTAACATGCCCATTGGCATGGAGTCTTGCATTATATCTTGATCATCGACATGTAGATTTGTTTAGTTAGATTAACATAGAATTTTAATGGTAATATAACATATTAATAAAAATATGTTAATGAGTGTTCAATTGATATTTATCATAACATGTACTCTATTAAAACACTGAACTCCCCATTCGTCTAGCCATAGAGAATCCTTCTCTGTCTTTTCTCTAAATTAAGTTTCCTCAGTAGGTTAGATATCACCTGGATGCCTCCCATTGATCAGACCAAGGTAGCAATAGTGACATTTCTGCACCTATATGTTTAGTATATTTCAGAAATTCATTATATCCTACCTCATAATTTTATTCCAAACGTTATTTTTAAAAATGTCACATCTCCCGAAAATTAAAAAAAAAAAACCAATAAATAGTCACATACACTTCATTTATTTTATCAGTTATGGAGATTTTATGATGTTTTATCTCTCTGAATAAATACATTGACATGTAATTTTAAGTAAAACGTATTTCTGAAGAGCTAATAGAAATCATTGTTAATCAAAAACTTGGGTGACGTAAATAACCCAGCCAGTTTTCCATGAAGTCTTCGATCTAATTTTTTATGACACTTGAGGGATGTATGTACATATATAAGTATCTACATGTATGCTGGTATGATCCGTAGTCCCCCCAAAATGCTGGAGATCTGATGAGGCAGATCCCACACACAGAGCAATCAGGAAGCAACAGTGCATTGACAGGAACTTTGAGATCCCTTTCAGAGCTCACACGCCAAAGCCAGCACAGTCTCCATCCTCTGAACACGCAGAGCACTTTGGGTCTCATGTTTCTAACATGATCTGATGAGGGAGCAAACTATGGAGAAGCTTAGATGGCCTAGATTACTAATCTATTCGGGTCTGGAGGACATCACTGGAAAATTCAGAAACATGGCTCTAATGACCTCACAGACAACTCCATTCAATAATAGCAAAATGTGGTCCCTCTCTGATCAAGGAGACAGAAACTAAAAAAAAAAATTGAACTAGGCCGGGCGAGGTGGCTCACGCCTGTAATCCTAGCACTCTGGGAGGCCGAGGCAGGAGGATTGCTTGAGCTCAGGAGTTCGAGACCAGCCTGAGCAAGAGTGAGACCCTGTCTCTACTAAAAAATAGAAAGAAATGATCTGGACAACTAAAAAAATATATATATATTATATATATATATATAATATATATATATGTAAAATTAGCCGGGTATGGTGGCGCGTGCCTGTAGTCCCAGCTACTTGAGAGGCTGAGGCAGAAAGATCCTTCGAACCCAGGAGTTTGAGGTTGCTGTGAACTAGGCTGACGCCACAGCACTCTAGCCCGGGCAACAGAGCAAGACTCTGTCTCAAAAAAAAAAAAAAAAAAAAAAATGCTAAACTAAACACCATGATGGAAGTGACACTGCCTACTAAATAAATGAATGTTTATTCATTCCTTTTTTGAATAAGTGACAAATTGTTAGACTATCCTGGGCAACAAATTTTCCACATTCCTACAGCCGACCCTACTGATCACGTCACTCTCACGGTTGAATATATGAGATTACAGTTGAAGATCCAGGTTCTCTAGAGAATAGAATTGGAACTATGCGAACTTTCTTTGAGGCTTTATTTTGCATTTTGTCAAAGCATCAAAAAAATTCTATTTTGCTTCAGTAGAAGTTTTAAAGAATACCTTTGGAGATCTCCAGAACAACTATTTTATAAGTTTAAAATACTGTTTGGCCACTATAACAAATTACCATAAACCTAGTGGCTTAAAACAACACAAATTTATTTTCCTTCAATTCTGGAAGCTACAATCCCAATTATCAGTTTCGATGAGCTGACATCAACGTGTAGCTGGGCTTGTCCTCCCTCTGGAGGCTCTGGGGGATAATCCTTTTCCTTTTCTTTTCCAGCTTCTAGAGCATTTTACCTTGAATTCCTTGGCTCATGGCCCCTTCCTCCATCTCCAAAGCCAGTAAGACGACATCTCTCTCTGACTCCGCTTACATTTGTTTCTGCCACATGGCCTTCTTTGCCTGGGTCAAATCTCCCTCTGCCTCCACCTTATAAGAAAATTTATGATTGTATTTAGGGACCACCCAGATAATCCAAAATAATCCCTCTATCCCAAAGTTCTTAATTTAATCATGTCTGCAAAGTCCATTTTATCATGTAAGGTAACACTCGCAAGTTCCAGAGATTAGGACCTGAATATCTTTGGGAGCCATTTTTCAGCCTCCCACAAATGCTTTCTTTGTGTGCCCATTTCAAGAAATTGGCTCAGTTATTACCAACAGAGAAAAACGAGGCCAGTTCCAAATTTTTCATTTTTCTTCATTAAATTGCCATGAAAAGTTTATCCTTAGCCTTTTTTTTCTGGCAATGATAGAAGACTCTGAATCAAAACTGTAAAACTGACTGGAGAATTTTGCTTTATACTCATAAATCTTCCATGAAGTTTCCTGCTCTCCAATTATTTTCCCTCCTCTCCACCTGGAATCCTTATTTTTTGCTATATTTCTACTCAAATTACTCCTATGGTAAATATTTTGGTTTCAACATTTAACAGAGAATTTCAAATTTTCCCTCTTAAACCTAGTTTGTTTGTTTTCCTTTTTTTTAAAGGTCCATGTCATCAGGATGGCTTTAGAAGTCACAGCTTTCACAAGAAAGGTTAACTCACCTGCCCTTATAAAAACATCTTTCAGACTTAAGAAGAGTCCCAAGGGGGCACCCTCAGTTCATTGCTCTTTGCAGGCTATGAAGTCCCCTTAGGTGATCTCAATCATTTTCATAGTTTCAACTACCATTCTTAAACTAATAATTCCCAAATCTCTGTATTTAGCCTTTGCCACTACCATGAGCATCAGTTTCACATGTTTAACTGAAGGCTAGACAAATCCATTTGACTAGCTCTCGAGAACATCAAATTCCATGTATCCCAAATGGAACTATTTATTTTCCCTACAAAAAAATGCCTCATCCTCCTTCACCCTGTGCCTCAAAGTGCTATCATTCACGAGTCACTTCAGCGGAATCCTGAAAGTTATTTTGGATTCCTCCTTTCTCCTTAAACTGCCAGTCGGTCACCTCATCTTTATAATGAATATACTCCATGTCTGCTCATGTATCCTCCAAAATATTTTTCAAATGTCTTTTCTTTCTCCAGTCCTTTACCACTGCCTAGATCTTTCCAAAGCTTAAGAAAAGCCTACGACATTTTCACTTTGTGAAACTTTCAGTATGTTAACACGTGAAAATAAAAATGCCACATTGGTTATAAAATATATATATATGTTACATACATTGAATAAATTAATAATTCAATACAAGTAAAACTGTGCTATTCATGAGACAATTATAGGACATAGAAAAAATTCAGAATGTGTTTCAGGAAATGTGGCTAATACTGGAGTATAAGTTTAAAATTATTTGATAATATAATGTATTCTTTCAAAACTATCAGTATTTATCTGAGACTGAATATGCAATCTCATCTGTAGATAATATTAACATCTATATTTAAGACTGTCCGGATAGGAGTCCAATACTAATGGCCTCCCTGTCACTTCCCTTTGCCCTGACTCTCTATTATGGGTAAAACCGGAAGACTGAGCCTCCAAATCTATCCTCCTCGCCACCAACAGACCAGTCTACTAAGTCTTGACTATCTCCCTGCCCCATTTACAACAGTAAAGTACAATCTCCTTAGCACGGCGTCCTGTGCCTTCTGTGACCAGTCTGTGATAGCTCTTTCTACAGTAGGCTCGTCTTTTGTTTCTTCCACCTCCCAAATTTTCAGTTCTAGGATTATAAATTGCTTTTCTGAAAAACAATGTTTTTTCTTACTTCCGTGCTATCTTTCATGCTATTCCCTCTGGTCTACCATTTCTGCATATGACTACTTCTCAGGGGTCCACCAGGCAAGAGTCATCCACCCCAGGTATCCTCTCCCAACCGCACAGCAAGGGCAAGGTCCTCCTCTAGGGTATGGCCCTCCTCTGGGGCATGTCTCTCCTTTGTACTGCAATTTGCCCAGGGCATATCCTTGGCAGTTCTCATGCCTGCAGCCTCTTATTTCTGTGTTCTTTGAGGGCAGAAAGCACATCTTACTTATTTTTTGTGACCAGCTATGCTACAGATTGCCTAGGGCAGAGTGGAAACAAACAGATATTTATCAAATTGAACAAAACTGTGTGAATTTGAAAGGTGCTGCCGTCACATCTCCCAACTTCCACCAGGTGGCACTATTTTATTCTCAATAGAGACCAAGTCACAAAAATAGGAACTCATGCAAGGGTGGTGTTCAGTATCTTCCTATATGTATTAATATAAACCCATGCGTGTGTTTGTGCATGTATAGAATGGAACTCTTCTCATAGGTATTCTTTACTAGTGCAAAATACCGACGGTCAAGTTGATAATTTCCTTTACATCTTTACAAAAGCAAAGTCAAAAAAATATTAAGTTAGTAGGCAGTTATTAGAGTGGATCTCCTTAAACAAAAGGGAACTGGTGTTTTTCATTTATAGTGTCATTGCCCAAAGATTTTCAAAAGTAGAGGTGACACTGAATTTCGATGGTTGGGATGATTCGAGTACATTCCCAACTAGTGAGACAGGAGGATGGGAAGATTTGGGGGCTTATTAGCAAAGGGCCCCTGCCCAGGACAATTTTCTGGCAATTTTTCTCTTCACTGCCTCAAGTATGAGCACTGGATAATTCTTGCCTTTAAATCATGATGTGTAGGATTAAACATTATGCAAACTATAATACATTTAAAGTATCTGGAACAAAGAAGAAACTGAGGATCTGGTAATGATGGCAGTGATGATTAGAGACAGCAGGAAACAGGAATTTCATCTGGCCTTGAAGTTTAAAGAATCCGAACTGCTTTTTATTTTTTCAACAGACTACCTGGGCTGGAATCTGTTTCAACCACTTTTTGATGTGTAACAAGTCATCTAAGCCTCATTTTTCTTAACTATAAAATGAAACTTATAGCAATTCCTGCCTCATTTGGTTCTTAGAGGGATTGACTTCAATATTGCCCATTAGTCTAATTAGCACTAGCAGAGCAAGAGTAGTAAGTCTTAATGTGGCAAATTATTTGCCCAAAGTTCTATCCATCAGTCCCAAACCATGGTTCAAAGCTAACATTTCAGTTCAGAATGCTGATCCTACTAAAGTTGCTGGGCTCAGAGAAATTATGTTTAGATAATTCAAAATGGGGTTTAAAAATGGAATTTAATGTGTATTTTGTGACCTCTCTCTCTGAAAGAACGTGCTCTTTCTCTTTAAAGAAACAAAGCCCTTCCACCTGGTCTCTCTCTCTCTCTCTCTCTCTCTCTCTCTCTCTCTCTCTCTCTCTCTCTCTCTCTCTCTCTCCATATATATATAGATATATATATGGCAGATGCAACTGTGCAGTTGCTGCCTTAATTCCCATGCTCTTCCTTCCCCTAGTTGAGTGAAAATATATTTTATAATAATGACATTGTTAACAATAATATTCTATTTGGAAGCTCTGCCTTTCCTAAGCAGAGATTAAGTACATCTTTCTTAAATATTGGGTAGCCACTGAAGAAACAAGAAACTTGGAGGGTGTGTGTGTGTGTGTTTAAATAAAAACATGATGACCTAGAAAATTATCCCTTTTTATTATTCCTTATTAGTCACCAGTGCCCACTTGGGTGTTTGCTAGTCTAACTAGCACACTGCCTACTACTTCCATGGTTGGAACACAAAAGCATAGGGAAGTGCATATCTGAGCAAATGACTATCTCCCTCAATAAGTAGTTAATTTCTAAAATTCCACAGTTAAAGATTCATTCTTTTGACTTAAAACCTTTGACCCCTGGTAAACACATGCCTGAGCAGGTGACTCTTGAAGTCTTATTTGCACCTAAGTATGAGTGATCTTATCAGATTACCTCCCTTTAAACAGGTTTTGAAAAGGCAAGGTTGTAGAAGCATTAAGTCTTCAAAACCTGGAGGGGGACTTTAGGGGGGTGGTTTTTGGGGGTACACTAATCCCATCATTTTATATACTCCTCCCAATTATGCAGAAGTTCCTATTTTTCACATATTTATTCTAATTTTATAGAAAAAGTGAAGTGCAGAGAGGCCAAGTAACAGCAAGTAGGAGAAGTTTTATTCAGATGAAAATCTGTATCTTCAAATTATATACAGTCAAAGGCCACAAAAGAATATTTTGGTCAATGGTGGATTGGGTATACCACGGTGGTCCCATAATGTTATAAAGGAACTGAAAAATTCCATTCATTTAGTAACATCACAGCTGTCTCAAGGACCATCTTAAAGGTCATAGTGCAAAGCATTACCCACGTGTTCGTAGTGATGCTGGTGTAAACAAACCCACTGTGCCGCCAGTCATATAAAAGTCTGACACATACAATTACATACAGTACCCAATACTTGATAATGAAATGAATGACTATTTTACTGGTTTATGCATTTACCATACTAAATTTTTATTATTATTTTAAAGTGTACTCCTTCTACTTATATACATTTTAAAAAGGTAACTGCAAAACAGCTTCAGACAGGTCATTCGGGTGATATTCTAGAAGTAGGCATTGTTATGTCATAAGAGATGACTGCTCCATGGGTGTGATTGCCCCTGAAGACAGTGGGACAAGATATGGAGGTGGAAGACAGTGATATTGATGATCCTGACCTTGTGTAGGCCTAGGCTAATGTGTGTGTTTGTGTTTGTGCCTTAGTTTTTAACAAAAAAGTTAAAAAAAATTAAAATACAGAAAAGCTTATAGAATAAAGATATAAAGAAATAATATTTTTGTATAGCTATACAATGTGTTTGTGTTTTAAGTTGAGTGTTACTACAAAGAGTCAAAAAGTTTTTAAAAATTGAAAAATTCATAAAGTTTAAAAGTTACAGTAAGCTAAGTTTAACTTATTATTGAAGAAAGAGAAATTTTTATAAATTTAGTGTAGCCAAGCATACAGCATTTATGAAGTCTACAGCTGTGCACAGTACTGTCCTAGGCCTTCACATTCACTCACCACTTGCTCACCGACTCGAGTAGAGCAATTTCCAGTCCTGCAACCTCCATTGACGGTGAGTGCCCTATACAGGTGTACCATTTTTAATGTTTTATACTGTATTTTTGACTGTGCCTTCTCTATGCTTTCATACACAATGCAGTATGCAGCACAGTAACATGCTGTACAGGTTTGTAGCCTAGGAGCAATAGGCTAGACCATGTATGAACTCTATGATGTTCACAGACACATTTCTCAGGACGTATTTCCACCACAAAGTGATGCGTGATATATATCCCCAGTTCAGACTATGAGACCACGATAAGATTGACTTTATCAATGCACAGTTCTGTCTTCGATGCTCTGCCTCTCCCAGTTCATATTTTCCCAAGGCTGCCACGTTAAGGACAAGTAAAAAAAAAAAAAAGGGATTCTTTAAATAAGGAATCCTTGTTAAAATGGCAACCGTAACTTTACAGCTCTTATCCGTACATCTTGATCTGTCTCCCTTGTCATTCCACACATACTAATAAGTTTAATATATGTAAGAAACTTGAAGAATGTGTTTTAACTTCTAGCCTATCTTTCAGCAGCTATGAGTGTTCATAGAAAATATGACAAAAAGGAGTGACTTTATGAACTTTTCTCCACAACTAAAAATTATTTCACTGGCTAGCCCAACTGTTTCCTTCCCCCACTTAAAGCAACTAAAATTTTAAGAGATGTGGTAGAGAAATGTAAAATGATATTATACTGCTTTTCTTCACAGAATTGAATATAGACATTGAAACTGACCTCTGTTAATATTCTTTCTAAAATTTCAACATTATAGCTTGACATAACTAACAGCATTTTGCAAAAGTGATGGCTCTATCGTGAGGTTTTCGGCATTTCTGTCACTGTCTTGACAGATGGTAAAACACATTTCTACTAGCAAAGGGACGAAAGCAAATATATCTAAATTCTTGGTAAGCAAGTGTTTGTTAGAGCAATGCCAGGCCAGATCTCATATATCACCTTTTAAAAACCAACCACTTTGTTGAAATGTAACAATGATAGAGAACCTATTCAGTAATCATGATCCATGATGCAATTTTCTTATTTGTCTAGAAATGTGGTTTTCTAAAGTGCTCTCTTTAGTCGACTAATCAAAGAGACTATAAAAATAAACCCTTTCAAGTGAAGAATTTATAAGATCTGGCAAAGGTTTCATTTATTTGTTCATTGATTCAATTCATTCGACCAGTAATATATTACAAGTATAGTGTGCATAAGGTGCTATGAGTTTACAAATATGTGTAAGGCAAGGGCCTTGGTCTCTAGAAACTTAAAATGTAGGAAACCCACATATCCAAAACAACCCTGCAAAATAGTGTTTGATAAACAAGTACAAATTTGATAAACAAATAACTGTGCTGAGAGTCCCAGCAAGCTATGGTAAGAGTCAAATGTCTACAGGGGCCAGTAGGTAATATAAATGAATGAGATGCATCAGGAAACATACACCCTTCTGAAAGGACAGCTGCCACCCAACCTAAGGTAACTGCTATCGTGCAAGTATGCATAGGGGAGAAAAAATATCTTTTCTTTCTACTTATCTTATGTGCATTGGCTGCGGCCCCTGCAACAAAAGACAAATCAACAAAATAAAGGCATAAACATTTATTTAATGTAAGTTTTGTGTGACATGGGAACCTTCATAAGGAAATGAAGACCTGAAGAAATGACTGAACCCGAGTGTTTTTGTACTTGGTTTGATGAAGTGTGGACTGTTGTGCAGAAATATGACAGGGTGAGAGGATGAGCTAAGTATAATAAGCTGAGGAAAATTTAGGAAGCTTCGTTGATTAGGATTTTTCTCAGAGTTCCTCCATCTTGGAGATAAGGGTATTCCTTTCCTCCAGGTATAGGGAAGGCCCCTTTCACATAAGAATCTTTACCTGCTTTAGGGAAGAGTGCTGGGGGATAGATCAGAGATTTCCCTATTTCTGCCATTTTCCCAAACTTCTTCAGGTGAAAATATTCAATATGCCAAAGTGCCATATTTTAGGGTGACATGTCCTGAATCTTATCACATGCAAGTTCAAGATTGTCAGGTTTTATTATGTTTCAAAAGGAAATTCATCTTTTTATGTGGAAATCTCTCAACATTTAATTAGTATCACCTACAGATTTTTTTTAGAAATACTGTGCAGTCTTAATAAAAACATACAAAAACAAAAGAACAACAAAAATTCAACTTGCAAACTCTGTATAGTTTTCAAGTGAGGAAAAATCCTGCATCTGACCAGCATGACCTAGAAAGATGCAAAAGACAGTATTGTAGTTGTGTCTTAAAAAGCAGATAAAATTTTCAAAAGACGGCAGGAAAAATAAGCATTTCAAGTGAAGGCAAAGTTTTGAAAAAAGAGAAGTCAGGTGGAAAATGTATTTAGGACTCAGACAGCTGTGGTTTTTTTTTTAACACATCTTTAGAATTCTTTATGTGGAGATACCTTAAGTGTTCATTGACAGACTAATGGATAAAGAAAACGTGTGTGTGTGTGTGTGTGTGTGTGTGTGTGTGTGTGTGTGCGCGCGTGCATATACATACATATAATGGAATATTATTCAACCATTAAAAAGGAGATCCTGGCATTTTTAACAACACGGATGAATCTAAAGGACACTATGCTTAGTGAAATAAGCCAGGCACAAAAGGACAAATATTGTACAACCTCACATATATGTGGAATCTAAAAAAGTCAAACTCATGGAAGCAGAGGGTAGAAGGCTGGTTGCCAGGGGCTTGGCAGGGGCTTGGGGGGAAGAAATAGGGAGATGCTGGTGAAAAAGTACAAACTTTTAGTTATAAGGTAGATAAGTTATCGGGATTTAAGGTACAGTATAGTGACTATAGTTAATAGTTCTTATTGTATACTTGAAATTTTCTAAGAGAGTAGATTTTAAGTGTTTTCACCACAAACACACAAAATGGTAACTATGCAAGGTGATAAATATGTTAATCAGCTTCATTGTAGTAATAATTTCACAATGTATACATATATCAGATTACCACATTGTACACCTAAATAAATATAGTTTTAATTAATCAATTATACCTCAATAAATCTGGAAAATAGAATTTTTTATGATGTAATTATAGTGATCTATTGATCCTTCAAAATTGATAGTGAATATACAGTAGTACCTTAAGATTTAAACCATTTTGAAATATAAGTTTTTTCTTATTATTACAGAATGAAATGTGTCTCATTGAGAAAATACAGATAGGCCAAGTTAAGACAATGCTATCCATTATCCCATCACATACAACTGTGAACATTTTTAAAATAAAAATAATAATATCTAACATTTACTGCACATTTACTACACTCCGGATACTGTATTAAGTACTCTTCAAGTCCTCACATAATTTTTATTGTAAATATAGATTTTAGGCAAAAATTGATTATAATATATATATTGCCTTTATCCATTTATATGCAAAAATATTATGAGTATCATTCTATGTCATTATATATTCTACGGTGTCACCTTTAATTCCTGCTTACTATCCATTGTAGTGGCAATTATTTAACCAATTCTCTATGTTAGAATATTTGTCATTTTTCCCTCTGTAAAGTATCAATTTTGTTGGATTCAACCAAAAGAAAAAAAGATCCAACTCAAACTGCTTAAACAGCATTAAGTGGCTTGTTAAGGCTCAGGCTCACATAACTGATTCAAATCCACAGGTAGGGCACTGGTTAGCTGTGGTGCAATCAGAGCTCAGACTCCATTTTTTCTGATATCTTCTTGGCCCTTCTCTTCTCAAAGGGTTTGGTTAGTTCTCTGGCTGGTGAGAAAAAAAAGTTACCATCAGTTCTGCTCCTCACATCCAAACACAGCAACACCCAGAAGAATATAAATTACCTTTTCCAGCATCCCCAACAAATGTCCTCTCATGTCTCATATACTCATTTATGAAACATTTCCTATGATGAGAGAAAGGCTTCCAATGGGTTGACTTAGGCCAGTATTTCTAAATTAATCAGTGGAAAAAATGGATTTTCCTAAGACCATCAAGGCTCAACTCCAGGACTGAGAGCAGGAAAATGTTAGTTATGAATCAATAGGGGTGACATGGATTATTGAACATAAATCAAAAATTGTAAGGAAGGAATTAATAGATTGAATAAGCAACCAATGGCTTTCACTACAATGTATAACAATACAACAAACACCATTAGAAAAAGAAAAATAGAGAGACAATGAGGTTGTATACAACCTTAAGATTTTTTCCTAGAAGAGAATTGCTAGAGCAAAACAGATTTTTTTAAATGTGGGTTTTTGTGTGATTTGTTTTGTTTTGTTTTGTTTTGTTCGTGCAGTGCCAAATTGCCACAGAGTTGGTGTGCCAATTTTCACTCTTTCCAGCCATATCTGAGTTCCAGGAAAGAAAGGTCCATTTGGCTGACACAAAAGTGTAAGTGGTCTAAGTGGCTGATACTTGGTAAGACTAGAAACATAGTCTTGTACGGAACAATGAATATCCTTAACTTCCAGAGTGAGGGATTTAAACTTTAGTAGGAATTTAAACATTTTTACTGTTTTTTATTTGACATGCTACCTCTCCTAAAAGACATTTAAAAATGACTTAGATTACTGACATATGTGCAATAAGATCAATTAAATATAAATGAAGATGAATGAAAAGACAAGCTAGACTGGAAGAAAATATTTGCAAAAGACATCTTATAAAGTACTGTTATCCAAAATATATCAAAAACTACTAAAACTCAACAATAGAAAATGAACAACACAGTTAAAAAATAGGCAAACTATCTGAACAGACATTTCACCAAAGAGGATGTAGAGAAGGCAAGTAAGCAAATGAAAAGATGCTCCACACATCATATGTCATTAGGGAAATGCAAATTAGAATAACAATTAGATACCACTATGCATCTATTAGAATGGCTAAATCCATACACTGACAGCACCAAATGCTAGTGAGGATATGGGGCAATAGGAACTTTTATTCAATCCTGGTGGAAATGCAAAATGGCTTAGCTACTTTGGAAGACAGTTTGACAATTTCTCACAAAGCTAAGCATAATATTACTATACAATGCAGCATTTTTACTCCTAGGTATTTACCTACTGAATTAAAAAACTTAGGCTCACACAAAAACTTACACAGGGATATTTATAGCAGCTTCATCCATAATCACCAAAATGTGGAAGACATTCTTCAGTAAGTGAATGGATAAATAAACTATGGTATCTCTGGGCAATGGAATATTACTCAGCAATAAAAAAAAATGAGCCATCAAGACATAAGAAGATATTGCAGAAACTTAAATGCAAATAAGTGAAAGAAGCCAATTAAAGGGGCTAAATACGGTATGATTCCAGCTATAGGAGATTAAGGAGAAAACAAAATTACGAAGACAGTAGAAAAATGAATGGTTTCCAGGGATGTGTGGGAGGGAGAGTTGAATAGACTGAGCACAAAGGATTTTTAGGGCAGTGAAACTACTCTGCATGATACTGTAATGGTGGCTACATGTCATCATGTTTGTGAAAACCCGTAGAATGTACACCAAGCACGAACCCTAATGTAAACTATGAACTTTGGCTGATAATGGTGCATCAATGTAGGTTCACTGATTGTAGTAAATATACAATCTGTGATGAGAATGTTGATCGTGGGGGAGGTTGTGCATATGTGAGGACAGAGAGTATATGGTAACTCTCAATTTTGCTGTGAACCTAAAAGTCCTCTAAAAAATAAAGCTTATCAATTTATATTAATGTTTATATATAAACATACATATTTGAGGCATTTTTTTGTAAAAAGGAATGTTCCAATCCTACAATATTATTAAGGAAGAATGAAGAGTAAATGAAACTGGTGGAAAGATATAGGTAGAGAGCCTATTATAATTATCCAGACAAGGAGTTATAACATTTTAAAGTAGGGTGTCCGTAGATGACAACAGGATACACATGGGGAATAGAAGAAACAATAAGATTTGCCAACTGATTGACTGCTGACCTGTTTGGGGCAAGATTACACTGAATATTCCTAAAACTTGGGGAAAACTGTATTCAACTCTGTAATTCTCAAATGGCAAATAATCACTGTTAGCTAACCCTTTTCTGTCCTTTCATCCTCATCTCCTGTAACTTCTCTTTTTTATCTTTACTGAAGTATACTGGATTATTCGGCGTTCTCTAGAATGCCATATTCTTTCACGCTTTTGTAGCCTTGCACAATCTTTTCCCTAAGTTGAAGTATCTTTCCCTGACAGAGTAGATTAAAACATCAGGTTAGCCACTTATTGGCTGTGTGACTTTGAGTAAGTTAATCCTCTTTTGAGTTTCACTTTATTTACCCATAAAATTGAAGAAATAAAATAAAAATACACACCTCACAGGTTTGTTGAGGATATTAATTGAGATTATATCAAATACTATGCAGAGTACCAGAATATAGTCAATGTATGATAATTTTTGTCTTCTCCCTTTGCACTGATCCTTACACATACACACACACACACACACATACACACGCGCACACACATACACACACACACACACACACACACAGGCAGTTGCTGCTAATCCCATTTACTTTCTACCCAGCTCTCCTTAAAACTTGCCATGAAAAGACCCAATAAAATATTTACTATAAAAGTATAAATAATTGATAACCCACGAAGTGTTCTTTTGAGGTCTTTACTAGGTTACATAGAATTTTTTTTTTTTTTTTTTTTGAAACAGTCTCACTCCGCTACCCTGGCTAGAGTGCTGTGGCATCAGCCCAGCTCACAGCAACCTCAAACTACTGGGCTCAGGCGATCCTCCTGCCTCAGACTCCAAATATATGGGACTACAGGCATGCGCCACCATACCCGGCTAATTTTTTCTACTTATTTTTAGTTGTGCAGCTAATGTCTTTCTATTTATTTAGTAGAGACAGGGTCTTGCTCTTGCTCAGGCTGGTCTCAAACTCCTGAGCTCAAATGATCCACCTGACTCGGCCTCCCAGAGTGCTAAGATTATAGGGGTGAGCCACCGTGGCCAGCCAGTTACATAGAATTTAAGCCAAAAAAAAAAAAAATTATAATTGTGGGATTCAAGCATCAGGGATGACTGCAGAAGGTATTCTCTTGGGCAGATCTTTCCTGTGTTCCTTAAATGTTCTCTACCCATTGCTGTCCCCCTCCTCCAAAAGTCACCCAACCAACAAATTCTTCCTTACTCCCTCCAGTCATCAGGCCCTTCCTCTCTCCTGCTCTCTCCACCCGAGTGCATACCTGAGTGTGGCAGACGTCCTTGCTGGTATGACTTTTTCTTACCAGGTAGGTGGTGAGCTACTTGAAGAAGGGATTTAGTTTTTCAAATTTGCAACTGAGGGCTTTGCATGGAACCTGGAAAACCATAGATAATGACTAAATGTTTATTGAATAAATACATGTAAATTATTGATAGCAAAACAGCAGATATTTTTTAATTTAGTGCAAGAGAATTCTGACCCTTTCTTTTCCAAATGCCATTTCTGTGAATACAAATATTAACATTTGGGGACTATATTGAAATTGTCGTGGATAAGCTCTGAACTATTTATGATTTCTTTGTCAAGAGGAGGCATGGTCCTCTTTCTTTTCCTGCGCATATTATACCCCCACTGTGCCCCTGACCTAGAGAGTGGTGCCATTTGTGGAACACTGAGTGACACCTGACTTTCCTTTGCTTGTTTTACTTGTGACGAGCCACCCTAACAGAGTCAAGCCTCCTTCAGAAAAGTGAGCTTTTTTGCAAAGAGTTACATGAATAACGTAGTAGGCCGATACTGGCTCCCAGAGATATTTAATATATTCCCACTCTAATCCCAGGAACCTGTGAATGTTTTCTTATTTGAAAAGTGTTTTTTCCAGATGTTATTAAGTCAAGGATCTTGAGACGATAAGACTATCCTGGATTATCCAGATGGGCTCTAGATGCCATGACAAGTGTCCTTAGAAGCATGAGGCAGAGGGAGATTAGACACACACGTACAGAGGAGATGGCGACGTGAAGATGGAGGTAGAGATTTAAGTGACACACAAACCAAGGGCCCCCTGTAGCCATGACAGACGCAGGGAATGGATTCTTCCCCAGAGCCTCCAGAGAAGCACGGCCCTGTTGACACCTTGATTTCTGACTCTAGCCTCCTTAATTGTGAGAAAATAAGTTTCTCTTGTTGTAACCCCCAAGTTTGTGGTAATTTGCTACGGCAGTCACAGGAAACTATTCCAAATAGGAACAGATCTGAGGCAGGCAAGCCACCAATGACCTGAGCAACTTTAGAAATTATCAGCTTCCCTGTGGTTCTCTTACGCAAAATGCTCTAGCTTTTCTCTGTTGTCTTCTCCTTTTTCTCAATGTTTTTTTTCATCCACTCCCTATAGTTCTCTATCTCATATTTTCCACTTACTCTTACTTTCTGTTACATCATAATTTCATCCTGCCATTATTCCTCATTTTACTGCTTCTACGTCATGGAATTGCTCCGTGTATCCTTTCTGTGTTAAGTCCTGTCTCCAGCTGCCAAATCATTTCATTATTCTCCAGTTCACAGTCCTAAAACAGTGAAAATATTAATAATTGGCCCAGCATACCCTAGATTACTTTGGATCTGTTTCTCTTGTATCAGATCTATAGATCCAAACAGTTCAGTTCTATCAGCTACAGCTTGGGACTTACTGTACCAATATGGTGGCCTTTGTCCAGTCCTTTAACAGGGATCCCATAAATATGCAATTCCCACTAAATATGACTATGGGTGTGGTCCCATGTGACACATCTACCATGCTTTTTACATTCAGAAAGTTACAAGCAGGCTGAGGAGAGAATAATCCAGCCACTGTCATCAGCACCATATCTTTACAATACCCTACCTTACTGCTGCTAAAACAAAATGGAAATTTTGTAGCCATATGTTATCATAATGAGGTTCATTTTCATAGATCCTTGGGCAAGAATTTTGCATGCATATCACTGCAGTAATTTTGACAGTAAAATGACATTGCTTTGGCTAATCTATTCTGAGCACCTTTTTGAATGTCCAGGAAAAAAAAAATGGACATGTCTGGTCCGTTTACAAATAGACTTAGGTGTGCATACATAAGAGGCTCAGAGTTATTGTGAAAGTGGAATGGCCGAACATCTAATCATGGCTTTACATTGTTATGATTTCATGAGGTCATTTTATTAGACTGAACAAGCAGCAGACCCATCTGGGTTTGGACAGGATAAGAGGTACTAAGGATTCTTCCTTTCTCAAAATATCCTAAGTAAAGCAGCATTCAGGATGCAGGAAGTTACAAAAATACTTTTAGGGGATTTCCTGAAGGTAGTTATCGAGAACCAATTTTAATTTAAAAAGCAGCAGCATTTGACACAGGAGGAGGGGAGCAACAGGATATAATACTGTACACAAAAGCACATGCACATTTAATAGCAGTAAATATGGGCAATGTGACAAAGACCATTGTTCTGCCTTCCCAATTCCATCTGCTCCCACTCAGAAGGTAATTTGAAATGCTTTAGATATGATACCTGTAGGCATTGAAACAAAGACAATGAAACAAGGATGGAAATTTTAATACTCTTTAAAGTTTAATTGCCCCAATATTTTGGTCGTGCTCCCAAACTTGCACATTAATCACCAGCTTTTTGATATTTAATCACATTTCCCTGTGCTGTTTTATTTATTGCTATTTAACTTTTTAATAAATAAATTGTGTTTCAAAGAAACTGTAAGAACTACAGCAAATTATACTTTTTAATGAGAAACTATTTGCAAATGATCAGATTATTTTGATGAAATTCACGGATTGCTTTCAGAAAAGTATTAACTTTCCTCTTCTATGTTTTCTGCTAAACTAAGATAAGAAATAATTCAAATGGCTTCGTTTTGTTTTTCTAATCTGGGTACGATCTGCATTAGCCTTTAAGTAGATGATCTGGTTCTGAGGTTGAATGTTTGTTGGATGCAGCACACCTGCATCTCCAAGTGTAAACACAAGCTCCGTGCAGTCTTCGAACTTCAGAACTCACAGCAGCTCATCTGACCTACCAGCTTCCTTATTAGGGGAATAAAACCAGATACCTACCTCCCAAAGAACTCCCTTCTAGACATATTGGCACTTTCAATGTTAAAATTGAGAATTGGAGATTCCCTTAAAACTTCTACTAGAGTTTTCCATCTCATGTTTGTTTTCCTATCTGAAAAATCCATTTCTACCTGGTGACTGGCGGGGCAATGACCTCACTTTGAAGGTGAGCCCTTGACACATTCACACAGAGGCATCAAATTATGATTCAGATACTTTATAACTACTTAGATCAGCACACTGGTGGTTTCACTCATTCAAGTGGCAGAGCACCTGGAAGTCACAGATATTTTAGCAAATTTCCCGAGAACATTTATATGTGCTCAAAATAAACAAAAGCATTGTTTTATTCTAAATGAGTAACAATGTCATGCTGGATTTGCGGTGCCAGATGTTAAAGGTTTCAAAAAACTTGTGAGAGAAAAATTCAAAGGTAAGAAAAATCTACGAAATTAATACATTATTTCCCTGAGAATAAGAAAAGACTCCCATTATGGAATTTTATGTCAGGCATGGAACAAAGTATTGCATTTGAGCATAGTTTGTGAATGACTACAATCCAATAAATATAGTGTCCACAAGTAGTAACATGAGCAGAAAGTATGGAATCTGTGAGACCGAGAAAGAAGAGCTGAAAGAGACTTGAAAGAAGAGCTGTCCTTCGTCCAGAAAGACACTGACTTTAGGGATGTGCGCTATCTTACAAAGTTGTTTCTCAGTTTCAAAGTTTGACCAAAAATCCACTATCCATACAGGAGTCTAGTTCAGTTTAGCTTTAGCAAAATGAAACCCTGTCACCCAGTTCACAGCCATTGTACAATGGTACCAATGCAGAAAACATGTGGGAATTTGGGCGAATAGGAGCTTTTATGTCTAACACACAACGTCTCTTCATTTAAGCTCATCTTAAGCCATAGAGCTGGACTGCATTTTCAGTTTGATAATTCTGATAATGTATTTGTAGAACTGGTTTTATATAATTTTCATTATTCATGTGATGAAGTGCATTACCTTCCATTAATGAGCTCATTTCTTAATGAATCTAGCTTCTCTTCCTCAGAGATCCTTTAGGAATCTTAACCATGTGGTTAAGCATGGTTAAGCAGCAACATCTGCTGTTCATTTTTAGATCTTCTTAATGGGACTTTTTCAGCTCTTAACAATGGAAAAAGATCATTTCATATATAGCCCCCATCTTCAATAAGACTCATTAAAAAGATTGTTTAAAGGTATTTTTAAACTATTATTTTTTTTTGTAAAAAGGCTGTAGTTCTGACTCATGTTTAAGTGTCGGTTGAACAAGGAATGTTGTGAACCAAATTTGGGATAATTTTTTCTTCTTGCCAGGCGGTAGCTTTATGGTTTATCTTCTCACAAAATGTGTAATGACAGAGCTATTTTACTTCAGAACTGGCCTAGATCTGTCTGTAATTATCGCTGTCTCAGGGAGGACTTCTTTAACCAAGCCCAACTTGTTGGAAAGCTGCCCTTCTCCCAGCTCACTGCACTATCTCTGGCCACCCTGGACTCACATGTGTCTGCATGAGGAAAGTTTATGCTCCACAAGATGATTCCAGTGGGTTTGCAATGTTACCTCCAAGTGTGGTCTGCAGACAACTGCATCAGAATCACTTGGGGGTGCTTGCTATAAACGTAAAGTATTGGATTGTAATCCAGATCTACTGAATTCGTCTCTAGGGGTGATGCCCAGGAATCTGCCTTTTGCAAGCTCCCTAAGTGAACCTTATAAGCATTCGTTTGGGAACAACTGAGAAAGAAGTAGAGGATAATATTACAACTCAGAGATGACACCTCTGGGTGTGTCTACCTATCCTTAGGAAACCAACTTGGCCTGAAAATAAACTAAAATGGAGAGGGTCTCATATTTCTTTCTGCTGATTTAGAAACCCTTTAACTTGATGAAACTCATATCTTCATTGTAGATTTAAATCTAGTAGATTGAATACAGGTCCACCTGGGTTTTAGGATTTTTAAGTTCCTACTTAAAATGGACTTCAACTTGACTTTGCAGCAGAAATCTATGAAAGCATTTAATGTCAATTATATCCCTAAATCTGTTATGTAACAGAAGAGCCAATAGTAACATCTGGGAACCAAGTTTTATTATAAGTCAAGTTTCAAGTTTGTTGTCATTGGCACCAAGGAACTAGTTCTACGGTGCTCCAGGAGGCTAAAAGAAAAATGTGGAGTAAAAAGATGCTTTAGTGTTGACATATACTTCTGTGCTTGTTTTATAGCTCTCAGTACAATTACTTGACTACTTGTGGGGAGTTACACTGCCTTTACTTAGCAACCGTTTTTCCTGCGTGGTCATTTTCATGTTAATATGCAGCTGGTTAAATAGTTCTTTAACTACCAGTAAAAAATAAACACTTGATACATTGAAACTCTAGCCTGGATAAATGTAGAGAGAGGGTGGGAGGGAATGATAAAGAGAATGAATGGACTAGACTACTCATTTGATTCTTGGTTTAGGAATCTGGTTTCTAACCCCATGTTTGACAGGGTAGTGTGAAAAGGAAACTGAGGGAAATGGAAAATGCACAGTGCTGCAAGACAGGACATCAGTTGGTTCATCCTATGCTCCTACTATCTGTGTGATTGGATGAGTATTTTAAATTTCTAACCTCTTATTTCCTTTTTTACAATATATACAAAGTAATCGAACTGAAGTATCTCAAGGATTTCTTTAATGTCTAAAATATTAGTTCTAAATATAGAAAATGTTATCCAACTTAGTCAAAAAGTAAAATAAACCATGAGTGAATTAATTTGACTTTATTTGTAATAATATGCAACAGCAATTCAGACATTTTATGCATGGGGGCATCTCTTGTTCAAGGAAATAGCGTAAATCCCAGGTGATAACATTTTTATTTTTTATTATCCATTTATCTAAAAGCAACATCAATTCTGATGCTTAGCAAAGTGTGAAATAAAAATAAAAAACAACATCAAAATCTATTATAAATTCAGCAATACACTTAAATTTTAATTTTCTTAATCATAGCAACATTGACCCACTCTTGAGAAAAATAGCATCTATGGACACAAAATGGGAGTGATTCAATGTAAAAGCAATTCTTAGTTTATATAAAGATTCTTGGATCCCTTGCAATAACTCCAAAAATAAATCCAAAAATATTTGGGAACTCTGGGAACTACCAAAATAGAATATGAAGAGATAAACTTGACCATCCCTTAAATAGAAGCTAGATCTTATTCATCTAAAGGAGATACCAAAAAATGGGGAACAGCTTAAACCTGACAGTCAGGGTATTCTTTCTGAGGAAGTGATATTTTATCCTGAAATCTAAAAGAACAGGAAGAACCTGGTATACAAACCTGGGGAAAGAACATTCCAGAGAGAGGGCGTGGCATGTAAAAATCTGTGCAGGTAGACTATGCCATCTTCTTTTCAGTCACAGGAGTAAGATGGGATGACTTTAGAGAGACAGACAAGGCAGACTGTAAGGCAGAGTCTTATAATTTGTCATAAAGAATGTAGATTAAGACAAAGCACAAGGAGAAAACAATGAAAGATTTTAAGCCAGCCACATAACGCGGCTACACCTTGAGAAAAATCATCTCTGCTGCTGTATATGTAATAGATTGGAATGAGGAGAGAGAGTAAATGAAAAGACCAGTAAAGACATATATACCCTAGTCCAAGGAAAAGATAATGATGGCCTGTCATAAAGGTAAAGGCGATAGGGATAGAAAGAAATGGAAGAATGTGAGGAGACATTTGGAATTAACAGGACTGGATGATAGTTGAATCCTTGGGGAAACTGGGCAACCAGAAATTATTTCTAGTGTTTTGTCTTGTATTACCGAGCAGTTGATGATTTTACTGAGATGTAGAACATCGTGGATGAGGAAATAAATGGGGTGGGAAAAATACATGAATTATACTTAACAATTTTCTAATAAATTGTCCATGCAATTTATTATTTGGGTAATAAGTAAGATGAGTAGGAAACACTAGATGCTAAAGGAGAATTTGTTAACTCACTGCAATAGTTTTTTCAGGTTAAAAGCATTCTAAAAGATCTGTAAGATTTCTGTTAACTCGGATATGTCAGTCATTTAATGAAAACCCTATTCCCACAGTTCGTTAGCGGAATCTTCAACCCTAACTGTTCATACTGGCCTGATTCTTGTCCTTCCACTTGCAATCATGTTCCCAGTGAGAACGTGTGTCAGCCCTGAGCCCTGAGGCAGCATTCTGGAATGGGGAGTGGCAAGAGGCTGCTTATTAACTAGTCATGACAATATCCACCCATCCTGTGATTTCATTCCTGCTTTAATGGGAGCACAAGTGGGTGGATATGGCTCTAGGGCTGTCTGACCAAGAAATGTGAGACTAAAACTATTGTTCTAAACCCAGTATATGCTGGAAGTAACATTTTCCACATTTTTATTATGAAAATTTTCAATATACAGCAAAATTGAAAAAAGTTTATAGTGAACATCTTGTATAACCACCAGCTAGATTCTATCATTACCATTTTAGCAAAGGTACTTTATAATGTATCTATCCATTTATGCATTCCTCTATCCATCCATTAATGATTCTTTTTAGATGCATTTCAAAGTAAATTGTGGACATCAGTACACTTCCCACTAGATATTTTGGCATGTATAATGTTAAGTTGAATTATATTTGTCCAGTTTTTTCTTTAGATGAAAAAAATTATATACCTAATATACAATTCTTAAGGGTACAGTCACTGAATGCTAACAAATGTATACATCTATATAACCCAAACCTCTGTGATAATATAAAATAGTGCCATCAACCCAGAAATGTTCTTCATACTCTTTTTCATTCACTCTACCTCCGCCTTCCCAGAAACAGTCAATGTTTAGATTTTTTCCATTCTAGAACTTCATATAAGAGAATTCATATCATATATACTTTTTTTGTGTCTGGTTTCTTAAAACTTTTATGGATATTGCTTTCTACGATATAAGTAATCTTTGTTTACCATTGTATCAAAAAGATTTCTCCATGTTTTCTCCTTAAAGCTCTATAGTTTTAGCTGTTGGATCACAGATACATGGACCATTTTGAATTAATATGGAGTAAGGCAAAGGTCAATTTTCTTTTCTTTTAAATATGAATATCCACTTACTCAGTGTCATTTGTTAAGAAGACCTCTCCTTCCCCAAGCAAGCAACTACCTTCCCACTATGCACTGCTTACCTTGAATTGTATTACTTTAAAATACTTTTATTCTTTCATATGTTCTATGTGCTTATGTATTTTTAAGAGAAATGTAAAATAAGCAGTTATGACTTTGAGTCAGTACTATAAAATCTGCCTCATCTTCCCCGGCAAAAGCCAGTCATAACAGACCAGTTGAGCCTGGCCCATGTTGTCATTCCCCTTTCACAGACAAAGGATGTTTATTACACAGAATAGAACTACTTTATACACTCTGATGATTCAGAGATGCAGGAAAATGATGATTTAGCTTTGATTCACATGGTCCTTTCTTTAGTGCTGCTTACTAACTGTGGTTTATGGCTCAATTCCTACTACTCCCTGACAGACACCCTGCCCACAACAATTCTGAAATACTTATTCCCAAAAGAGTCTAGGTTTTTCTCACTTCCAGAGATTTGCATACGCTATTGTCTTTGCCCATAATGCCCCTATCCTGATGTCAGAGAAATTCTGTTTATATTAAACAAAGCCTTTCTCAATCCCCTGTCAATGTTAAATATTCTCTCCAAGATGTTCCCCTGGCACCTTTGGCCATAGATATATTATATCACTTATCCATTTTCCTCTAATTATTCATCCTATATTTCTCTTTCCTGCCCACACACAATCTCCTGAACATAAGCCTCTGGAAAGCATAAATCTTTTCTCTCTTTGCACCCCAGTCAATTAAAACAACTGCCACAACAACAGTAGATTTCCAGGATGAAAGAATTTGAATTTTCTGAGGTAGTTTAAATTTTAAATGTCTTCCACCTTATCCATAAGTATATTTATATTTATACTTACAAGATCTCATAGCCTGAGTATTTGGTTTGGAAATTTTAGTCATCTTCTTATATCACAGATTGAAGAAAAACAACTCCCTTGAAAGAATAGCAAACAACTTTTGTAATTTTACCGAGTGCATATTTTCAAGTTTCCTTATATATGGAGATTGGAATAATGACTGTAGAAGCACATTTGAAGTACGTCTTCTCAAAGAAGTATGTTCAGTGTAGCCTACTGTTTTCCAAATGTTATTTTTCCCTAGCATACTATTTGAGGCTCTGAAGAGAAAGCATATTAATAATTAGGTGGGGTCCCAATTCTGCTATTTCTTAGCTGTATGGAAGTGTCAGTGAGGACAGTTTGGGTTCGTTGCAGTAACAGAGACCCTGAAAATCTCAGTGGTCTCGTTCACGTTGTAAGACTAATTATGGGTCAGCTGCAACCCGATTCCTCGTTGTCATCACTCTGGGAATCAGGCTGGTGGAAAAGCCTGTGTTTAGAATATTGCCAATCATCAAGGCAAAAGGAAAAAGACATGGAGAACCATGCTCTTACCCTTGAAACTTCCTGGGAATGCCACATGTCACTTCTACCTACATTTCTAGCAGTGTCTCCTGAGTTCATCAGGGCAGCATACATAATCGTCACAGAGGGAGGGAAGTTGGAACAGTGTTTGGCAAAAGTAATTCAACATACCAAATAATCTTGGAGGAAAACTTATATTCTGTGTCTCAGTTTCCTCATCTATAAAATGATTATAATGCAATGATGATAGTAACAATTTCATAAAATTATGTGGATTAGCAGAGATAATGCATGCAAAGCCCTCAGCACAGTACCTAGCCTGTACTTGTTACTTAGTAAATTGTTAGGTTAAAAAATAAAAAAGAATCTCAGTTTCTGTATCTATTAAATAAGTAATAGACTAATCAATACCCTTAACATCTGGGGCTTCAGCTGAGGTGATTAGAACAATAAGAAGCAACTGGGATGGCTCAGTTGTGGACATATGCCTTTGGTTTTGGTTCTTCTCCATGTAGAGTCTGTTGGGGCCAAAATACCCAAAATGGCTCTTTCGCTCACATATCCATTGCCTGGGCTGGAATAGCTGTAACTTCTGGGGGCTGGCTAACAGGGCTCTCTAGCCACACATTGGACTTTCTTCTCACCTAGCAGCTGTCTTCCCCCAGAACAGACATTATGATAGCCAGTGTTCCAAGAGGCCCAAAGAGAAGCTACAAGTTTTCTTATGATGTACAAAATTGCTTTGGCCATTCTAGTTTGTTTGTTTGTTTGCTTTTCATATAAATTTAGAGTCGGTTACATAAATATGCAAAAAAGTTGATGTTTTTGTTTGAATTGTGTTTAATCTATAAATCAATCTGGGAAGAACTGATAGCTTAAATATGCTCAGTATTCCAATCCAGGAGCCCTGTAGTTCTCTCCATTTATTTATGTGTTTTTTTCTTTATTTAAATCAGAGTTTTGCACTTTTTGATGTACAGATCCTGCACATTTTGTTAGATTTATACTTAAGAATTTCACTATTTGGGTTTACCATGAAAGGTATTTTTATTTCAATTATTCATTGTTCATTGTGAATACAAAGAAATATAAGTAATTTTTGTATACTGACATTATACAATGGGAACTTGTTAAGCTTACGTAGTTTTAGGAGCTTTTTTGTAAATTCCTTGGGATATTGCGTGTAGACCATCATGTTATCTGAGAAGAGGGATAATTTCATTTTTTTCTATGTGTATGTCTGTGATTTTTCTTTCTTGCCCCATTGCACTGGCTGAGACTTCTAGTTGAATAGGCATGGATAGAGTGGACATCCTGCCTTGTTCACAATCTTATGGATAAAGAATTTGTCCTTTTATCATTAAGCATTATGTTAGCTGAAGGTAGATGCCCTTTATCAGCTTAAAGAAGTACTCTGTATCTTTCTTTCTTCAGAGGTTTTATCAAGATTACATGCTAAATTTTTTAAAATGCTGTTTCTTCATGAGTGCTTATAATCATGTAGCCTACCTTTTCAGTCTATTAGTGTGATGGATTACATACATTGTTTTTCAAATGTTGAACTAGTCTTGTGCCCCAGAATAAATCTTATTTGTGTTATATTCTGTTCTTTTATTACGTAGCTAGATTTGATTTGTTGATATTTTACTTAGGATTTTTGTGTCTGTTCCTGAGGGAAATTGGTCTCTAGATGTCTTTTCTTGTACTGTCATTTCATGTAAGGGTAATTCTTCCCTCATGAAATGAATTTGGAAGTATTCTCTCTTTAATTTCCTGGAAGATATTGTATAGAATAGGTGAGATTTCTTTTTCAAAGTTTGGTAGAATTTACCTGTGAAATCATTCGAGACTAGAGATCTCCTTTTTGGGAGATATTCAACTACAAATTCAATTTCTGTAATAGTCTATTCAGGTTTTCTACTTCTTTAGTGAGTTTTGGTATTTTGTGGCTTTCTGGAAATTGATCCACTTTATCTACATTGTTGAATTATGTGCCTAGAGTTGTTCTTGGTTTTCCCTTACTAGCCTTTTAATGTCTGTAGTGATATATCCTCTTTCATTGCTGATACGATAATTTTGTCTTTTCTCTTTTTTTCACTTCATCATTCCAACTAGAAGTTTATCAACTTTATAGATCTTTTCTAGGAAACAGCTTTTGATTTCATTGATTTTTTTCCCCTCTATTTTGTTCTGTTCTCAATTTAATTGATTCTATCCTTACCTTTATTATATAATTCCTTCTGTTTCTTTGGCTTAATATTGCTCTTCATTTGCTAGTTTCTTAAGGTGGAAACTTAGATTGTTAATTTGAGACTTTTTTTTCTAATATAATAATTTAATGCTATAAATTTCTTTCTAAGCACTACTTGAACTCCATGCCATACATTTTCATATGTTGTATTTACATTTTAGTTCAGGTAAAAATATTTTATAATTTCCCCTGAGGCTCATCTTTGATCTCATGGATTGTTTAGAATCATTTTTTTTTTAATTTATACTACCTTGGGGACTTTCCAGACATCTTTTTATTATTGATTTCTAGTTTAATTACATTATTGTCAGAAACTCTATAGGAACACTTACTGTTTTCACTTAGTGTATAGCTCCAGATTTAGGCTTTGTCTGGGTTCAAGCAGGAAATATGAATAAACAAAGCAACACAAACAAATCAAAATAAGGAACTCACCATGAGATCATACTTCGTGTTCTTGTTTCCTTTCCAAATCTGCCTACTACCACCTGATTCTGAGTCCTCAGATACCTGCTGCTCCATGTGTTCTGTTCAGGTGTTTGGTTGTATTTAGTGGGAGAGATGGGGTTGAATATGTTGACTCAATCTAATCTTGAACAGCAAAATATAATTTCAAAGCAATTTAAAAGCATAAAGATTTTTTCCTCTCACAAGTGTTCATATCTTCTGTTTTGACAAGATATTAATTCAAAATATAAAGTTCTTTAAGCTGTATAAATCCAACATAATATATTTTCTATTACTTTGATAAAATGTATCTCAAAATTTATTTAACAAGTAGGATTCTTGACTCTATTTATTTGAATCTATGTTTAAATTATGTATGTGTATTCAGAGAAGAGAAAAAGACTGAGCTCATTATCAAGATTATGATTGTTTCATATATTTTAGAGACTATATTTTTCTGAAAAGCACATTTACCTAAATTTTAATAGAAGTTAAAGTCAACTCAAGTCCCTAACATGGATTAGGACACACCTTTTCCTTAGCAGGATGATTATAACATAAGCATTGGCAGTTTAGAATTGGGCATAACAGATTGTTAGCAGTCTATTTACCACAAAACCCAAGGGTTGTGTATATGGAGACCACTGTCTCTTTGAAACAGCTACTTATACACAGACAGAAACATAATTAATGAATTATGTGGATCATACAAAGCCCAATGAATTTTGCCTGGAGTAAAATATTATATACAATTTAATATTTTTAAAAGAACCTCAAATTTGTTCAAAATGTAGGAAAAACATTCAACAGACCTCATAGTAGAATTCTGGAGAAGTGTTAAACTGCTATCCCTGTAGGCTCAAATGATTTTTGTGGCTTTCCGGGGAACATTTTATTCAATGGTTTTCATTAGAGCATTAAATGCATTACAGTCTTCCTTTTCTGTCTAAGAGAATACTAGCTAAGCACTCTTCAACAAATCAGAGATGAAATGGATAAACTATACTTTCCATGGCATTTTTTTTACTCTGAACCTGTTGCTGAACCTGGGCCCTTGAAAAACTAGAGGGGTCATTGATAAGCTTTGGAGGTTATCAATCCTTCAAAATCTTAGGCAAATTTTTGTAAATTGTTTTCTCACTATGAAAATCTCCAACAGGGCAGACCGGACACTTCTCTTCTGGCCTAGTCACTCTTGCCTGACTGTGCCTTAGTCTTGCTTCTCAAATCAAGTTCATCAAAGAAAAAGTAAATAGACATCTCATTGTCCAACCTCCTGTCTTTTCATAGTAATGAACTACTTTATTCTTCATGCTCACAGTAGTTGAACCCACCATCTGAATACCAGACCTGGTCCTAAATGAAAGTGGTTAAGTGGGAGATTTGTCTTCAGTTGCTTGCTATACTCTGACTCCTCATAAAACACCTTTCCTGTCCTCTCAGCACTTAGCTCAAGCTATTTAGCTGGCTAAAGTCCTCAGGCTTTCCAGTTCTCTTATATAAGAGAGGAAATAAATGAAATACTCTGCGGGGAGCATTTGCATTTTGAAATAAGCTTGCCAAAACAGGTTACTTCTTTATGTTAGAGAATGAGTCCTATATTTTGATTTTCTACCATGCTGACACAAGGAAAGAGGGGTATGAGGCAGAGACACCCCTAAAATTAAAAAGCACTTCTTCTGTTAATGCAAAAGATTGAAAGTTAGAAATATATTTTGTTTTGTTTGACTTTGTATGGGTGGGGTCTGTGTGAGCATGTGAGAAAGATAATTTGTTGGTTTGTTGTCCACAATATCCTAAGCTTCAAAATACTTAAAAGAACAGGTAGAGAAATGAGTGACAAAATTATCATATTTCCTTAAAATGCACCTCTGATTTTCTTACTAAACTGAATACATAAAATCTCATCCCATGCTGTGCACAGTGATAATACAGTATAATGATCTATAATGATTTGTAAAACATTTTTTATTCTTCAGTCATATGAATAGGATTATAAGTACAGAGAAAAGATCCATTTTACCCACAAACAATTGTTATAACTGATTACATATGAGTGTTATGTGTTTTTACTTAAACTGTAGAAAAGTATTTCACAAAATGTTTTATGCAGAACAATAACCTCACAAAAGTTTCTAAGAAAAAGGGATTCCATGGCTATGTAAGTTTAGGAAAAACCATAAACTATATCCCCTCTTGGAGACTTAAAATGTACTTGACCATATAAAAACCTCTGAGTTGCTCTACGGTAATGAAATCTAACTTTTTTGCCAAATTGATTAGACTATTGAACTCTCCTTTCCACATAATGCCCATTAACATCGTGAGCCAGTACACTGCACAGCATATTTTGGGAAACATTCTGGTAGACTTTTGTCCATTGGGAGGGATATATTCTTCAGCTTTCACAAATCCCCAAATTCATGAATATCACTGTAGCATATAATTTCCATCATAAAATACATAAATGTTGACCCTTATTGAAACAGGCACTGACATACTTTGTTGAATTGTTTTTCCTATTCCTGTGAGTGGTACAGGGTAGAGTCCTTCATGTCATAAATCCCAAATACCTTCCCTGAATTAGGCACTAAATTCTTCATTTATCCCAAACTTCTTTGGTTAAAAATGCCACTTTCTTTGACTTCTTTACTTTTTCTTCATTTCTATCACAAAGATTAGCAGAACATACTTTGGGGGACAATCTCTCTCTGTCTCTCTCTCTGTCTCTCTCTCTCTCTTACACACACACACACACACACACACACACACACACACACACACACAAGATCTGTCCAGAAAGTATCCAGCCATTGTTAATGTAACGAGAGCGGTTTGTGCAACATTGATGTAATCTGGCTGCCAAGGAAAGTGGACTGGAATGCTCATGCGTGAACAATGAAAACTTCACTGTACTAGTCAGTGGGACGTTAGACACTGTCGAGTGAGCATGTGTGCTGTGTGGCCGTAGCATTCAAAATGAGCAGTAGAGTAACGAATCTGCATCAAATTTTGCATTAAGCTTGAACAATCCTCTGCGGAATCTATTCGGAAGATTCAGAAGGCTTTGGGGGACGATGCAATGAGAGCAGCACAAATAAAAGTGTGGTACAAATGCTTCAAACATGGTTGAGAATCTGTTGGAAGTGATCCATGTTCTGGAAGGCCTGCAACAAGCAGAACACCTGAGAATGTTAAAAGTAGACGGGTTAGGTTAAGAGATGCTGGGAGAACTGTGTGAGGTCCCAAGGTGTCTACTTTGAAGGGACGCAGGCGTCATTGTCCCAGTCACAATGTTTCTTGTATCTTGTATCAATATCTTCTTCAATAAATGTCTCTATTTTTCATGTTACATGGCTGGATACTTTCCAGACAGATCTTGTATAATCAGACTTACTCTTTGATGCATAATGATCTACCAATGAACCAGGAATTTGGAGAAATGTTGGTGTCATATTATAAAAGCCTTTGCAGCCAGACAGAATGGGGTGACTTCTATTAATAGGTGACCTTGGGCAAGTTACTTTATCTTCTTGGGATGCTGTCTCTATCTGTTAAATAGGATTGTAATAGTTTTGCTAGGCATGGTGGTGCACACCTGTAGTCCCAGCTAATAGGGAAGCCAAGGTAGAGGATCATTTGTGCCTAAGAGTTGAAATTCAGCCAGGCCAATATAGCAAGACCCCATCTCTAAAAAAAAAAAAAAGTGTGTGTGTGTATGTAATAGTTTGAAGACAAACTGAGATAAGATACATAAAGTGTCTGGCACCTAGTAAGTACTCAAAAGGTAGTAGTAATCACATCAGGAACAGTTTCATAGCAGACATGCCATTAAAATCTAAGTCTTTAAAAGTTGTGTGTGTGACCACCTATATAGATAGCAAGGCTAATAGCACATTTGATTTTATCAACACCTTTTGCAAGCTAGTTCAGATTCATGCCACATGAAAGATTCAATAAACATCTACTGGGAAACTCTTTTTCAGCCGTAAAGAGGATGATATTCCCGAACCTAAATTCTGGAAGCAAAGAGAGAATAACCTCCCTGCACCAGTCTTCTTTTCTGAGTAGAGGCAAACAAGACGTTAATTTTAAATACTTGTCCATATCTTGTGTTTCTTCATGAATTGCCAATATTTTTCTTTGAAAAGATGCCTGGATACCAACTTTCTAGCTATTCCTATTTAGGTCAGCACTCAGTAAGTATTTTTAGTAAAAAATAAATATTGAATGAAATTATCGGTAGTCTAAAGAGTAGGAATTTATAGCAATGACTGACACAGGCAGAAAAAAAATCATACTCCTATACTCATTGACTAAATGCAGTTATTTTTTTCTTCATCTCATATCCTCTATTTGACTTCTCAAATATTGTCTATTTTGTCTGAAACAAAACAAGATGTGAATGTAACGCAATAGTAGAAAACCTTCATGTTTAATCCTCTTTTGTTCAACTTTTCTGTCTTGTGGCAGTGAAATGGGATAGAATCCATATGAGGCAATGTGTCACAAAGGGCAGAAATACAATACTTAATACACTGTCATCTCTCTCTGTCTTACCCCCTCCCCACACACACACAGATAAATCAAACCCATAGCATAGTAGATGGTGCTTCTTGTGACTGTAATCAAACAAAACACAAACAAGTGCAGGATTACTATGACAACAGAGACCATGCCATGGTTTCTGGGAAACTTTGGCAACTGTCTTTAATTTTAAGTGTTTGCTCTGCCACCTTATATCATGTCATCAGTACTGGGAGCCTCAAAATGTGTGACTTGACCTTTAAAGAAGTTTCACTCATTCCGTGTGCTTCTAAGCATACGACAATAAGCCACACAAATGGGTCACGCTCAGGGCCAAGCCACTTCACAGACCTCACTCAAAAAGAATCTAGAAGGTCTTCTCACTTGTCCTGCAGCATATGGAATAAATACAGTAGTAAGCCTGTGGTGGCCACCCTTTTGCAAATTAATTACTGCAGAATTCCTAATTTCAGAGGATGGTGTGGGGTTTATGTGCTATCATCTTTTCTTTCATGGAAAAAAATTTCAATTTGAAAGAAGAGGTCACTTTTCTTAAACAAGATAGTTAGGCAAAATTAATTCGGCCCTCCAAATACCCCTGTTTTATAGGTATTATTACCTTTATATTATAGATAATAAAAATTGGGTTCACAGCTTAAGCAACTTCTGTCAAACCCACAGGAGAGCCTAGATTAAGGCACAAGAACTCTGACACCCAATTTAATTCTTCCCAATTTAGGCCTTTCTATGCCTTTTACTGCATTCATGAGCATGGTTCAAAAAATGAAGTTTAGGGAACATCTTTGCCTAAGAAATATTTAATGAGGGCAAGCAGTTCAACTAAGAATAGTGCTATTGTTGGTAGCCTCCACTAAGTCTGTGTGTACTCTATGAGAAGGTAAAAAAAATTCAGTGAGCACTTTTGAAAGCGGATAGTTACATTTAAAAAGCAAAAAATAATCTTCCCTCACAGATATCTTTAAAGAATCTTAATGGAAAATAGAGAGGTATAAGTGTTATGATCCCAGGTCAGTAACATTGAGGATTCTTCTAACTTTACTGAAAAATCCTTAATAGATTATTTAATCTATTTATGTATTGATTTTCCCAACTGCAAAATCAAAATTGTACAACTTGGATAAGTAGTAAAAAGAGTGAGTAACTCAATGATGATACACTTAAATTCACAATAGTATTCCCAGCAAGTTTCATGTGAATACACAATCAACTGATAATCCTTTATGTCTGGGTCAGTTCTAGATGTTGTAGGAGATTAAAACAAACATATTACACACATGGCATCCACAGGAGCCTACCAGGAAGTTGGTGAGATATCTAACAGCATCTAACCATTAGTGTTAGCCACATTTTTTCTTGAAACACAACTAGAGCCCCATTTGCTCTATGAAGACTTTCCGAATTTTCTGGCTCATGGCTTCCTCCCTTGAACACTTTCTATCTGAACCACATCTTTGTCAATTAGCGTATATATTTTTGAATTTTTAATTTTTTAAATATAGAACCCACCTCCCCAACTAGATCATAAGTCTCTCAATCAGGGACTATATACCAGTTCTTCTTATATCTTCGAAGCCAGATGTTTTGTCTTGTAAATTGGATGTACAACTGATTTTTTCACTGATTATCATAAAAATGTTGACGATCGTTAGTGAGGTATAAAGTCACAGAAGGCAGCAACCACAAAGACAGCACTTCTATGAGGTTGCTATGTTGCAGGTACCACTGAATTCACTTGACTGTGAGTTCTTGAAGCCTGAGGATCATGTCATTTTCATGTTTGATCTTGTTTTTGTCCTAGCATGATGCCTGACGCATAGTAGATATGCCAATGTTTGATAAAAGAAGGAAAGTAGAAAGGGAGGGAGAATTGAAGGGGGAGAGGAATGAATCTGAGTATTGAAAAATGGAGTGGAATATAAGAAAAAGTAGAAATTCTAGGCTGGAGGGACATCATCAGCAAAGGCAGAATGGTTAAAATTTGCAGCGTGTGAGTGTGTACATGTGTGTGAAATTATGTGGAGGCCATTCCCACTGGAAAAAGAAACTTACTTTATGACGCCACAGGACAATATGTTGAATAGGTAAGATATGTTTCATGCTGTGGAGGCCACACAGTGAAAGTTAGAATGAATAATTTAGAATTGGGGCTAGAGACAATGGAGCCATTATAGGTTCTTAAGATGATGAAAAACATTTTTTAGGAAAACTACTGAGAAACAGCATCTTGCAAGGTAGATGAAAAGAAAATATTAAAGAAGAAAAATCAGTTGAGATCCAAATGGGATCATTGGGTGATGAACCTGAAATACAGCAGGGTCAAGCAGCCACAAAAATTTTTTACTGAAAAAAAAATCAATGGGGCTTGATAATTAACTTAATGTAATGGTGAAGGAGATAGAGACATAGTAAATATTCCCAAATCTTTAAATGGCAGGAGAAGTTGACTCACAAATCATGGTGCCATAAATTAAAATAAGGAAGTATGGAAAATAGTTGGTCTGAGGAAAGTGACAAATGTAATTTTGGACATGATGATTTTATATAGTGATGGGAAATTCAAAGGGAGATATACCGTGGATTTTAAAAATAAACGGATAGGAAGAATGAAGAGCCAGGTAACTGGCATAGCGTGAGAAAAAGATCCCATATTAGAGATCAAATCAGCAAAGCTGCTAGTTCTGTGCAGAGCATGGAAAAGATACTTAAGATGTCGAGTTATTACTATCATTAAGTCAGTTAACATCTCTAAGTATTTATGTTTCTTAAAATATCAAAAGGGCACATTAATTCCTGCTATAATTGCCACATTATGAGGAGAAAATAAAATGATGATTATTAGAATTCTTGGAAATTGTCAAATCTTATATAAGTTATAAATCAGAGATCAGAGGCAGAGGTATATATTTTTGCCTCATCTGTATAGAGGTGGTTTGTCTGTTCTTTCTAGGATCTTGCGGAAGAATGCTACTGTCCCGTAACCACCTTCAAAGGGATGGGAGATAGCAAAACTGTAGAGAACACAGGGTTTATTTTCTGAAAAAGAAATCCTAGGAATGGGTTGAGCTTTCTTCTGCCAACTACATACCTTTATTTCTCTAACTCTAAAATAAGAACAAGACATCCCCTAACACGTTTAACAAATTTGTTCTGCAAGCTCCAGCAAACACAAGAACAGGGACCCTGAGAAGGTAGAAGGGAGAGGCAGTGTCACTGGGTGACAAGGCCGTAGGGCTCTCTGAGCGATAGCAGGTCTACAAAGAGCTAAAACTAGGTGGAGAAAAGGACCTGATTATTGGAGATTTTGATGAAGGAAGGAGAGGAAGCATTTAATAATGATTAAGCCTATGGACTCTAGGTACAGGCTGAGGGGTGTTTATCTTCAGATAAAACACACAGCTCCTCGCTGTGTAGCAATGGGAGGTTAGCTGAAGTTAGCTAAGCCACTAATTGTATCACATGCACAATAAGAGAACTTACCTCCTAAGGCTGTTGTGAAGATCTGATGAGACACAGAGTGAATGCTCAATATCCACTAGCTGACAATATTGCGAAGAAAGGGTGTTAAATATACTTTAACCAGCATGAGCATATCACACTCTTCTAGTTGAAGTTGTAAATGTAAGGACAAATAAAGAAAGAGAAGGGGGGAGGAGGAATAAAGAGAAAGAGAAAAGATTGCAAGAAAGCAAAGAAAGAGAGACAGAGTTAAAGTAAATAAGCTTGGGTAAATAAAGAAGGAGAAATGAGATAAAAATGAGGGAGAATGAGGAAGAAAATGACAGAAAAAAGTTGAAAAGAGCAATAGTAAAAGGGAACAGGGAAGAATTCTTAAAATTAGTACTTAGAGTTTGGAATTTCTATTTATTTTTCCTTAGCCATCATAGCAGAAGCACAGCAAAATAAAATGCAATTTTGAGTGAACCTAAATAGAAAATTTTAATGGAATACTTATTGAAACCTGAAGAAAAAGGGAGGAAAGAGCATTGGTATTGGACATATGGGAATTGATCGAAAATGTGAAATACGACTTCATCTAATTCTTTTCTATCACTGTATAAAAAGGCTTATTTAAATGACGTGCAATACAAGCCTTCTCAGTTCAAATAGGGCTTGGCCTTTATACACTATTTTAAACAAAGTACACTTATATAATTAGGAATGGTGCTATAACACAAAACAAAGATATTATATTACACCAGGAAACATCAGTTCTATAAAACAGAGGCTACATTCCAGCAAACTAGAAAATCTTTTTTTTAAATCCCTATTCATACACAATTCAGGATGATGTAATGCCAGGTTATATATCAACTAAACCATTCTTTAATGAATCTCTGACCAAATGCCTGTGGAATATGTCTGGAGTTGACAGCATGCTGAAGAAATGAATAAACTCTGTGCTTTGACTACCTATCATAGATTACCACAGTTCTCACACAGGAACCAAAAATAATTCACTTTAAGGTGCTCAGATTATGCTTAAAAAATGAATATTAATAAATGATGCAATCTCTTTGAATTAGGACTTAATGCAATTTTCTTGTGAGTTGAGGTATACTGAGATTTACTAACTTAAGGACCAAGCAACTTTTGCAAACTTTTAATGGTAAGATGTGTACATTCACGGTTGGCCACAGGCAAAATTGTGAAGTACCTACAGTTGTATTTGATGACCCATTACCTCTCAACTCCCTCTCCTACCCACACACCCAGACACACATGCACACGGACTCTTCCATCTTCCCCTACACAGGGCACCCAATCAAGTTCCTACACTCTAGTAATGGTTTTGACCCTTTCCATGACACTACCTTCTATTTCAATCCCCCTACCCAGTTATTTTCTACCCGACATGGCATAACCAAACCAGGCAAAGAATTCCTGAGCACGCATGGATTGAATTCCTTTCTAGTTAACATATTTGCAACTGAAGGGGAAAGTTAAGAACAAGCAAGGTGCAATGGTAGTGCTATGTGGGGCAGATAATAATGTTGGATCACTTATTAAAAATACAGAGCATTGATTATATGATAAAAGTCACATGTACTCTACTTTTCACTATTTTATTCCATACAGTTATGTTATGCTTTCCACTATCACCTTGCACAATTTCTAGAGTTATCCTTGGCTCCCTTCTTAAAAGAGTTATTCCAAAATCAACTAACTTGTGAGAATAGGCAGCCCGATTAACTATGAGAGAGACATAAAGCAAATTTGCCACAAAATAGCCAGACAATGATATTATTGGCACTTTATAGATTTAGGTTTTTATATTTAGTATTTAAAAATGCTATTTAAAAATTATCATAATTAAAATATAGAGTTATTGAGTAATGACATTTTTACTTATTAAAACACTCAGGATTCCCATTTTAAGGCAGTCCACTTGATTTTTTTCTTCAAGGTTAAAAAAAGCAAAACCAACATTTGTTATAAAAGTTACACATAAATATTAAAAATGAAATGAAAAATAAGTACAAAAAAGAAATTTTTAAAAGCAATGTTGAGAGTTATTTTTATAATTAATCAAAGTTAATAAAAACAGGAAAGCACAAAGATGCCCCATGATCTCATCACAGAGTGATAGCATTTTCATTATTTAGTAAATATTCATATATATTTTATGTTACTTTGGATAAGCATTATATATGTGTTTCTGTAAGTATGTCTGTGTGTGTGTGTGTGTATATATGTTACAGGACATTGCTGACACTTTTTTATAGCTTGTTTTTTTTTTTTTTTCAGTTAACGGCATGTTGGCAATATTTCCCAAGTCATTAAGTATTCTTCTACCACCTCCCTTTTATTGGTTGCAAGGATGTTCAAGCTATGTCTATACATAATTTATTTAACTATTTTCCTTTTGCCAAAACTTTATGGAGCAGTTTTTGCTTGCTTGGTTTTTTTCTCCCTTGGATTTTGTATTGAACACATTTATAAATAAATCTGCTCAGTTCTGCAGATGGATTGTGGTGATGGTTGCACAACGTTGTGAAGGAACTTAATGGCACTGAATTGTACCCTGAAAAATGGTTAAAAGGGTAAATTTATGTGATGTATATTTTACCACAATAAAAAAAGGCACAAGTGAAAAAAAATCTTCTCACATATTGCTGATTACCTTTTTAAAAATAAATTTCTAAAGGGTGAATTGCTGAGTCTGATGGAATGTCTGATTTTAAAACTTGATCACTAGCCCTCCAAAATGTTGACCAATTTACATGTACTAACAATATATTTACTATATATACTATATATACTAACAGCATATTTAATTCACCTGAGATACTATCATAACTCACTTATTTTGAAAGTTTAACTTAGTAAATTAATTAATTAATTAATTAAACTTTGCTTTACTTTTGCATAGGAGTTATAACAATCTACTTACAAATAATAAAAATTTTCCTTTTCGAAATTCTCTTATTTGCCTACATCATCTCTAGCACAAAACCAAAACTGAGAGAGAGACAGAGACAGAGAGAGAGAGGTGGATTTCTGCTCTGAATTTCCACACAGCTGTCAAATGAGATTAGTTACTATTGTAGCAGAGTGACCATCCTTGTCCGCATGAAACTGAAGTGTTTTCCTCTATCAGAAGGTCTCTCTCTCTTTCTCTCTCATTCTGTCTCTCCTCCCCCCACTTTTTTCTTCCCTCTTTCCCTTCCTTCCTCTTTCTTTTTGAGACCATATCTTCTGCTATGGCACTTTAGATATTTATGATCATATCTTCTCAATTGACCCATTAAGAACCAGCATTGACTCAGAAACTCAAACCAAATATGAAATGCTTTCCAGTAGAGAGAGCATAATGAAATTTAAATAGAATTTAGCATGTTCTTAAAACAAACATTGAAGTGTTTGAACTACCAAAGCCAAAGGTTATCATGAAATTGAAGGTCAACCACTGCAAAATCAGCTAAAGCACACAGGTAGGGTTTAGGAAAATCACCAAAACACAGAAGACCAGAAGACGGTGGTGAGCTATTGCACTTTCAGCTGCCTTTTATCTTCTGGAGTGGCGGGGGGCCTTGGACTTTTTCCCGCCCCTGTGAATTTGCCATGCCCTTGGCATTTACCACATCAGACTGGCCCTTGCCAGTCTCTCTAGTCAAAGGTCATAAACTCTTCTGCCCAGCTCTGATTATTGCACAAACTTTCATGCAGCACCCTTTCCCCACCTCCACACTTTTAGAGCCATCACTTTGTGAACCAAAGAAATAATACCCATATCTATTTAGATCTGGTCTCCACCAAATTGCAGATTCAGTCTCAAATATTGGCTCCGTGCTAGAGAAAGGTGTGAGAGTTCATATGAAATCAAAGGTAGAGAATGGGAACAGCCTTTTAGAATATTCTAACGTCCCTTAGGATTCATTATAAATGAATCTTCCATGAATACATTTACCTCCCTTTTTTTTAACCTACCACCTTTTTTCTTTTTGCTTTTCTTCATATATTTTTGAGCTCTACCTCGCTTGAAATAGTAGTAACACATTTTGGCTTCTTAACAATACGGTTATGTACTGCACAATATATATGATGGTGATGCCATAAAATTATAGTGGAGCTGAAAAATTCCTATCACCCAGTGACATAGCTGTCCTAAAGTCCTAGCACAATGCATTACCTTGCTGATGTTTAGATATGCTTAGATACACCAATACTTACCATTGTGTTACATTTGTCTACAATATTCAGTGTAGTAATATACTGTACAGGTTTGTAGCCTAGGAGAAATAGACTGTGCTATATAGCCTAGGTGTTTAATAGGCTATACCATCTAGGTTTGTGTAAGTACACTCAATGATGTTCTCACAAGGACAAAATTGCCTAACACCACAATCCTCAGAATGTAGTCTCATCATTCAGAATGGCATGACTATACATGTTTGGTAGTAGAACCTCTTAATAGAACCAACTTCTTAATAGTTTTTTGTTGTTTTTTTTAGTTTCAGAATATTACAGGGGTACAAACATTTTGGTTACATGAATTCCTTTTGTGTAGTTTGAGTCGAAATTATGTGTGTCTGTTACCCAGTGTGCATTGTACCCATTAGACATGAATTTACCCATCCCCTCCTCCCCACTCCCACCTGCTTGATTTCCATTGAGTTTTACTACCATACGTGCATGTGGGTGTTGATCAATTAGTTCCAGTTTAATGGTAAGTACATGTGGTATTTGTTTTTCCAATCTTGCGATACTTCACGTAGACAAATGGTCTCCAGTTCCATCCAGGTGTTACAAAAGGAATTAGTTCACCATCTTTTTGTGGCTGAGTGGTGCTCCATGGTATACATATACCACATTTTATTAATCCACTCATGTATCGATGGGCACTTGGGTTGATTCAACATCTTTGTGATTGTGAATTGTGCTGCAATAAACATTGGAGTGTAAATGTCTTTTTGATAAAATGATTTTTTCCTTTGGGGAAATGCCCAATAATGGGATTGCTTTGAAAGAGGGCTGATGACTATTTGCAGGTAATAGAAAAAACATGGGTTTGGGAGTAAATAATGTAGGACAAATCTCAGCTTCCTCACTTGATGCCAGTGGAACACTGAGTGAGTGATTTCACCTCTTGGAGTTCAAATACACCTTATCAAAAGAGGATAAATGGCATTTGTTTCTCTAGGTTGTTATGAAGGTTAAATGATACAAAACACATAAGAATCTGTCATAAAATAGTGCTCCATACATAGCAGTTCCCATTGTAGCCAACATTTTCAGTTTCTTCCACATTATCACTATAATTTGTGCTGCTCTGATTTAAAAGTGTTTTTCCACTTTTAAAAGGCTGTTGCTGATTCATCAAATGGATGTAATGACCAGTAACTATTTGCCTTAATATTTTGAGGAAATAATAACAGTATTTATCTTTTAAATAAAGTATATATATCCAATATGTCTCATTATGGTCACAAAAATATTCTCATTGAATCACACCTACTTTTTTAAAAAATCACATAAATATACACACACGACACACAGCAAGTCTAGTTAATAGCTTAAGAAGGCTAATTTTCAGCTGTAGAGTAATGCTCTTAAGTTGTAAGACTAGGATCTGTAATTCTAACATGGAGAGTTCTTGAGTTTTAACTCTCAAATAATGGCAGCTAATTCATGTGTGTCTTTGCATAGAATCTTCGTGTTCTTTTTAAAATAGAAAAATGCATAAAAATCTTTTATTCCTCATTCTCTTCCTCCTAGGATAAGGAGAAGCTAGCAGCCTAAAATATGGACAGGAATTGATATATTCATAAGATATTTCCAGAAATGGGCACTGATCGTGAAGTCATGACATTCAAGTATGTCTTCTATGGCATGTGCCACATCTGCAGGTCAAAACCATAGAAGAATATCACAGTTCTCGCTAAACCTCTTGGGCACCATCCTCTTGTGAGTGTGAACCATTGCATTTCTCTACCCTCAATGGGGTTATAATTTCAATTGTTTAGCTTCTGTGTTATATTTATAAAATCAATACTTCAATTGAAATCTGTCAAGTCTTTCGCAAATCAAATTGACAGGATTGCCTCTAAGTTAGGACATAGAAATAGGATATTTCTTTAGGTTTTTTAATATTTATTTTAATGGTTATGTTATATACTATGAAAGCTCACCTCAAATACAATTTTAGACATTATCAGTGTATTTGATGAAAGATATCAAAGGCAGATTATATGAATTTTGTTCATGAGTATGCCACTGGATTTCAAGATAAGATGTCTCTGTGATCAGTTTTCTAGCCTATAAAAGTGCACTCAAAAAAAAGTAAAAAAAGAAGCTAATGGCTCATAAGTAATTATAAGTAATAGGTAAAGTAACCCATATTTTTAATATATTTGCTGTAACTAGGAACAGGTTTGTTATCTGGCCAGGCATGGTGGGCCTCATGCCTATAATCCCAGCACCCTGGGAAGCTGAGACAGGAGGACCGCTTGAGGCCAGGAGTTCAAGACCATCGTGGGCAACACAGGGAGACCCCATCTTTACCAAAAATTTAAAAATCAACTGGGTATGGTGGCATGCACCTGTAGTCCCAGCTACTCAGGAGGCTGAGGCAGGAGGATCGCTAGAGCCCAGGAGTTTGAGGTTGTAGTAAGCTATTATGATGCCAGGGCACTCTAGCCTGAACAACAGAGCAAGACTTTGTTTCAAAATACACACACACACACACACACACACACACACACACACACGCACACACACAAAGTTTCTTATCTATGCTTCCCTGTGGCTTTAAGCCTTTTGGGCTGCCTTTATACTGCTGCCAAATAAAAAAAGTATGAAACAAAAAGATTCCAGTTTTCTCATATTATTCATAGCTTTGTGTCTAAAGTATACCTCCAACACCCAACACTACAGTGTTATGGGATAAATTGTGTCCTCCCCCAAAGATATATAAAGTCATAACCCTTTGATACCTCAGAATGTAACCTTATTTGGGGAATGGACATTGCAGTTGTAACTTGCTAAGTTAAGATATACAGGAGTAGTGTGGACCCTTAATCCAACATGACTGGTGTCCTTATAAGAAGAGAGAAAGTTAAACATAGAGGGAAAACAGCCATTTAAAGGCAGAGGCAGTGATTGGAGATATACTGCCCCAAGCCAAGGAATGCCTGGGCCTACCAGAAGCTGGAAGACGCAAAGAAGGATCCTTCCCTAGAGGCTTTGGAGGCAGCAGGGCCCTGCCCACACCTTGATTTTGGACTTCTAGCCTACAGAACTGTCAGACAATAAATTGCTGTTGTTTTAAGCAACTCAGTTCATGATATTTTGTTATGGTGACCCTAGGACATGAGCACACACACACAGTGTCACAAGTTCCCTAATATTCCCACCTTCTGACCTTGGGACTCATTTCCCCAATTATGCGACTCATTTCCCCAATTATGTCTTTGCCCAACCAACCCTTAGACTTAAAACTGCACTAATTTTTCTGGCTTTCAGTTTTTATTTCCTTTCATAACCATAATTAATGATCTTCTTCCAATGAATTTATAAAGCAGAGGTGTCCTAGCATCAGCCCATACCAGTTTGCAGGAGACAACTGTTAAATTTTCAGGAATTTTGCAAGCCAATTGCTAGACACAGCCATTATTTTAAAAATTACATTGTATAAGGTTTAAATTAGGTAAACCAAAACAAAGGTAATAAATAACCAAAACTCACCACTTTCTAATTATTTTCATACATTTTACTACTAACTGTGCTATTAAGGGTATTTACATCTGTTTTATCTGCATGGTGGAAACACTATGTAATGTGAACTACTGCCCATCTTTTCCCGACTCACACTGGTAGCCTGCTATGAGCTGCGGTGGGATTATTTACACCATGAAAATTGTCAAAAGCTACAAATCAGTTATCTTTATATTTTCAGAGAGCTAGTCGTAAACATTTACAAGCACAGCATCAAAATAACCTATAAAGCCAATTCTATAAGTGAAACTGGGATGGCTACAGAAGAGCAGACCAAGGTTAGCTGAAGAGATCTCTTTTCTGGGCCCTACATTGTACCTTTCAGTAGGAATTCAGAGCTCAGGAAAGTGAGAAAAAGCAAATAAAGGACTCTATTGCAAATAATAAAGGCAGAGAGATTTGACAGGGATTGTGAAGAGGGGATAAGGAAGACTTAAATGCTGCTGACCTACTTTTAGTATTGTCTACTAAATCTCCCAGGGAAGTGTTTAGCTCTGATTATAAATATTACTTAGATTTAAATCAGAGTACTATTTAAAGGGTCTGTGCTCCTTAGGGAGAGATAATTCCTATAGATAAATAGATTGATAGATTGATATGGAGATACAGCAATATATACGGCATACGCATGTACAAGTTGCTTACGTTGGTAATAACTAGATGATTTCACATGGTAAAACAGACCCAAGCCAGTTACAAAATTACAGGTGAATTAAATGACTCTATAAACAGGCAAGATAAAGCCTTAGACGCTTTAGCAGATATATAATTCCACTATATATGGATAGGGTAAACATTCTTTAGCTTTGCTATGACATCTTCCTTGTTACGCATATAAACTGAACAAAAATATTTATAGAAACAGCAGCTCAACACATTTAAAACAAAGATTCCAAGAACCTGATACCCATTAAATGGTTACTTCCTAAAATTCTTAAGGGTAATTTGAGGCTGTTGGCTGCCTGATACTATTCTGCACCCTGGGGAGTGGAGTCTCAGGTTAGAGACTCTGCCCTAGTCCTTGAACTCTGTGCCAGTAAGAGCTGGGAATGCTGCAAACTTTCAGTCAGTGCCAGAAGGAAGGTGGAAGGCCTTTTTTCTTTTAACTGCAATGCCAGCAGCAGATTAGGGAGCGGCGTTACCCACGCTACACGAACTCTTGCTGAATCTACTTTGTGAGTACTGTCTCGTACCAGGAAGCATTCTAAGTGTGGAGTACGTGAAGTGTGCATCATATCAGACTGTTGTGACTGAGGCATTCTTTCAGAACTTGTCATCTGAGTCCAACAATGTTCCTATTTAATTAGCCACTAGGTTTTTTTTGTTGGTTTTTTTATGAAAAATAAGAGACTCCCTTTCCTTCTCTGTGAACACAATCCAACTGGGGAAGAAACTCAGTCTCTTAAAATTCTCCATGGTTTAACACCCATTCTTAGATTCCTTACACATTTTAAATAGAAAGAGAAGGCAAATCTAGCTCATACATAAGGCACAAAAGGAATACTTTATTATAACTTTTATAATAAAGTTTAAAAATTGTATCACCAACACAAACAATACAATAACTATTTTTACAATTTTACTTTGCAGTATGTTAGGCTTGGGAAAACCCCCTGAGTTTCGGTTGTTGTTGGCCAATGATTATTACTCAAAGAAACGGATGTGGTTGGAGATGGACCAGAAAGGTAGGAGTGGAGAGGGAGTGATGCTAAGAGTGAGGGCTCAAGAGGTTCTCCTTCTGTCTTCAGTGCTCCCTATGTTCTCTCTTCTACTTGTGGACCTCACCCCCACCCTTCATCCTGGACCCATTACTGCAAAGTCTTGTCGACTAATCCCTTCACTCAAGAAGTGTGATTCACATATCTGGCTAACAGCAGTAGCTAAAACCTCTCACACATTTTCTTTAAATCATAGATGAATCTTGAAAGCAAACAAATAAAAAATATGATCAAGACCCAAAGGTAAAAAAAACCTTTATTTTCAAATATTTTAAGTAAGGAATGTCCTCAGATCAGACCACATAAAACATTAGTGGTAGGGTAACACAATCTATTGTATGCCTAATAAAAGTTCTGTGATTCTAATGTGTTCTGAAAATTAGCGAAACTGGCATTCAAAGCGTCTCTATTTTAAACTAAAATGTCATAAGACGTTAAACTGCAAAAATTTTTAAAAGCTTAACATACTAAGCTTTTCTTTAGAAGTTTACATTTGTTTATATTTCACTGGAACAAAGTGTTACTTTACATATACATCACAGTTTTACTATCAGAGAAGTCTTTTCTGTAGACTTCTTTAAAAAGCAAAAAAAAAAAAAAAAAAGGAAAATGTTTTTGAGTTACCTTCAGCATCAATACTAACTTTACTGTCTGTGACTCAGAGCAAAGATGTTCCATTTTTCCACAGTCACAGTATGATAATTTGACAATAAACTTTTTTACTGACCAAGTTCAAGCTAGATAACTGCATCTGTACACTGCTTTTCTCAGCTAGCACTACTGAACTTTATAAGAGTTTTATTATAAAAAACTCTTCTTGACAGAAACACGAGCCTTCCAAAATTACATGTCACAATACAATTCTTATGCAATGAGCTTGTGGTTTTCCAAATTTAGGACAAAGCATGTAGTTTTATCAGTGAGTTGAGATTTAGTCTTGTTCTTCTTTGATTCCATAAATGGTGGTTCTAACTTTGAAATGGGCCACCTAACCTACAACCATTTTCTTCATTTCTTTTTAACAGGGAGAAATAACATACAAATTTCTGGCATGTTGACAAGAGAATTCAGCAACTTTCTCCCTGACATGAAATATTTCATTCAGAAGGCCTATGCTTCCTCTTTTTAGAAAGGGCTAAATTAGGCTATGAATAAAAGCAAACTCTGGGATGTGTCTGCCTATGTTCTTACAATTGTAAAAACTTGAGTAAAGTCTCTGGGAATGGAACCTGGGAGGGACCAAGAATGGAAATACTTATTTGTTACAGAAATAGAAGGGGCCATACTTTGAAATATCCCAATGGAAACCAAAAATTGTAATTCACTGGATTGAAATTAGTGGCCTTTATGTGAAGATTATTGACACAAACTCAATGCTGATTCAAACCTGTAATCCGTGGAGCCCATAGTAACTTACTTGTTACAAGTATCTCAGATTATTAAATTACACAATTTGTGTTTCTTCTAATAGTTGAAAAATTACAGATAAGTTATTAAGGACAATGTTTTCACTATTTATGCTCAATATTTTTTTTCCATGGTTAAAATATCTCAGCAACTGTCCACTTTTAAAATTCCACTGCTATCTCAGTAGTCATATAAATTATTCTGGCTATTTAAATTCTTCACTTGGCTTGCAGTGACATACTATAACATTTGGTAAGATAATTAATTTGAGTTGTACATATTCACTGAACTTTTGGAAAAATCATTTGACTCTTTTTGTTAGTATAAAATTATTAGGGAAGACTTCTAAAGCTAGGATTTTTCCTTCTAATAAGGTAGGGGGATGGGAAATGACACCAAATTTAAAGTCATTGTTCTGCCTCTAATGTTTCACAACCGTTTTAAAGGCGATTTTGTTGGGAAAACTGAAAATCTAATACCCTAATACTGGTACTCTTAACTAAGGCAGGACATGGGAACTGTACTACTACCAGCAGGGTTGGGTAAATTCTGTTGCTCTTCTTGTCTGTGATATACGGTACAGGGTTGGCCCTGGTTTGGTCCACCTGCCAGCGGAGTTTAAAGTTTCTGAGGCTCCAGGCTTCCAGGAACACAATGACTTGGATCAAACAGCCTAAATGCGAAGAAGGGTATTTCTGCTGCATCAAGGAAGCCGTTAAACTCCTGCTAAGCTAACTCCTTTTTTATGCGTCCGTGCACACGACCGAATTCCTCTTTCACTGACCAGAGATTATTTCTGACAATTCAGGATATCTCGAAAGCTGGAGACATATGGCTGGAAAATGAAACGACCCAGGACATCCTTTCTGACCGCATCATTATTTTGTGTCGCGTACTACCAGATGGGCAGTCAGTGAACGGCGCAGGGATGGGAACGGACAGTTTTATAATGTGAATTTTTCCCCCGATAAAGCTAAAACAGATTTCATTTCTCTCTCTTTTGGTCTTTAGTACTTGCTTTCCCCCCTCTCCGCAATATCAATTAACTCAACTTTGCAGTGAGGTGGCCAAAAAGAAGGAGAATGAGGCGATCTTGATAATCTTAGGAAGTGTCGGAGGAGTCGCAGCGGCTGGGGAACTGCGGCTGTGAGCGCCGCGTCCTGTGCGGATTTCGGGGCTGACACCGCGCCGGCGGTTATGGAGGGGACGGTTCACTGGATCCGCCGAGGATAGAGACCGGGAGGCCGGGAGGGGTCTGCTGATCTCACGGCAGCCTTCTAGGCCGTGGCTGCCTCTCATCCGCTGCGTTGTATTACCATTATCACCGTTCTCGAAAAGTCATGGAAGACAACCCGCTGCCAGACCTCAGGGACATTGAGCTGAAGCTGGGACGCAAAGTACCCGAGAGCCTCGTGCGCTCGCTCCGTGGGGAGGAGCCGGTTCCCCAGGAAAAGGACAGGGACCCCTGCGGGGGGAGCGGCGGCTGCGGTGGTGGCGGCTGCTGTAGCAGCAGCAGCAGCTGCAGCTTCCCTCCCTCCTTGTCGTCCTCCTCTTCGTCCTCCCCAACCTCTGGCTCTCCACGACGTAGCCACTCCAGCGCCCTGGAGAGGCTGGAAACCAAGCTTCACCTCCTCAAGCAAGAGATGGTGAGTGTGGTGCGCCAGCCGCCAGGGTCGGAGCCTGGGCCGGGGCCCAGACATGGGGCGATCAGAGAATGGGGCCGGAGAGAGGGCGGCAGGGACTGCAGAGCAGTGTTGGGCGCGTGGGAAACGCGGAGTGGAGGAACGCGCAGGGGGCGCGCGTCTGGAGACGGCTGCTGCGAGGCTTGTTTACCAGGGACTTTGCTCTGTCACGGTTTGCTACGACAGCAGAGTCTGCTCTGTTCTGTGTACTTTCGGATAGCGCCGACTCACTGAGCCCCGCTCTGACTTTTTAGCTGCCAGTCTGCAGCCTCCCGCGAGCACCAGCCTCCCGAGGGTTTGCTGTTACTGCACCCATCTGGGGCCTGCTGGGCGCCGTTTACACTTTGGATAGGTTGGAAAGGTGGCTCAGTCCAATGAGCTTGCTGCAAAAATACTTCCTGGTTTGCCTGGAGGTGGCGCGGAGGGGTTCTTGCAGCCCTCCCGGCTGGCTCACTCTTTCACCAGCACCGCTCCACCCTCCCTCCTTCCCTCCCCACTTGGTGCAGCAGCTGCAGCTGTTCCAAGGCCAATGTTGAGCAGATTGTCCACAGCTGGTTCTGAAAACAATGGCCCACTCGTCCTTGATGTGCTTATGAATAGCCGGTTTCCTTGTTTTGATCGCAGCCAGCAGGTGATCCCCAGTTCCAGGGATTTGGTAATGACCATCTACTCATCTCCTTCAGTCCTCAGTCTGCAGTTGTTTTCCCTGCTGTTTGCAAACGTTAGCCAAAGCATGGAAAAATGACAATACTTGTTATTCCGGATGTGCTTAGACTAAGACACTTACTTACCTGCCATGAGCTCTTGGGCAGGTCACTTCACTTCTGTAGATCTCAGTATATTTGTACAATGATGATCTGTTTAGGGAAGATGATTTCCTTCCTAAATCCTTTGAAGAAAATATCCACAAAGCAACAGCATTTTCTGCCAGCATGGAGATGAGGAAAGTTACAACAGCAGGCCTCAAAAAGAGATAATTCCATTAAATTAACTTCACAGTTGCTTTGGACATGCTTCAGAGTAGGCTAGGAGATTTCTATCACTCAGACAGAAATGATAAAAATCATTTCTATCATTCTATTATTTAGTTATCATGAAGTTCTATCATTAAGTTATTATTATTTGGTTTTAGGTTGGATAAAAATTTAAGGAAAACCCTTAGGCACGTAATTGAGAAGCTGGGAAGTGGAAGGCATCTTCCTCGATGAGTTTATAAAATAGATGAAAAGATAAAATGGAAATATAATTTGGTCAGGGAAAGATTACAAACCAACAGCTCAGCAGGTGCCTGGTGCCATGTAACAAATCTCACTCACGTAAGTGTTGAGACAAACAGATAAAGCTGAGGCTATTTCTTACAGGAAATGTGCCTTGTCCAAGAAATAAAAAAATACTGCTAACTATGCAAATTCAGGGTCTACTATTAGGGATAAACACATCAAGGAGATGAGGAAATTTGATTTCTAACCATGGCTTCTGTCATTTTACCCAGGGAATGTTAATATACTTACTTACTCTAATAAATAATTCTTGTTGAAACACATTTCCTTCCTCAGTGGCTCCCAGATTGGCAGCAGAGCAAAGGCAGTAATGTCACTTTGCTAGAAACTCATAGACACAATTTAGAGGATTTATACATAACTTGAAAACAGTGACATTTCAAAAACTGACAAGTCTCATCCTGGCCCTAGGAATGTACATTGGAATGACTGGTACACATCTGAAGAACATTTTCTGACAAAAAGAATTACCTTCCATTTAGGTTGTACAACCACACTGTCCTGATCAAGAGAAACTACAAATTGTATGAGAATTTTTAAACTCATGATGTTCATTTCCATTATAACATGACAATATACATTTTTACTTTCCACAATTAAAAGACTTTTTCATATATTAAGACTTTAATTTTTTGAGACACTACTTCTGCAACTGGATTCATGGTGAGAGTCTCTAGAATCCCTGAGAATCTGTTACTTTTGTTTTTCTGAAGAATATTTTTTTACTACTCAAATGTTGGCCCTCTGATTTGGTGGAAACTTCTAGCCTTGGGAGCCAGACACACTGGGGTTCAGGCAAGTCTAGATCCAAATCAACAGGGTCAGGAGACAAATCAACAGGGTCCTGCAGGCTGTCAGAGCTGCCAGCCTAGGGAGACTTTAGCCCATCTTCCCAGGTAGAAAGGCCTGTCCAGCTCTCTGTGGCCCTTGGTCTAGTCTTGGCTCTTTTACTCACCATTGTGTGGCATTGAGCAAGTTATATAACCACTCCGGGACTCAGCTTGTAAACGTGGGGATAGAAGTATCTCTATTAAGGCATTGTCAGAATTCAACAAAATAATATAAGAAAGACAGCTGTTAGATAAACATTCAAAACAGTAAGAATGGTGGCGGCAATGGGCATTATGTCAATGACACAGCTATTCTGTTCATTTCACACAGGCAGCCCTAGAAGAGCAATGTGGCTTTGGGACTAATGAAAGCCTAGGCACCTTCTCTACCAGATTGCCTCTACCATGGCCCTTCCTCTGTCATTAGGTCTTTCGTAGAAACGACGTTTCTATGCAAAAGCAAAAAATGAAATATGCATGATCTTCCCCAGCTTCATTGCAGCTGGAAGTCTTGATTTTTATTTTAGAATTAGCATTTATTAAACACATGCTGTGTGCTAAGGATGCTACTGATTGAAGTAGCATATAGTAAAGAACTCTAGAACCTACTGCCAGGTATCCAGGAAGTCTGAGGAACTGAGACTAGTACAGTAGTCCCCGCTTATGTGTGGGGGATACGTTCCAAGACCCCCAGTGGATGCCTGAAACTGCAGATAGTATTGAAACCTATACATAGGGTACTATGTATTTTCTTATACATGAATACCTATGATAAAATTTAATTTATAAATTAGGCACACTAAGAGATTAATAACAATAATAATAAAATAGAACAGTTATAACAATATACTATAATAAAAGTTATGTGAATGTGGTCTCCCATTATCTCTCAAAATACTGTAATATTTTTGGACTGTGGTTGACCATGGGTAACTGAAACCCTTAAAGCCAAACTGTAGATGAGGGTGGGCTACTGCATTTGGTTACTTATAGTGAGACCTTTTTATACAGAAGACACTGTGCTAGTTAAACATTTTATTTGTATTATCCTACTGAAACCTTATAATCTATTAACTAAATGTAATTTTTACAACAATTTTATTGATAAAACATTGAGGTTTGTTGAAGTTAATGTTCAAGAGAGTAAGGGGATGAGCCAGGTTGATGTCAGAATCTGAGATTTTTACCACACTGTGCTATCACGTCTCATGCTTTAGATAACCTCCATGCTCATATAGACACTTAGGATTAAACGTATGTATCTGCTCTTCCAGAATTTCAAAACATTAAACATGCTAAACTGTATTCTTATTTACCGTAAACCTTCCCACAAAAGACAGTCTCTGTCTTAGCAACACTCAGGGTTTGAATGAACATACCCAGAAGCCCTCTGGTTCCCTGAAATCGTACCCTATCCTTTTTGCCAACTGTCACCAAGATCTCCATTAGTACTTCCTCTCACTCCACAAGAGCTACTAGCAAGGGATTCCCTGCGCAGAGCTCGGTAGTGAAGCTCAGTAGTATTCATGAGTTAGGAGTTTCAAGAGCTTACTATGGGTAGCATTTTAGTTTCCTAAGAGTTTCTGTTCAGGGTAAAACTTGGACCTTAGATAACTCACTAGAAAAAACTAGAAACTGGAAGTCCTAACACCATCTTGTGTTCATTCAAGCAGTACTTTCAAATTGCTGTTTTTCTAACAAGGAGCTCAATTATTCTGTTTTTTCTCAAACGATATCTGTTGCACAGCACTGCGTTGTGACTTCCTAAATGTGTGGCTGAAAACCCGTTGATCCAAATTGTGCTCAATGTAAACTGCATTCATAAAATTCACAAGGAAAACCAAGTTTATATTTTCAAATATACATTTTGAAAGTCTCGATCTTAGACTGCAAAATAAAACCTGAATGAATAATTCTTTTTTTTAAATAGGGGCTAAGCATTGTGCTAAATGTCGATATATAGATATGACAGTATTATGTTCATTCTACAGATAAAGAAGCTATGACTTACTAAGGTTAGGTAACTTGTCAAAGTCATCGTAATTAGAGAACTTATGATTCCCAGCCATTCATTCAAACAAGAACTATGGTATGCCTGGCTATATCCTGGATCCAAATTAATCCCAAGCCATACTATATGCGTGCACCATGAAATGTGCCCATTTATTGTGAACGAACATTTTTATAGTAATTTCATCACACCTCTAGCAATAGATCTTTTGGTATTCCTTTAAAAATATTGTTTACTTTTTAAAAATTAAATAAATTCTCTCTTGTTGGAAAACTTCAAAAAATACAGAACTGTATTGTAAAAAGAAGAACAAGAATCTACCTCATCTACCCAGTACCATACCTCTGCGTTTTACTCTATTCCCTAAAGGAAGTACTGCTTGTAATTTGATGTGAATCCTCTCGGGTCTTTTTCTGTGTCTTCACCTGCATATATATGCACATGTACACTGACACAATGTCAGTGTGTCTGGATTTCATTTTCCTTATTTTACATAATGTTTTATGATATTACCTGGCATTTATTGGATGATTATGATATGACAGCATTCTAAACAATTTTCATGTATTATGTCATTTTATTCTTACTCCTCACCCACTTATGAGGTAAGCACTATAAACAGATTCCCGACAGAGCTCAGGAAATTTTCGTCTAGTCAAATTTTATCTTATTCTCTCACTTCTTCTGTACAAACCCCAAATAGTTACTAATTATAAAGAAAAGGTAATTACATCACTTTTACGATAAGTGATTAACTAAATATTTAACAGTTCTTCATGAAAGTAGATTCTGTTCACAGAGATATGACTTAATCAGAATACTTCATTGCTCAATAGAAAAATAATTAAAAGTCTTCAAACTGGACTGTACATCTCTTTAATCACATACTGTTTTAATGTAATTGTGTTGAGTTTTTATTTTTTTGGTAATAATATTAATAAAACTTGTAACAATTGGATCAAAAGACTAACATGGCACCAAGTGATACACATCACATGGAGAAAGCAGAATGACCACCCAGGAATTTAGTGTGACTTTAGTCTTCATGGTCAAAATCATCTTAGATTTGCTCAGACTTGGGATGTTCATGATAACAAACCAGATTCTGTTCTTAGAGATCAGACATCATCAGAACGTTTTATTCTTTAATTGAAGAAATAACTAATATCCCTCAAATTGATACTTATCAGAGAGTAATGTGTAGAACTAGAACTATAATATATAACTGACTAAGGAGGCTTCCTTTTGAAGGCCCATGTCATGGAGGGTTAGGAGATTGGGGAAGTATAGAATCAGGACAAGAGCAAGACAGGAATTTTCTTGTGTCCTGGCACTATGGGACCCAAGGGTTCATTTGGCAAGTTCAGGGCAGCTCTTGCCCCTCTCTCTCTTGGTTGGGCCTGCTGGCATGTCCATTGCTGTCATCCTGTAATCTAACTGACACATCGTTTTTCTTTAAAATGTAATCCTCTCCATCAGGAGTTGGTCTTATTGAACTGTAGTTAAGGGATGAGTTCATTTTGATCTCTGACGCTTTATGATTGATTTCAGATTGTCAGAAGCTAGTCATTTCCATCATTTCTAAGTTCTGGGATGCACATCATACTCACCTGTATTCCTTTACTATAAGCTGCACGTTGCTTTTTGAGAATAATTTTTAATTGAAAAAACCCACTTCCTGGATAATATGGCTTATTTTTATGTAAACTAAAATTGATCAGAATCATCTCTTTGTAATTCAAATTGTGGATTTTTTTCTGTATATTTTAAATTGAGACACCAAAAGCAAACTTGAATTAAGTCTTCTGGTTTTCTGTATTTTGGTGATTAGAATAAAATTATTGTTATGTTAATACCCATCTCAGTAAAGTCATAAAAATGTTTTGATACCAGCATCCCCAACAGTGAGCTATATCTGTTACACCTCAGTATTTGCAAATGCAGGCTATTATTCTAACAGTTTTCCCAATATGCTTGCAAAGGACATTTAACTGAACATTGATTTGTTGTTTTAGTGCCAAACAAGCAAAGCTTAAGACTAAGATTGAGAGGAAGAGCCCATATTCAAGGTGATAAAGTTCAACTTTCAAGATTGCTCAATTCAGAGAATTGAGTTCCTTTGCTGAGGATTTAGTCATAAATAGCTATTATTGGCTTCTAACTGGTGTGGAGTTAACTGTGTTTCTAGATTTTCCCGTAATTTCATAAAGTTTTCAAATTATTATTATTAAAATGATACTATTACTAAAACATGCAAAGCATCTAAAGTGAAAAATAAAAGTTCCCCATGTTCCTATTCCAATTTTCATTCTCTAGACATGACTGTTACAAATATTTTATTTATCTTTCTAGAAATTTTCTGAACGTATGCAAACATACCTAGCTTCTTCTATACCTTTAGCTATAATTGTAGCCATATATTTGTGTATATGTGTGTGTGTATATATACATATATATATATATATAGTTTTAAAATTGAAACTTTTAGGAGCTCATGATAATAGACATTTTTTCTAAGTTCAGCAAATACTCTGCTATTGATTTTATTTTTAATATATATATGTACTTTGCTTCAAAGCACAACTTATATTGCTGTGACTTTGAATAGATTACTGGCAAAGGATGGCATTCAGGGAGAGTCACTCTATTTGTCTAAAAAAAAGTCGCAGTTTATGAGGCAAAGAGACGGAGTCAGTTATCTCTAGAAATAGAAGAAAGCATCATGGAACCATAGCGTGCAAAGAAACTTTGGAGATCTTCCAGACCAACTCTCCGCTGGCATCCTAGCCAGTTGATCATCGACATTTGCTTGAAATTCTTCAGTGATGGGGACTTCGCTGGTACCTAAAGCAGATCGTTCCATTTTCAGACACTTCTATGCAATATATCTGTTAATTGGCATTCCAGTTGTTCATCAAAAGATAAACTCCATGATCATTCACCATGGGACAAAAAATGCTTCAACATGTATGCCTGCAAGCCACGGATTCATAATTTAGGATGGAAGCTTTGTTGAATGTGAAATACAAAGAAAGCTCAGTGTGTTCCTCATAGTTTTATACGTATATGACTAAAATAAAAGACTCGCATGGCTTTGTTGCAAAATGAGAAGAGAATGGCAGGGCTTTGCAGTGGCAAGGGCGGAGGGAAATGTGAACTCCCTGCACTGGGGCTGGAAGTGAAACCTGAAAAACACCTTTACAGACAAACTTGACGCTGTAGTTTTTTTTTTTTTTTTTAAAAAGATATATCCTGCTTGACCTGGCAATTCTGGTGCCAGTATTACTGTAAGAAATCTATCCTAAGGAAATAAATAATAAATTGGTACAAAAATGTAATTTGCATTCACATTTGGTATTATGTATGATTGAGAAAATTGGAATAATCTAAATGACCAATAATGATGGATAGGTTCCTTATGTGCATGTGATAGAAATTTATGTAGCTATTAAAGTTATGTTGTTAAAATTATTCATGGAATAGAGAGAATGGTTATGGATATATACATGTATAGAACAAAAGTCTGGAATGAGATTACAATATTAACAGAGATATCATTGGATGGTGGAACTATGGGTGACTTTTTTTTTCTACAGCTCTTTCATTTTGCTTGGTTTCTCTACACTAAGTATATATTACATTTGGATAAGAAAAATTATTGATAGATAAATAGAATTTAAAAACATAAAAATAAAAGGGTATAGGGTTTGGAATAAGGTAGAGTTGAATTCAACGAACCACAACCTCGGCTACATGCCTTTAAGCACATAATTTAAATAATGAGATGAATATATGTAAAGTTGCTAGGATTCTGCCTGCTAAACAGTAAGCACTCAGTAAGCATAAGTGTTTTTGCTTTTCCCTTTGATTAGTGGTTTAACACTCTGACTCTTATAGGAAAAGATGAGACTAGAATTTTTCCTATCCTTTACCTATCTATTTTCTTTCTGTTTTATTTCATAGAAGGGGGTATGGAAATACAAAAAAAAAAAAAAAAAAAATAGCTTGTTTTCCTGCACATATTACATCTGAGTTACTGAGTTTGGTATTTAGCACAGGAGCAGCCCCTGCAATGATTAGTGCTCAAGTAATAACTGGCCATTTCAACTCTGAATTTCCTCTCTGTAGAGTAAGGTGAGTTAATAACCAACTGACCCGTCAGGAGTTTAGTTATAGTGGCCAATCCTAATCACGGGTAGGTTTATCCTAAGGAGGTAATGGAATTGACAACTACTTTCAGAAATATTCACAAAGCATTCTACATTCTCTTCATAGGAGCAAATGAGAGACTTACGCTTCTTGCCAGAAATAGGTGAATGGAAAATATTAAGACTAAGATAGATGTTCATATAGGTTTTTAGAAAAAAAAATTAGGCATTGCCCAGAGAACAGAAAAAATTAGAAATAATTAAGACTACAGATAAAGCCCATGTTAGGATTACATAGGAACCATGGGCAAGAATCTGAAAGCATACTCTAGTCATCTATCTTTTTAAAATGTGATGATAAAATTGTTTTGGAAAGAAATAAGGCACAGGGAGCCACTAAGTGTAACTTAATTTTGTCACTTAGATCAGCGATTTTAGTCACACTGTAAAACTTAATGACTTATTGGTAAACATTATGCATTGACAAAAATCTTTCTGCAAATAAAGCGCATTATTGCTTTAAAAATATTTATAAGTCTCTGGGGCTAAAGCTTTCCACACAGTGAAAGCCTGTGGATGAAATTCTATATACATGACTTCATTTGTCACTTTCCTATTGTGCCAGATTTTAGGCTCTATCTTCTAACTCGGTTAATAAGATTGCTCCCTATCTTTCTCTCGTGCACTATCATCACCCTGAGGGTAGAGCTGCGATTAATCAATGCTTGTATTTCCTTAATGCTTGGCCAATTATGCAGGGACTAAGCATTTATTTAATGTGTGAATTGAAGTGTACTTTAATCCTGCTTCTAATTTTTGTGTTTGGAGTGCACTAGCAACATTGCCTTTTTTGGAGTGGATCATAGAAATCCCAGGGCCTCTTCTGCCTCCCCCCAGCCAAGCCCAGTCACTTGCAACTTAAGTTCCTGGTTAAAGAAAGACTAAAACATATTTCTACTGTGTGTTACTATAGTAGATGACTGGGGGGAAAAATAAGGAAAAGAAAACTTTCCTGCCTGCTTTGAAATGGTGCAGCAGAATTTCTTCTTGATTGCAGGACCTACTGTATCCTCAGATACTGTCGATCTCAGAAGCCATTGTTCTCAGGGTGTTGGCTGAGCATAGAAATGAGAGGTGGCAGTTTTTCTTCATTCACAAGTACACAAAAACTATGCACAGATTAGTTTTTGCCAGCCCTTTTTCCTACTGTGAATGAGGTTTTGAAGTTTCAAGATAAGAAGAAAAAATTTATAAGAAAAAAGAACATTATTTATAGTATTATATAGTATACATATTGATATATGGTATAGTCTTTGTGGTTTTAGCTGAAAATAAATAGTCATTTAATTTGGCAGCCTAATTTATGACGTGAGTTGTATTCACTATCAGGGCATTAATTCTCTGACTATCCATGGCACAGCCCTCAGGGTGAACTTGGAAACTTATGAGTAGGATGTGACTTGGCAACATTGTATTTGAGGTGTTTGAAGCAGTTAGCAAACCTGTAGAGTTTCCATGCAGGTAAGCTGGATGGATAGATAGAATGAGGGAGCCTAGGTTTCCTGAGTGTTCACTGTAAGATTCTAGAATTGGAATGAGTTTCAAAAAACCAACCTATTTTTCTGTTTGCAATTTGGAAATAGAATTGAAAGATGAAAAATGGCTACCAAATATTTTAGTGTTGCAACTAGACCATCAGCCATGAGGGTTTCCTTCTGGATTTTTTTTTTTTTTTTTTTGTCTCTACATGAACTTTTTAAATACTCACTTTCCCAAAGACATCACCACCTTCCTAGAAGCTATGCTACATGGGATTTTGCTGCTTTTAATCTCAAATTCTACTCTCACTAAGTCATCTTTTCAGCCAGAGCTTCTGATACATATGAAAATATATAATTATTAGTATTAACTGGGAGGTTTTAGACCGTATGTGTAGTTAGTAAATGTATTTTGAATGTTGGATGAAGTAACAACACTATTGCTTTGCAATATTTAAGCTACATGGGAGCAAGATTTCTGAGATTCAGTTTTGTTAGGTGAGGAAAAAGAGAAAGAAGGACACAGGAAGAAGAAAAAATTTGTTAGCACTTTTGTTTAAAAGAAAGATTTCTCCTGTGAGACATTAGTTTTCATTGCAGATATTTTGCATGGTTTACAAGGCACTTTTATGTATGTGGTCTTCTTTTCTCAGTTCTGAAATTATGAGGTTTCAATGATTAAATGATGAATATAACATTTGCAGTATATATTTCAATATAATATTTGCAGCATATATTTTCTAGAATATAGTATTTGCTCAATAAATGTGGCTATTAATAATAACTTTCTGCCTGATATTGTAGTTGCTTGGCCGACAAAGTAATGAATTTAGCTATACTATCACTATAACCATGCGCTAAATTAAGTTTAGTTTTTAAAACTCAAATTCCTTTAGGGGATTATATTTTATAGTAACGTTCATATATTAAATTAACTCTTGAAAGATAGCCACTTGCTTTTCCCTTAATCTGGCAATGATTAGTTTTTAAGGAACTGTGATCCTGACAACCCTGAGAAGTGAAACAGAATTTTAACTTTCATATTTATGCCTCTTAACTTTGAGTTTATTACTTCAATTTTTATTTTCTTTTGTGTTTGCTTTGTAATGTTATACTAGTTTCAATTATTCCTTATTTGGAAGTTTCTACAAATTAGTTTAGAAATGCCAGAATAAATATGTGAGAAGAAAGTCAGAATGACTAAGATATTTATGGTCTTCTCTGTATGTGTTTTTTTGGTCAGTGGGGAAAAATGGACTAGAATATGACAAGGACTACTTTGGTAGACACCGTACTCATGACAGTTAACCCAGATTACAAATTGTCTTAATAGGGATCCAATTTAAATAAGGAGTTAGAAGAGGATCTTGAAATTTCCCCTGTCTGGTTTGTCCTCCTCCCTCCAATTATCATCCTTCAGTAGCCTGGGAAATAATAAAATTAAATCATTCTCATGTCTTCCAATATATACTCTGCTTCAGGATAATCTCATACCATCAGGAAATGAAATCTAAATTCTCCACACCAGTATGCTTATTATAAAACAGAACTAGTTTCTTAGATGTCTGTATTGATATGATTTGACTTATCATTTAATCGAGTTGATTCTTATCAGTATATATACGTTGTCCATGACCTTGACCTCGTAGCATTAGACTGAGGCACATCCTGTATTTCCTGCTAGGTATTTTGGGGACTTGTTTCATTACTCAGTGGCAGTGCTTTTTTATTGCCCTCCTTTCCAACAACATTACAATTTACAAGTGGGAATTTCATAGAGTAATGTCATAGAAGGTGGGAAACTTATTCAATGAAGCAATTGACGATGTCCACTCTGCTGCAGTTGAAATCTTATATGGATTCATACACAATAACATCAGGAATTTTGAGAGATCTTAATGACAATTTTGCATTGTGTTAAAGACACAGGGAAAAGCTGCTCCAAACAGTATTCCTTCCAGTCATGGTGTAAAGAAATCTTCTCTTCAGCGAATGATAGCTTTACTTAATACCAGACATGGAAAACCAACATGCTTTGAAGGGCGGTACCAGAACAAAATGGAACTGCCCAAACATTTTGATTTAATTAACAAATAAAATGAGTTCAGAATATGATCATTAGCAGTCAGTAAACAAATAACAAGACTGAACTCCCAAATGGATGCTACTTTCTTTGTTGGAGGCATTCAAATAATCATAGTATAACTATCTTACCTTATTGGCATTAATGAACAAGTGGGTTGAAATGATAATTGTTAGAGGCTGTAACAGTTTTATTCAAAACCATTAACCATTAGGTAAGTCTCCTAAGAGCAATATCAAATGCTCACATTACTGAGTTGGAAATGGAGATACAATGACCTGACCGAGCGATTCGCAGTAGATAAAGACGAGGCCAGCTTTCCCACTTTGCAAACTGTTCTGAGTGCTGTGGAGCAGCCAATATAAATAGAGGAAATGCATTTCCACTTATACTTTAATTCCACGATTCCAAGCGTCATTACTAGGAATGCTCAGCAATTTCATCACATTAAGTGTTGGGTCATTTTTGTTTGCTTTCAGTCTTAAGACAAATTGATTCTATTTGGATTTCACCCAATTCTTTAAGGAAAAATGTACTGTTATTTTTTTTTTAACAAATCGAGTTGATTGTGTGTCAATAAGATCAAATAACTCAAAAAACTTACCCTCTATGTGAAAATTCCCCAATGCCCTTTTGTAAACAGAATTTGAATCTACTCAAGTGTGCTAACTCTACAGAGAACAAACAAAACGAGTTAAATATATGCTTAGAATGTCAGATTGTTTCATACACTTGGAATTGAGTGTAACAAGAATCTCTTTGCTATCTCTATGAACTTACACATGAAATTAATTTTGCCCCAGCCAAAAATCTTGTTTGCTCCAATTAAACACTGGTGATGAAAATCTATAGTAAATATAGATATTTCCAAATCCTCACTCCTTGTTGGGCCATAGAAACAGATGGAAACTCTCAGCTGCACACCATTTAACTATGTAAATATCCACCCTGAACATTGTTCCCCATCTTTGCTTCTAGAAATGGTTCTGTGTTAGGGATCATGTGAATAAAACATATATTTTTAAGCATCAACTGTATTCCACTCCTATGATAAGCCCCAGAAGGATACAGATGAAGTTGAAGACATGGGTTTCAGGTTACTTACAAATCAATCAGGTTAAGTTAAAGCAGGAGGTTACTACAATTTAACCTCCATGCTATAAAAAATTCTGGTCTAATCTCAGAGGTCTCAGATTTGTAATAAAGTATAATCTTGATAAGAAAGAAATTACATCATAGTCACTTAATGCTGTAATGAGCAGCTGGTTATTTGCTTCTCAATTTACAACCTAAGCCCCACCTCAGTTTCTCAGACTTGCCCTGTGGACTCTTGCCCCATAAGATCTGTAGGTGCTGTTCCTTTCATCTGGGGCTTTCTTCCTTTTCCACCCCTAACTCCCACACTTCATGTAGTAAACTTTAATTTGTTATCCTTCAGCTCATACCATTGATTAAATTTGACTTTTTTCATATCTATTCCATGCTAGACTATCAGTTTTCTCATAGCTAGAACCATGTCCAATTTATTTCACCTCTAGAATTTAGCAGATTGTTAAGGGCTCAGTATTGGAGGAACAAATTAATTATAAATAAATAATAAATTAATTATCTAGAAAATGCTCTTCCAGAAAATGATTAGAGAATAGTGTAGCAATAGGTAGTGGTAATAACTTGAGTAAATTTGAGGGTAGTGATAAGCAGGGATTGCCTGGGAAACCGTCATGAAAATGATAAAGCAACTTAGGATGATTATGTTGGAGTTAATTAAAACAAGACTGAAAAGGTAAAATAATCCCGATGAATAGAGAATACTGAATGCCAAGCTAAGAAGTTTGAATGTGGTTTCATAGGCAATAGGACCAATTGTAGTTGTTATTTTAGGCATTTACATAATGAAAGTTGTGTTGTATTTTTGCATACTTCTTGTGTTTTTTTTCTTACAAATCTCTTCTTGAGAACCAGTTTCCATGTGTTTTATATTATGGGATCTTTAAAAGATGTTGCACTTTCGGAATAGTCATAAACAAGAAAGCACATTGTTGATTACTGAGGAATGAAAATATGCAGTAAAAAAATGGCAAAAATATTTTTGTAACAAGAATAGGAAAAAAGTGAGAAGATTGTACTTGTACATGATATAAATATTTCAAAAAAAGTTTGTTTTCTTCCTATCAAATACAATTCCACAATGACACAGATATTATGATGTCACAATGTACTCTCAATAAATTAATTATGAATGTCCATTGCCTTTATTACTATGTTGAAGTTTACTAAACAAAAAAATTAAATGCTTTAATCATCCCAATTATATTTATACATGATTTCATATATATAATTCCCTGTTTGTGATTGTTTTATTTTGTGATTAAAAATCTTTTCTGATTAAAATGTAACATACACTGCTGATAAATATTTTAGAAAGTACATAAAATATTAGGAATGAAGAAGACAAATTACAATATTATCCAGATGTCATTATTGTTACCATTTTTATTCTATTTTATACAAGTTTTTGTCTTCTGTAATTTTTTTGCATTGTTGAAATTCTAATTTATAACTTACTTATCTAATTTATCTTACATTTGTAGAGCCTATTCCTTCGCTTGTCATTGCATTATAAACCTTCTCCCATGTGATTTTCCTAAACCTCATTTGTATTGCCTGAAAAATATTCTATTTTATGTACATTTCCCTAATTTTGGATATTTAACTTTTTTTTTAATATTTTTATTGGGATGTACTTTTCCATGTTTCAGGTTATTTCCTTAATAATTCCTGGGCATGGGAAATAAATATCATTCTTTTTATGACATGATTTTCCAATTCTTGATTTATTTTTGTTTTGTCAGATTAAATATTTTAGTATTATCATTTTTTTTTTTTAAGAGTGCATAAATGCTATGTTTTCTGAGCTCTTAATGAGAAACAAGGAAGCAAGTTAAGCATGTAGGCTTCAGAGGCAGATAGAGCTAGGTCTGAATCCCAGCCCTCTCACTTTCTAGTTGTGTGACTGTGGCAAGTTGCTGATCCTCACTGAATTGCAGTTTGAAGACAATAATTTTTACTATTTGAAGTTTTTATTAAGATTAGGTTAAAAAAATGTATTTAAAGTTCTGTCATTGTGCCTGGCACTAGTGCTTTATCAAAGGCTAGCAATTACTGTTTACGCTGTTATTATCATCAGAATTTTTTGTTATCATAATGAAAGTCAACATGGTTAAAACTTTTTGTGCAGGATTACAAAACAAAAACGACAAGAAAAACATCAAAACAGAATATACATTATCAACAACGAAAACATCCACTACCTCTGACATGTGTTAGTACCAGGATACTCTTCTGTTTCTGCCATCAGTCAGAGGGCTTTACTTAAAGGAACTATACTTAATTCCCAGAATTCAACATATCACCACCAGCTGCTCCTTCCTTACCCTACTTCCTGAGCAGTGAACTCTGATGATTGCAAAGCCAGCCTAGAAAGATGCTACTGCTATTACTGAGGAGTAGCAATGGGACGCACACTGTGATTACTTTATAAAAGCACCACATACAAAATGTTAGGAGGAGCCAATGCCAAGTTTTAGTTGGTTGCAGAAATTATATTTCTGAATCAGGGATAGACACTGAGGAAGAAAAAACAGACTATTTTATAACTTTGAGAGGTGGCTAGGTACAATATGCCTATATGGATTATATTTTTCAAGTTTTATCCACCAGGATTTTAATCTGTAGAGAATCATCTCGAATTCTAGTGATAGCTTGAGTGAAAGTTTGGGCTTTTATTGCCGTAACTTTGTCTTTTTTTTCTCTATTATAACTGAGGACAAGGTTTTGGGTTTTGTTTTAACTTTGGAAAATTCTCTAAGGATTTTATTTAAGAATTATGTATTTGCTTTAATAAAAAGATATCCAGCCAACCCAAAAGAGCCTTGTTTAAAAAATTTATACCCAAGGGAAAGCATATAATTTAGCATCATTTTTGCTAATTATATGGCAAGCAGTTATGCCCAATAAAATCCAGCTATTATATAGTTCTACATGTGTGAACATAAATATTCTTTTTGTTTTCTTTTTTATCTTCCAAGTTTATGAATTATATTTGTAGAGCCAACTCCAAATGGATAATGGAATATTTCTTAAAAATGAATAGTAATTTAGATGCTAGTTCATTGGGCAAACATCCCATCCTAAGTTATATCTGCAGTTTTTTATGGGTGCTGAGTCAAAGTTTTAACATAAGCATCATTCTTATTTCTAATTTATAATAAAAGCCGTGTGTAATTATAATATAAAATTGTAAGTGCTTCGTAGGTGAGATTTTCAGTGTAATGCTAGGATAGGGCATCATCTGAGCAAGAATAGTAAAACTTGGTATTATGAAGCCCAGTGTCTGGACATGTCTTGATGAGTCTATCATGTGCCATCTGCTCCAGTAATTCTTGCCACCAGCAGCCGTATTTTGCCAGCGAGTATTTGCAGGATCTTACCTATAGTTTGACACTTTCCTTTCTGAATTTTTCTACCTGGCTATGGACAACACTATAATATGAAACATACTAGCAAACTCCAAGTTCTATATTTTAATAGGACATTTAAAAACTGTAGGAAAATTAGGATCCAATTAGGTCCGCATCGCATAGATTGTTTCCATCCACATCCTTTTCACCTTTTGTGATAAGAATCAAGAAAAGTGAACCGTGCTATTCCCAGTAGCTCTTCTTAAATGTGCTGACCAATCTGTTGCCATATGCTAGGCATCTGTTTTTATCATCCTCATTTGTGGTCCTTCAAAGCTAGAAGTGATAACTTAACATTGAATTTATGCAAATTTGTATTTCAAGAGAACAGCTATTTTCAAACTATTTAATCTGGCAGCAGTAATTTTCAGATGTAAGGAATATAAGAGGATAAGTATAAAAATTAGAAATTTCTTTCTGAATCAGTGTATGACTTTTAGGTAATTGTAACACCTCCATGGTTGTATTTCTTTATCAGCAAAATGTGAGGAGTGATCCTTGCTTGTAAAATGTTTGTTGAATGTACATCAAAGTCAATATGACATCAAATATAACAGCTTAGAATCACTCATGAGTGCTTGTGAAAGTCTTTGCCTGTTTAACTTAAGTTATAGAATTGTTTCTTTCCTGAAAGAGATGATTGATTATTTTTTATCCAATCCTAAACAGTCATCAGAAAGCATTGAAGGAATATTAAGGGCTAATACCACACTGATCAGACCATAATAAAAATAGTTCTTAATTTTTTTAGTATTGTGGAAATATCAGTGAATTGGAGTCAGAAGAACAAGCTGTTAGTCCCCTTTCTAGCACTAAGTTGGCGACACAGTTTTGGGCAAGTCATCAGTCCTGTGCCTGCCTGAGATTCATAGAATGTGATAGTCTAATTCTGTCATTTACTATGATTTCATTTAGTGCTAAGAATCTGCAATTTTGTGTCTCTTGGGTATATTTTCATTGTTGCATGAAAACAATCACTTATGTATTTATCAACCCAGTTTTTCAATGTATACGTGTAGTTTTTCAGAGCAATAGATATAATATCAATGACATTAGATATTTAGATTGAAATAGCATTGTCTTTTAAAATGAAAAGTAAAATTACTTAAGTAACGGATATTGGGTAAGTTTTCTATGCTGAAACTAACATAATATAAATAACATTTTTGAACAAGAAAACAACCTGATTTTTACTGGAAACAAATTCAGTCAGCTTAATTGACCTGCTTAAATGCATTAAATTTCAACATCCTTAAATATGATAAGCATTAAAAAATTTAAGCCATTTATATTTTATTGCAGGTATTTAAAAGGTACAGCATAATATTTTGATATACATGGTGAAATGGTTACTGCAGTTAAACAAATTAACATGTTCATTATCTCATATAGTTACCATTTTAAATTTCTTTGCCATAAGAACACCTAAAATCTACTATTTTTGCAAAAAATAATTCCAATATATAATGCAATATTATTAACTACAGGCCTCGTGCTGTACATTAGACTTATTCATCGTACATAACTACAGCTTTGTGCCTTTTGACCTGCATTATGCTATTTTAAAAACAAAGGGGAAAACTAAATTTTATTGAGCACTGTTGGGCCAGGCTGTATGCCACATGCTTGCATTATCTTATGCAACTCTCCCAACCAAAATGCATTTTACTACACTGTCTACATTTGGGACTTCATAAGGCTTTAGCAAAAGAAAAAAAAATATGTCCAAACACTTTGAATTAAAAAGAATATAAAATCTGTTACTCCTTATTCGAATTTAGATTTAGAGAAACCTTTTAGGTAAATTCTTTCTATAAAGTGGTATAATCAATGTCTGCACCAGAATCTGTCAAGATCATCTGAATATTTGGTATTTTAGTAATTTCTACAAAGGAAAAGAAATAATGTCTGTATACTAGTCTCTCTCAACAAGCTCAAACAGAAACCGAGACCTATTATTTTAATTTTGACTCTCCGTAAAGTTAATTGTGATATCTAAGGTGTAAAAGCAACTGAAAATATTTAGGGCTTTTACATACTGATAAAGATCAAAATTCTTATCTTTGGTACAAAAATATTGTCTCAGTGAGTTGCATAAGCAAAGAATATGGTCTCTTAATTATAATAATTATACTGCAATTTCACATGGCAACATTCATCTAAGAACATCTAACCACTCCACAAGCTCTAATTAATCCAGTCTAGCTGCATCTCTCTAAGGTAGCCTACCATCAGGATATTATTTTAAATGTGCCTCAGTATATTAAAGATGGCTAAAGCTGTTAAGAAACTTGTTCATGATGAAGTTGTAAATTAGGAGTTACTGAAAGTATATTTTAGGAATCCACACCTCTGTTCCTTATAATGGAGCACCAGGCCACACATATGTGTATATATATTTATACACATATTTTCTTTTCTAAAGGGAAATGTGATTCTCAGGTAACCTATTCCTTGAATAAGTTTTTATAAGATCAATTTCATTAAACTGCTATAAAGCTTCAATTAAAAAGAAGTTCCATGCTTTAAGAACATTTTTAAATAGATAAATGGATTAATTTAAAACATGAAGTGTGTTTAGGAATTACAATTGGGAACAATGAGTTTGATTGCATTTAAAAGTCATGTGACAAATTCCTTTTGAGTATATTTATTTTTAAAAGGCATAAACACAGACTTCAGAAAAACTTAAGAATGTCCCAAAAAGGGATAACAAGTCAAAACCCAGGAGGAGGGGCTGGGTGCAGTGGTAGCTCACGCCTGTAATCCTAGCACTCTGGGAGGCCGAGGCGAAGGATTTATTGAGGAACAGGAGTTTGAGACCAGCCTAAGCAAAAGCAAGACCCTGTCTCTACAAAAAAGGCTGGAGGATGGCTTGAGCCGAGGGGGTTGAGCTTGCAGTGAGCTACGATGACACCACTACACTCTAGGTAGGAAGACAGAACTGAGACTCTGTCTCAAAAAAAAAAAACAAAAAAAAACCCCAAGAGGAAGAACATATTTATCATGAGAATTTTAGGAACAGTCAGACTGAGTTTATAGGGAGGAAATGGGAGATCAGAATAAGAATTTGGAGTCAAGCCCTCTGGGCTTTTGTGTGTCATATACTTGAAAAGCACTTCATTGCCTCTGATTGAGAAATGGAAAACCACGATGATTCACATATACAAATTAACTATTTTTGAATTCCCAGACCAATTCCTCCTAAGAGTGAAGCTGTCTGGATTCAGGAGAATGAAATAGTAATTATTTACAGCTTAACAAAATGCACACCGGAAGAGTTAGCATCCATTTCAGAAAGAGATTTACAAGATAAAATTGGCCTGGTGTCAATCTAAGATATAGTCATTGCCTAACTTCTCTACACAGCCGTACTACTTTTACTTTAACATCCTTTGTAGTACTTATTCATACATTTTTGCCCACACTAAAGAATGAGTCCTAAGCTTTTTGGAGGGCAGTTCAAAGTCGGTAACCCACAGCATAGCAGGGAGGTAAAGCTCTGATTAAGTGCTTCTGTTGAAGATAATATGGTGAACTTTTCTGTGGAACCAACGGTCATAGCATTTCTCAGGGTCATCCTTGTTCAACTGCTCTGGACCCTCCAACTTTCCTTTCTACTTTCACTTCCTACCTCATTCTCAATCCCCAGCCCCTCTGCTTGGTTTGCCATTTTATGAGCACAAAATGACCTTTTCTATCTCTGGGCCTTTGCTAATATCCTTCACTCCAGACTCAAATTATAATGTCCTCCTTGGCATGGACTACTCATACCCATCTCATTGACATATTTCTTTTTTCCCAACAAAAATGAATCTTTACTTCCTCTTTGCTGAATTATCACATACTATATGTACCTGTTCTTCCTCTCTCATCCAGTTATGCATTCAGCATGAGTTTATTGTTCTTCCATATGCCATGTTAGAAACTAGGATCATTGGGTAGGATAAAACCACTGCACTGGAGGAGTTCATGCTTAGCACCTGTTTGTCACTTGTCTTTGTATTCAGTTGTCACCAATGTGTTTGTTCTTCCTGCATCTTGAAAAATTTCCTATCTTGAAAAATCCTAGTTCTTGTATAAATCATTTTTACCAATGCAGCCATCTTCCCCAATCAGATTCTGAGATCATTCCAACAGTGTCCTTTTGGGCACATGCACTTATAACATGCTATATCAGAAAACAAAGGCATTTTAGAGGTGGGAGGAATTTTAAAGACGATCTCCAATATTTTTATCTCACATACAGGAAAATGGAGGTGTGGGAAGATTAGATGTCTTGTTATGTCACAGGTTAAGTTACTGATGGAACAAAACCTAAAACAAGAGTTTTAGATTTCCTTGTTATTCCCATTAAACCATACCATCCATGGGTAGTTGAATCACAGGGAATCATAAGTGTAAATAAATAACAAAACACCTGTTACCGCTGTTTTGAATTTCTGTGTATGTTATTTGTGCTGGACATAGATTAGTGTAGATATAAACTTGATAAATTACATCACATGTAAAGGAGAGCACATTCTTACATGTCCAGGTAAAATTGTCTACATTAATTAGAGTGAAATTCTAGGAGAATACTAAATTAGAAAAAAGAATATAATATTTTAGGCAATATTATTTCAATAAATGTAACTTCATTTAAAATAAATCAAACAACAATAACTTTTCAAAACAGTAGTATGCAAAAGAACAGTTTAAACACTTTAATTTCTAAAAGGCAAGAGATAGAAGCATATAAATTTAGTCACTGATATCCTTTGATGCCAGAGATATCATTAAAGTATTTGTGGAAAATAAAATGTAAACAGCTAACTAAGATTATTAATACTGAAGCATCAAAATACCCAATATGTGGTATGTGCTGAATCACAGGCAATCAGAAACATAAATCAATTAGAAACAAAGAAAATATCTCATCCTTTCTCATAGAATTCATCATGATTCACACTGAAAAAAGCTTATTTACTCATATGTAAAGTTATGTATTCTAAGTATTAAATTCAGTATATAAACATCTTGTAAAATAAGGATGACATTTTTCTGATAAATGAAAGAAAATATGTGGGTAAATAGTGGCTAAAAAGGAGTTGAAGACCTAGGGAAAGATATTTAATGAAAACTTTGTCACAGCAGAGTCATATTTGCAAGTTCCTTTGTATTATCTGCGTTGTCTCTACTGTACTGGGGCCATTTGCATTTGTGTCAGTTTCAGTAAGATTTCAATCTGTGGCTCTGTATTAGATTCTATAAAAGCATATCTTTTTAAAAAAGTAAAAACATGACTCATAAAAATATAAAACAAGCATATGCTAAAGATTTATTCAACTCAGGGAAACCATCAGAATGGAAAAGGTGATTAAAGGAAGAAATAGAGGAACAGAGGTCAAGTACTCCATTAGGTAAGGTATACTGAATTAAATTCACCAGGAAGTGTCTTTTTATTTTATTATGTGTGAGTCTGGGACCCCAGAAATTCACTACCTAAATCCAGCCCACTTGTTTTTGTAAATAATTTTTTTACTTTTATTTCAGAGTGTTTTGGGGTACAATGCCTTTGGTTACATAAATTGCCTTTGCACCACTCTAGTTAGAGTCAGAGCTATAAGCATGCCCATCCCCTAGACAGCGCACCACATACATTAGGTGTGCATTTACCCAACCCCTCCTCCCTCGTCCCACCTGCCTGACACCATATGAATGTTACTTCCCATATGTGCACCTCAGTGTTGATTGATTAGTATCAATTTAATGGTGAGTACATGTGGTGTTTGTTTTTCCATTCTTGTAATACTTCACTTAGAAGAATGGTCTCCAGCTCCAACCAGGTTGATAAAAGAGGTATGAGTTCACCATGTTTTATGGCTGAGTAGTATTCCATGGTATACGTATACCACATTTTATTAATACATTCATGGATTGATAGGCACTTGGGTTATTAACACATCTTTGCAATTGTGAACTGTGCTGCTATAAATATTTGAGTGCAGATTTTTTTTTAAATAGAATGTCTTTTTTTTTGCTTTGAGTAGATACCCAGTAGTGGGATTGCTGGATCAAATGGTAATCCTACTTTTAGTTCTTTGAAGTATCTCTATACGGTTTTCCACAGAGGTTGTACTAGTTTGTAGTACCATCAGCAGTGTATGAGTGTTCTTATCTCTCTGCATCCATGCCAACATTTGTTGTTTTGGGACTTTTGGATAAAAGCCATTCTTACTGGAGTTAAGTGATATCTCATTCTGGTTTTGATTTACATTTCCCTGATGATTAGAGATATTGAGCACTTTTTCATGTTTGTTGGCCATTAGTCTGTTTTATTTTGAAAAGTTTCTGTTCATGTCCTTTGCCCACTTTTTGTTTGATTTTTTCTTTGCTGATTTTCCTGGGTTCTATATAGATTCTAGTTATCAGCCCTTTATTGGGTGTCTAGCATGCAAATATTTTCTTCCATTCTGAAGCTTGTCTGTTCTCTTTAATGATAGTTTCCTTGGCTATGCAGAAACTTTTTAATTTAATCAAGTCCCATTTATTTATTTTTGTTGTTGCTGTGATTGTTTTGGGGGACTTCTTCACAAATTCGTTTCCTAGGCCAATGTCTATAAGAGCTTTTCTAACATTTTATCCTAGAATTTTTATGGTTTATGCCTTAGATTTAAGTCTGTTATCCATTGTGAGTGATTTTTGTGAGAGATGAGAGGTGTGGATCCTATTTCAGTCTTCTACATGTGGCTATCCAATTTTTGCAGCACCATTTATTGAATAGTGAGTCTTTTACCCAGTATATGTTTTTGTCTGCTTTGTCAAAAATCAGATGGCTATATGAGGATGGTTTTATATCTGGGTTCTCAGTCCTATTCCATTGGTCTATATCTCTGTTCTTGTGCCAGTATCGTGATGTTTTGGTTACTATAGCCTTGTAGGATAGCTGAAGTCTTGTAAATTGATGCTCTTCAATTTGTTCTTTTTGCTTAAGATTGCTTTGGCTATATGGAGTCTTCTCTGGTTCCATACCAAATGTAGAATTATTTTTTTCTAGATCTGCAAAAAATGATATTGGTATTTTAAAAGGGATTGCATTGAATCTGTACATCATTTTGGGTAGTATAGGCATTTTAGCAATGTTGATTTTGCCAATCCATGAGCATGATGTGATTTTCCATCTGTTTATGTCCTCTGTCCTCTGCTATTTCCTTCCTCAGTGTTTTGTAGTTCTCCCTGTAGAGGTCTTTCACCCCCTTAGTTAAATATATCACAACCAAGTGGGTTTCATCTCAGAGATGCAGGGATGGTTCAACATATGCAAATCTATAAATGTGATTCACCACATAAATAGAAGTAAAAATAAAGACCATATGATCCTCTCAAGAGATGCAGAAAAAGCATTTGACAAAATCCAACACCCTTTTATAATAAGAACACTTAACAAAATAGGCATAAACAGGACTAACCTCAAAATCATAAAAGCCATGGACAACAAACCCACAGCCATACTAAATGGGGAAAAATTGAAAGCATTCCCGCTTAGAACTGGAACCAGATAAGGTTGCCCTTTATCACCACTTCTATTCAACATAGTGCTGGAAGTCTTAGCCAGAGCAATCAGACAAGAGAAGGAAATCAAGGACATCCAACTGGGGGCAGAGAGGCCAAACTATCGCTCTTTGCTGGCAATTTGAGTTTATATCTAGAAAACCCCAGAGATTCTGCCAAGAGACTACTAGAATTGATAAATAAATTCAGCAAAGTCTCAGTTTACAAAATCAGTTGTACACAAATCAGTAGCATTCATATACACCAACGCCAGTAAGCTGAGAACTAAATCAAAGACACAATAACTTTCACCATAGCAACAAAGAAAATAAAGTACCTAAGAGTATATGTTTTTGTAAATACTTTTATTGGAACAGAAGCAAGCCCTTTCATTTACTGTGATCACCCATATAAGGCATAATTTTTAATAAAACTTATTTATCTTTTGGAGATACACTGGAATGTATACAAGCATTTTAGCAGACCAGCAAATCTTACACAACTATGAGATCTCTACAGTCCAAAATATCCATTTCACACCTTTGTAGATGATAAAATTAATATGTTCATTAAAATGACCTCGAAAAGCAAAGCCACTTCATTACCTCTTAAAATAAAAGGCAAAATATTTATAAACATTGGTGACCAGTGTTTCAATATTCTATCTTCCTTAGAAATTATATAAATATTCATGTATTTTTATTTATTAATTTGTTTTAATATTAATCCAGGACCTGAAATGAAAAAATATCTTACTAATTCTGTTTAAACTGATATAGTATAGAACATAAAAACAGTTGAATTATTATTACTATTTTTATCATCACTTAGAGTTGGAATCATGTTCTGTTGCCCAGGCTGGAGTGCAGTGTTGCGATCATAGCTCATGAATTAAAAAAGCCCAGATTAATAATTCAGTAGAATTGAGTACCTAATTGTATATTTTATCAATCTTAAATGTTAGATGGAACAAACATTAGCTTATCTCATCAGTAACCAATAAAAGAAATTTTTAGAAGTTAAGATTAACTGGTCTCTTCATTAGAAAATAAATATAAATTATAAAAATTAAATTTAATTACATGTTTATTTTTTATACTGACAAAAGCAAGGAAAAGACATTTAGCTATTTACAAGCTAAAATTACCAAACCAATACACATCTAAAGATTCACTTTGATTCTTATGTAATAATGCTTTTGAGCTAGCATTTTTGGTGAGAATTTTTTCTTTAAAAGCCAGAATATTCAGTGTATTGGAGTACGGTTTCTTTAGTTTCTCAGAATCTGGGGAATATTAAATTTTTGTAAGTGTTTAATAACCTCTAAAATTAGAAAAAGTCTACTTTTACTTAAAAGACATAATTTAATTTATTGGTACACTGTAGAAGTAATAAAATATTTCCGATTTTTGTCAATGAGAGGTAAAAGGTTTTTCTCAATTAAATACACATCCACCTACAGGGTTGGAAATTCAGTTCTACAACCTCAGGCACAGGGAACTAGAAAGCATAGAACATACAATCTCAAAGGGTAATTCTCCTATTCAGTGGAAATGGATTCATTTTTTCATGGATTTAAATAGGCAAGTAGACACACAAACAAACAATACAGATCAACTAACTATATTTCCTGTCACCACTCAACAAATAATAAATTCCCATCTTCCTAACAGAGGTCACCAAGTGATCAATCACATCATGAAACCAGATTGCTAATTATTTCTACCCAAATGAGGAATAATTTATAGATCATGTGACCTTTACTGGCCTAGTTGTTCAATACCAATTAGCCCCCGGAATTGGCTGTTTTACACACATGTTTTACACCTGGGGTTCTCTTAACCACATAATTGGACCATGATCCATTATCCAGTTATGAAAATGGACAAGACAAGCCATTAAACAAAACATGGAACTTTCTGGCCCAGATCTGAAGCAACAACAAAACAAACAAACCAGAAACACACACACAGAATCAGAAGAGCAAAGTTCTATTGCTGTTTCTGATTCATTCCAGGATCTTCTTAGGCAACTCTATTTAACTAGAACTAGCAAGTGAGCACACTGTGCATCTTTAGGGCAAACTACATATCTGCCAAAGTATACTTTTTTAACAGTTGAAAATGTGACTCTCAGACTGACATAAAGGAGGTGTGTCAAAGATTGACTTAGCTCATTTAATGAAAGAATCAACAAGATGTACAACTGGTTCAAAAGAGAATCAGAGAAACAAGTTATATGTTTCCTCAAGAAAAGCCATATGAAGTGAGTTTTCTAATTTAGAGACAGAGCAATCAGATGTCCAGTAGGACAATAAAACTATAACCTTTGAGATTATTATTATTATTTTGCTGGAAAGAAGTCGTTTGCATTTCTTCAAGACATAATCTACAAGTCGATTTATAACTTCATAAATCTGGCACAATTCAGTAGTAAACAGCAGGTCTGAGAAAAGTATATCCCCATAGATAATTAAATAATGCGTTCATGGGCCTCTTAGGCTGTGCTCAAGTATATCACTGAAGAGATATTCAAACTTTGCTTTATTTCCAAACATAGGTTAAATTTTTCAAACAATTTTATGTTATTTTTTTTAGAAGTCTATAGATACTTTCAAGGAAATTTGGAAATTTTTGATTGAAGTAGATTGTAATAATTTACTTTGTTTTTCTGGTAGGTCTAGAGGAAAAAAAAATAAGATGTTGAGATTTCCACTTCTAGATTGTAAAATTCTTCAGTTAGGGTGACAGTGAATGTCATCTTTATGTTCCACTAGCATCTAGCAGAATGTCATATATATATACAATCTGTCAATAAATGTTAATAGCCCTTTTTCGCCCCTCTGTAAGTCCTTTTGCATGATACTCAACCATATCATGCTATTCTTCTGAACAACTACAGTCTTTTAAAAATGAGACAGTAAGGGACAATTGGCAATGGTAAGCTGATGTATTACCAATAAGTTTTGGAAAAGATTGGCTGTTTCTCATAGGATGAGAATATAAAAGCACTTTCTAGGCAATGCAGTTTGAGAGGAAAACAAGAAACTAAACCTCAGTCTGATTTTGCCTCTGCCACTCAAAATCTGTAAGAACCTGGACAGGATACCTTTCTTCTCTGAGTCTCATTTTCCTTTAACTGTATAATGAAATTAATCTATCCATGTCTTTATATTTAAAGTGGGTTTCTTGTAGAAAACCTATAGCTGGGTCTTGTTTGTTTATCCACGCAGTCTATCATTTAATTGATGTATTTGGACTATTCATATTTAAAGTGATTATTGATATAGTTGGATTGATATCTATCGTATTTTAACTGTTTTCTATGTATTACCTTTGTTCATTCATTGATTCTTACTTTTTTCTTTTGCCCTTTCTTTTCTTTCCTTTTTTTTTTTTTTGTCTTCATTTCTCTGCTTATGATTGGACATTTTATGTGATCTCATTTTCTCTTCTCTTGGCATATTAGTTGTACTTCTTTTTGAAACAAATTTTTGTTGGTTAACTTGGAGTTTTTAGAATACATTTACAACTAATCTAAGTCCACTTTTAAATAATATTATGCCACATCATGGTAGTGCAAGTACTATATAACAGAGTATTCCCAATTCTTTCCTCTGGTCCCTTATAAAGTGCCTTCATTCATTTTACTCATACATAAGCTATAATCAGTGAATACATTGTTGTTGTTATTATTTTGAACAAACTGTTATCTGTTAGATCAATTAAAAATAAGAAAAATGAAATATTTTGCTTTACTTCCATATATTCCTTCCCTAATGTTCTTCCATTCTTTAGGTAGATCTGAGTTTCTGGCTTATATCATTTCCTTCTTTCTGAAGAACTTCTTTAACATTTCTTGTAAGGCAAGTCTACTGCCAACGAATTGCTCCAATTTTTATTTGAGAAAATCTTTAGTCTTTATTTCTCTGTCACTTTTTTAAGTTGTGGCAAAATATATACATATATTGTAAAATTTACTATTTTAACCACTTTTAAGTGTACAGTTCAGTGACATTGTGTACATTCGCATTGTTGTGCAACTATCACCACCATCCATTTCCAGAAATTTTTCTTATCTTCCCTAACTTCTTCTTCACTTTTGAAGGATAATTTTTTGCACACAGAATTCTAAATTGGTGGCCTTTTTCTTTCAAGACTTTAAGTATTTTACTCCATACTCTTCTCGCTTATATGCTTTCCAAAAAGAAGGCTGGTGTAATTTTTAATCCTTGTTCTTCAGCAGGTAAGGTGTTTTTTCCTCTGGCTTCTTTAAAGATTTTCTCCTTGCCTTTGATTCTCTATAATTTTAATATAATAGGCCTAGATGTGGAGTTTCTGGTATTTGTCCTGTTAGGTATTCTCTGAACTTTGTGGATCTGTGCCTGTCATTAATTTGGGAACATTATCAGTCATTATTGCTTCAAATGTTGCTTCTGTTCCTTTCTCTCTTCTTGTATTCTCATTACACATATGTTATACTTTTTGCAATTGTCCCACAATTCTTAGATATTCTATACTGTCTTTTTCATTTTTTTTTCTTTTTGCATTTCAATTTTGGAAGTTTCTATTGACATATCTTCAAGCTCACTGATTCCTTCCTTGGCTATGTCCCATCTACTTATGGACCCATCTAAAGCATTCTTCATTTATGTTACAGTGTTTGGCTTCTTGCATTTCCTTTTGATTCTTTCCTTGAGTTCTCACCTTTCTTTTTATATTACTCACCTCCTCTTGCCTGCGTCCACTCTTTCCACTAGAACCCTTAGCATATTAATCATAGTTATTTTAAATTCCCAGTCTGATAATCCCTAAAATTTGTGCCATATTTGAGTCTGGTCCTGATGCTTCCTTTGTCTCTTTAGGCTTTGTTTTTGCCTTTTAGAATGCCTTGTAATTCTTTGTTGAAGACCGGATATGATGTAAAAGGAAGTAAGATAAATAAGCCTTTAGCATGAAGTTTTATATATTTATGTGACTAGGAGTTAAACTCTGTTTACAGTTTGCTGTGGCTATAGGTGTCAGAGACTAAAATTTTCTCTAGTCTCCTTGTTTTTGTCTACTCTATTGTCATTGGGTTTTCTTAGACACACTCTTTAAATAGGGTCAGAGCCTTGCAGTTCTTTTAGTTGTAATTCTGTATTATTATGCAGTAGCCTTATTGATATGGCGGTGAGATGTGGGGTGAGGGGAAGTGGTCTATAGTCCATGACTATGTCTCAGTCTTTTAGTGAGTCTGAGTTAGGTACTATTTTTGCTCAGGTTGGTTAGGCTTTGGTAAAACCCTAGTCTGTCAGGCTCTGGTATAAAAAGGGCAGACCTTGTTAAGGAGAACAGGGAGGTCTGGGTGCATTTCTGAGCTTCCCTTCCCCTGCCATGAGTACAGGGGATATTGAGAACCTGGTAGGGCTCTTAGAGATAAAACTCATGAAAATGCAGTGGTGTCCCTGAGACTGCACCCCTTTGGATTTTTTAACTCACAAGCTAATCCGCACTGAACCTCCAGCAATTCATCAATTACAGTTAACGTGTTCCTACAGAAAGCTGGGGCCTTCTGCTTCTAGGCTTCTGTTGCCAGTAAGCTTTGATTCTCTGTATCCACCTCTCTGTCTCCTAGGACTACAATTTTCCGAGTGACCTCAATTTTCTGATGAATCTAAGAATAGTTGTTGATTGCCAGTTTGTTCAGCTTTTTTCTTGTTGTGAAGATGGGAGTAATGACTTCTAAGCTCTTTATATGTCAGAATGGAACCACACTGAGAATAATAATCAGCTTTATCACAGATTTGTTGTGACGGTGGCATTACGTTTATTAGGTAAGTTAATATTGAAGGTGTCGAGATAAGTACAGGGTACATAGGAAGCATTTGATAAATGGCAGATACTTTTATTAGTATTCATAAATCCATTTTTAAAATCTGAGACTGAATTAATCACTAAACAAGAAAGTTAATGTAGTATGAGTGAATGTTGGAATATGTCAGGTTTTTCTTATCGGCTGTTCTTCATATCACTGCTCCCAGCTATTGAGATTCCCCCAGATAGAGGGTCCCACCAAAAGTTTTCCCAAATATTTAGTCAGTGTTTAGGCATCATATGAAAAACAAAACAAAACTGATCTTCAGCATGATAAAGTAAAGCATTTCAAATATTACCAAATTATCAACATTAGGTAAAAATGAATTACCATAAAATGCTAGTGCTCCAGTTATACCTCCTATGCAAAAGTACCTTTCTATAGAGGGCCCTTCCTAACAAAAATAATTTAACATATGAAAAAAAAAATCTGACTCATGGGAGTCAACTCAATAAATATAACTCCTATCCTCACCCTAATTTCCTCCCCTTTTCCCACTACTGAGGCCAAGTTAAAGAACATTTTCAAATTAAATGAGAAATATTGAAAGCAAAATTGCAATTTAATAACATCAATATTGAAAATTCAGTAACGTCTATACAGCTAATCTCTTAGTATGTTCTAAACTCTTCAAATTATATCTGAATGTTATTATTTAACTTTTTCTTATCAATGCGTACCTACTTTTATGACCCTCAAATTATAGCGGATATGACTTGTAAGTGAAATCTATTGAAAGCATCATCTGTGTCATTAATTAAGAAACATATCGCCTGTCATTTCTCCTTTAGAGTAAGAAACCACCTTTCCTTAGGGGGGAGAAAAATTGTCCTGTGGGAGATGCCGATGGCCCCTTCAATGATGACCTTGACTTCCCTGGAACATTTCTTGTTTCCATTAAGAACTCTTTAAGTACTTGTTACTTTTTTTTCAAACTACAAAGCAATGTATCAACAGAGTAGCATTCCATAGATACAATGATCCAGCATCCCTCACCCCCAATTTTTTTTATTTCAGCATATTATGGGGGTACAAATGTAGGTTACATATATTGTCTTTGCCCTGCCCGAGTCAGAGCTTCAAGCATGTCCATCCCCCAGATGGCGCGCACTGCACCCATTAGGTGTGTATATATACCCATCCCCTTCTTCCCCCTCCCACCTGCCCAACACCCGATGAATGTTACTACTATGTGTGCACTTAAGTGTTGATCGGTTAATGCCAGTTTGATGGTGAGTACATGTGGTGCTTGTTTTTCCATTCTTGTGATACTTCACTTAGTAGAATGGGCTCCAGCTCTATCCAGGATAATACAAGAGGTGCTAGATCACCATTGCTTTTTGTGGCTGAGTAGTTCTCCATGGTGTACATATACCATATCTTATTAATCCACTCATGTATTGATGGGCACTTGGGTTGTTTCCACATCTTTGCAATTGTGAATTGTGCTACTATAAACATTCTAGTACAGATGTCTTTTTTTATGGAATGGCCACTATAGATCACAGAGGAGCACATTACCATGCCCTGGACTTCCATTGTGAAAATACTGTTTTAAGTTCTAAATTCAAAAAACATATATGGGCCAGGCGCGGTGGCTCACGCCTGTAATCCTAGCACTCTGAGAGGCCCAGGCGGGTGGATTATTTGAGCTCAAGAGTTCAAGACTAGCCTGAGCAAGAACAAGACCCCGTCTCTACTAAAAACAGAAAGAAATTATCTGGACAATTAAAAAATATATATAGAAAAAAATTAGCCAGGCATGGTAGCGTGTGCCTGTAGTCCCAGCAACTCGGGAGGCTGAGGCAGGAGGATCGCTTGAGCCCAGGAGTTTGAGGTTGCTGTGAGCTAGGCTGATGCCACGGCACTCTAGCCCAGGCAAAAGAGTGAGACTCTGTCTCAAAAAAAAAAAAAATGTATACAGAAAATTTATTATAAATTCGACGAAAAACACTTCTCTGGTGTGTGTTCTATGTGTATGTATAAGCTTCTCTGCTATGAATGTTGGGAGCCCATATTTTTGTTAAATCATTCTAAGTGAATCTTGACTTGGGTGATTTACAGTCTGTTGCATTAGCCAAAATTATACTTCACATATGCTAATTGAAAGCACTCAGGGAAACAATTTCACTGTACTAGAACATGGAATAGGAATCGCTATCACAGGCATCTGAGTATCAGTTTGACCTAGACCCTGATGGACTCATACTGAACAGCTGCATGTCTTACTCTGGTAATCGGAAAACTCAGCAGCAGAAACTATGCAAGTCTCATGAGCAAGCCTGGTGGCAGGAATTTATGTTTAAGATTCAGGGGAGTCACATGTGCCTCCTGTTTCAAATAAACCAGATGCAGCTTTCTACTTTATCAAAACAACATCAATCAGTCAGCTGTGCTGATGACAGTGTTTTTATGAATGTAATTTAGTCTTTGGGGAAATTATTCTTCTATAAGTTTCTGGGAAAAGAGTGAACTTTTAGTTATTGTTCAATTCCACATATAAACAACACAAATGGAGGAAGACAAAGATGACTGATATAAAAATGGAATCCTCTGCTGCCCAATTAGAAACAAATTTTGTTGTAAATTTGGAGCTGACTGAGAAAGCAAAGTAAAGCTTTGGTGGAAGGGACAGCACTGACTTGTACATGGCTACAGGCTTTTCTCCGGAAGCATTCCAAACCAAAAGCAATGAGTGGAGATGCTGTACAGTGTCTTCTTAGACTGCAAAGAGACGATTCTTACGGATTCTCTGAGAAAACAGTTATAATAGAGGAGAGCTTTATAAATACAGATATTAATAAGGGAAGTTAAAGGATGGGTAGGCAGAAAAGCTGTGATCATCAAATTAAGGATGTGATGAATTTGGAGAGGGAGCAAATATGGACATGGAGGTTATGCAAAGGGAACATGTAAAAAGCTGGAATAAACTGCTGGGAAAAACAAAATTCTAAGCAGCTTCACAACAGTTTTTCAGTTGATATAGATGATTTATGTGTATGATATAGATGCTAGATGTGTGTGTGTGTGTGTGTGTGTGTCTATGTGTGTGTGTGTGTGTGTGTGTGTGTGTGTGTGTGTATTTGGAAATTAATATGGCTAGAAAAGAGGTCTTGCCAGAATTAATCTTTCTTCCCTTAACTACGAATCTGAGAAAAGTGCTGATTGGGTTCTCCTAATTAGAAACTAGGGTTAGACCATCACATTCAAAGGCAAGTCTAACATTTTTCTCTTTCTTCAGGTCTGTGATTATGGACTTGCAAAGAAGTCTTTCTTCCTTCTAATTCATATTACAGCTTGCAGAAAACTTGGGATTTCTATCATGAATAGTGTGGATTTTACAGCAGGAATGCATAATTACAACATAGCCTGTTTTTTTCTGTTTAGTATGATGAGAAAGAGTGAAAAATATCCCTATTTGGAAGATACATTCAGCAGCTCATGTGAACATTTCAGTTAATGTGTAGATGTATGAAAGATGATGTGCATATTTGTCTTGGAGCAGAACACAAATATAATTTTTAAACCCACCGGCAAGAGCAAAAATTATTATTACCACACAGTTTCTGAAAAAGCTAATTAAAATTCATATGGAGCTCAATCTTCTGACCTTAGCCACAAGTCTTTACCAGTGACATCTTTTGCTGGAGCTATTGAGGAGCAAAATTGATTGTTCTATCTCCTCTGTAGCCTGCATGATTTTCTCATAGCAGAAACAATTTGGTAATCAAATGGCCACAGGAATGACAAAGAATCAGAGAAAATGTCATAATAGAGGGAAATCCTCAGGTTATCTAATTTGTAGAATCTTCTTATCAAACAAATCACATATAAAATGAAACCTCAATATGTAAAGCAGAAAGAGGTGTTAGGTGGGTTCCTCAGTTGAATTTAAACTTCACAGTTGGGCAGAATTGATCTTTATTCATGGGACTGCTTTACCATCTCCACTGAGTCCTATGGTTCACTGGGGCTCAGAATAAAACCATTAAAAAGGACCAGAGTTGAGGTGGGGAAGTGAAGAAGAAGAGAGGAAAGAGCATCCCCCTCTCTTTGGATCAATCAGTCCCAATCTCATTTTTTTTTTCTTTTGATTTTTGGTACATATCCTGTTTGTCTGTTTCCTTCATCCAATTTATTTCAGCGAGTGTTTACAGAACACCTGTGCTCTGCTAGCACCAGTTATCACCTCTGAACAAACACAGCGATGTTTGGAGTGTGACTCACACCTTGAAGTCCACTTCCTTTTCGAGATACTATCTCATACTCTGTAGAATTAAGCTAGGAATGACCTTACACCAGTTCTGCCATGTATAAAGTCTGCGAATGAATAGAAAATGAGATTATGTGCTAGGAATGTTTCAATACTAAAATGTTCTTTCCTGAAGCTCCCTTTGTTTTTCCTCTCAAGTCACATCACCAACCCACAGCAAAACCCCAGATTCCTGACAGAGGGTCCGATCTGAAGCAAAGTTGGTAAACCAGGCATTGGGCAGGTACTAATGAGTACTGAGTGTGTGCCGGGCACTCTTCTAAGTCTTGGCACAGAGTAATGGACAAGACAGACAAGGTCCCCTGCACTCTGTGGCACTTCCATGTTTATGGGGGAGACAGAAAATTAAAAGTAAACATGTAATAAGCAGGATCATTTCAACTAGTCATAAATATTATGAAGGAGACAATAGACATGGGAATGTAATATAAAACAGCATAAGGATTGGATACCTTGATTGTTGAAGTATCCAAAAAGGTGACATTTAAACTCGGACCCTGAGGAAGAGTCCCAACTCTCAATGTCCTTAGAGTAAAGTTGCAGGACCTTATAAGACCCCAACTGAAGGAACCACGTGGTCTCATGCTGCCAGGGCAAGGCTGCCCTGTTCTTAATTGATGGCTAGACTTCGTAAAGACTGAAATGAGTAACAGCGAGGAAAGGCGGGGCAGCTATTGGAGACAGAAGCCGCATTGTGATTTAGTTCCTTGGTAGATTGCTCATACTTTCAAGGGTCATCAGTAGCACAACTGCACCTTAGTGTTTGGAGAAAGTGGTTGCACCAGCTGGGCCAGCCAGGGCTCCCTGTGCCAGGAGCTCCTGGTAATGGACCAGCTGGCTGCCGTGTGAACCGGCAAGCCCAGCGCTCCCACAGTGGGAAGCTGTTTACTCTCTCACTGGAGGACACAGGGTTAGACACAGTTAAATCTATAATCATTATCAGCCAGATCAACACGTTCTAACTGACTTACTTTCGTCATTTTTTTCCCCCAACAGTGGTTCAATGGCCTGCGAATGTTTGGCCTTCAGATGATTTTCTTACTTAAATAAATCATTTCATGGTCAAAGGAAGCTTTTGTTACTTCATCATCAACTCCCCTTTTAGCCTTAGGGTTCAATAAAATTGAAAAATTTGTATCTGATACAGCCACTGTGTAATCAGACAAAAATTGCTGACAAAATATTTATTCTGTTTTAAACCCTGAGTGACACAATTGCTGGGAACAGGTATTATTTGCTGCATTAATAGCTGAACTTTCACAGTTCTTAAAATGATGACTATTTCTAAAAATCATTCAATGCCTAGGAAAGACTTCAAGATTATTGAAGAAATGTTAGACGTGGCTTCTTTCTTTAAGGAGTTTACAGCTTAGTTGAAGAAAAGACTAAACAACAGTACTCAGTAGCACCATGCAACAGTACAAAGTTAAGCCATATTGTGAGGGACAAACCAGAAGGATTGTGGAGGTTAAGTAGGCCAGCAGAGGAGGCTGGATCCAACAAGTAGTGCTTGACGAAAGAAGTAGGACTTGAAGATTGGGAAGGATTTGGAGAGGAAGAGAGTGAAGTACTTCAAGTGAAGGGAATGATGGGAGCACACCCAGAGCTGGGCTTGGGCTGGAGCATTTCATGGGACATCTCCACCCATCATGGGGCGCTGTTGGGAAATGGTCAGATTGATATCGCACTGTGCCTTGTAAGGGGCACTGCAAGTTTTATCAGCTACAGATGCCTGGTGAAGAATTTTGTAAGAGTTTGACTCATACTGATTTTCTGGGCTGCTCCATGGACCTAGGCGAATAGCTGGTGATTTTGTAAACATTTGTTGTATTATTTGTAACTTGACCAGTGTCTTGATGGCTCATGGGGTGTGTGGGTGAATTTGAACCTAAAGACTGCCAGAAAGCCCCCATTCCCAACAAACAAAGTCATTACAAGGTTATCGACACACGACCACAAATAGAGAAGCACCTCAAGACTTACTAAGTCTACCTCCTTCTGTTCACAAACAACTTGGAGAGACACAATTTTCACCATTACCCTCTATGCAATTTATTTTTGGTCTTTTCTCAGAGAAGATGAAGAAGTTACTCAAATCACTTTAATAGTCCAGCAAAATTAAGGGTTTAAAAATTGTACTTTATGCTTTTTCTATTTATACTTGCATATATATATAATCCATAATCTTGCATCTATTGGAGTCATTAGTGGAAATTTCATCCCTTCTAATGTTTGTTCGTCATGTTCAATCAATCCAAAATTCCCCTTCGGTTATGGATTAACTCTTTACCAGGAAATGTTTTTGCAACAGGAATGCATACTTTTGAAAACAATGGACTCCTTTCTCCTTTATGGCTTTAGTCATTCAAGAATGAGTGTCTTTGAAATTTTTAGAAACTGACATAAATCTGAATTAGCCTGTATCTTAAAGAAAGAATTAGCATGGCCCAGCCTTTGTGGTTAATACTCCAACTGGAGGAAGAGAAATCCATTTTCAAAACATAAAGAATGTGATTAGGACCTCTAGTGGCCAAACATGTCCCTACCTCCCAGTCCAGGCACTGGAATCTTTATAGGGTCCACATCTTCAATTCCAACAAGAACAGGGGCAATCATGGGAGTTCTTACAGCACCTGCCCCCAAACCATGGCACCCTTGATGTTAGCAAATGTTCTCTTTAAACTGTGGGACCTACAAAGAGACTGTGCTTTGTGACTGTGGAGACAGATGTCTCTGAAGTAACTTAGAACTTTCAGAAGGACCACAAACCTAGCAGGCACTTTGGGGAGTTCTAGAACCTTCCCAGAGTTTCACATCCCAGTTTAATTGGGGTGCCCCTGACATATCTGAAACAAATAATTAGATCTACATAAATATTTGTACACTTTATCTTGTAAATTGGATCGGCCTAGTGTATCGGTACCCTTTTCGATTCAGGAAATATTAGAGCAATTTGGTTCTTCTTAAAAGCAAAAACATTTTTTAGTACTGTGTCAATATAGTCATAAAAAGTAGAGTGCAGGTCTTTCCTGTATACTCTTATTTTTTTTTCTGTAAATTTGTCTTTGTTCCTCTGTAAAATGAGGATAAATATATTAATACCTGGAGTACAATTTTATTAAATTTTGCTAATGAATGTCGAGCTTTCATAATGATGCCTGGCACATTATCACTCAATAAATTGAGGCTTCTATGATGCTGATGATGACTCCTTAATTTCTACACCTTCCCCTTCTCCCCACCTCTCAGGATCCACACCCATATTCCAATTTAAATGTGAATAAACTAATTATCTAGCCAGAGAGAGAATAAATTTCTTAGCAGAGGACCTGCTGTTCAATATGCTACATTCAGGCAGCTTGGTTAGTTAGGGTCAGGGATGAAACGGGAATTTTGTTGTCCCTTTTGGAGCCTGACACATCTGGCAGGAAGTGGGTTCTTCAGTTCTGATTCCAAATCAAATCAGTCAGCAATTTTCAAAAAGATCTTGAGATCAAGCATGCTTATGTTTTATTCTGTGAATTTAAAATTCTGGACTGAAGTAGACAGAATCCACATGAATTTGGAGTCTTTCAAGAATAAAGAATAACATACATCTTTCTTCTCTTCCTGTTCTCCATAGGTTAACCTCAGAGCCACCGATGTCAGGCTCATGCGCCAGTTGCTCGTTATCAATGAGAGTATCGAGTCCATCAAGTGGATGATTGAAGAGAAGGCCACCATTACCAGCAGAGGCAGCAGCCTCAGTGGCAGCCTGTGCAGCTTACTGGAGAGTCAGAGCACCTCCTTACGTGGCAGCTACAACAGCCTTCACGATGGCAGTGATGGGCTGGATGGCATATCTGTGGGAAGCTATCTGGACACTTTGGCAGACGATGTCCCAGGCCATCAGACCCCTTCAGACTTGGACCAATTCAGTGACAGCTCCATAATAGAGGACTCACAAGCACTGCACAAGCATCCCAAATTGGATTCTGAGTACTACTGCTTTGGCTAATTACCCAGTTTTTTGCATGGGACTGGTGTGCAATTAACTTGTATTTATCCTTCTTCTCCGCTGCTATATTTTTGGTGTGATTTTTTTTTTTTAATAAGACGACCTTTTTAAAAGAAGCTTATTTTGAACTTGCTTAATGGTATTTCTGTTGCTCCTAATACTTCTCATCTTAACTGATTTATTTTCTCTGTTACATCTTTATTTTTATTTATTACAATGATTTTTCTCCCTCTTTTTACAGTGGCACAAACAGAGTAGGGGGAAAAGAATAAGCAATAATTATGTTTTTGCTTTTGTTTTCAGAGCAAGGGGTCAGGGATTACAAGAAAATCTTTGCTAAATTTTACAATAAACCAAAGTCTGATAACAGTTAATTTTGTTGCTTGTGTTCTTAAATGGCTTAAGGTTTTATCTTCCAGAAGATATTGAGATATATTAATATGACTATTTGCATATTAGGTTGAACGAAATGCTTGGGACAAAATTAAGCATTATTTCTAGGCCACAACATCTTAGTGTATAATCAACAGTACTATCACTTGGAAGACCCCAACTATATGCAATCTGTTCAACTCACCCTTGTTGTTGATACTGTACATTAGCATTTTGTTATCAGTGATTCTAACTCAAACTGTAGAATTATACATGTGATAATATGTATTATTCTCCCAATTTAAAATAACACTTGAAATTAGGTATAAAGGTGATTAGAGGCAAAGATGTCCTAAATTTAATTATATTTTGAGATTCTGTTGACATTCACTTATATGCATTTTGCAATTCTGATAGGATATATAAACACATAGATGCTTACATACAGATAGATGAATAGATAGATAGGTATCCTTATCATGCGGAAGCAGAATCATTACTCATTTAAGAACTCTAATATATTCTTTTATCTTGGGATGGATAAATAATCTCTTAGTTTTCTGAGATAACACTTGGAAATACTATAATTCATGTGGTAAGTGCACATTAGCTTTGATGTGGTATTATTAATCCTCTGCATTTCTGTTATCTTGATAGTTCCTAGAGAGGGAATATAATTAAGATTTCAAGCTGTTCTTTGTAATGTTATATGTTTCTACACTAAACACTTTACAACACAAATCAAAAAGTCTTCCTATTTATAACTGAGACATGTCCATACTCAAGAAATGTTTTCTCCCAAATTGCCTTTGTTATTATATGCTTATTACACACTTGTCAATTTATTATATGTTTTGAAGACATATATTATTATTCACTTTCTAATTAAAATCTATCAGGACCTATACTTTGCACTGATCTTTTCCCATAAATTGCTTAATATAAGCCTCATCACAAAAATCTCATTAGGTGGGGATTCTCTCCATTCTATGTTTAAGGAAACTGAAGGACATAGAAGGCAGGTAACTGGGTCAAATCTCCCAGTAAGTGTCAAAGCTAGGATTTAAACTTGGGTCTATTTTATTTCTAATAATGACAGTTAATAACCTTTTGGGTACTTATTGACATTAAATAACAAAATGTGGATGAGAAAGCAAATTTAATACTATAATAAAAAAGATATAAACGACCATTTTTCCTCCAATCGGTGGGATCTATGTTTTCCAATACTGTACTCACTGAGCCCTTTCTTGAAGTTACACGTCCAAAGTCAGTTTTATGCTTATAGGTGAATCAGGGAGTTGGCCACATACCAACGATTCCTGATGTATTCCTCCCTTTCTATATACTTTTACTTTCAACTTAGTAAAGGCTGGTTGGTTGATTATTTTGTTTGGTTTTAATCTGGAATCAAACTAAACAATTTTTAGCACATATTGTTTACCAGATTAAAATTCAAGGGTACATATTATGACCTAGTAGAGAAAACATCCTTCAAATCAAAACCGATGAATTTCAAACAGAAGGTAATGAAATATGTAACCATATGTCTACAGCATTGCAAGAAGAGTATTCCCAACAGGGGGTAAGCAGGCAGGCAGCAAGAGTAGAAGACATCAAGAGCAATTCTAATTCCTTTAAAGCCCAACACTTGCCTTGAACAAGCCATGCACTTGAAAGACGATTTCTGTCCTCAGATCATAGCTTCGGATTGTGAATTCAATCTGGCAAATTTCTTTTACATCCTCCTTGTCCAACCAGCTTCCCCTGCTGTATGTCTATCCCATGCCCTCTATAAATGTCCCCTCTGTGGAAAGAAATGAAAAAAAGCACAAGAGTATAATGTAGGAGAAGTGTGTAGAATCATTTTCATTTATACATTATATTTTAAGGAAACTGTAATGAACATTGGCAGAACGCTTGAGAATTTTTTGGCTCTATGAGTTTCAATATTTTATATGCTATACATTTTTTTACAAAAGATGGGAAATGTAGATCCTATGATTTAGGTGTATGAAATCACATATAAGCCAACAATGTTTTAATCGTTGATTTTGCTAAGAGGAGGGGAATAGGCAGTTAAACAACACTAATTATGAACATTGGTCTCAAGTAACTGAATGCATAGAAGTGCCTCATTTTCAACTAAAAATCCCCATAACTAATTTCTGACCTGGAGCATTTGAAATTTGATCTCTGTCGGCACTAGAGGAAATGGGGTAAAAAGTTAAAGCAAAGAGTCTTTGAAACTATTCTGCCTGCACTGAGTTATGTTTTCCCAGAGAAAATGGAATTTTCCTGAATTACATTAATCTCTCTATTTTTATGGACTTAGTCTTCTAAGGGAAGGGAAATAACTGGATGTAAGGAATTTAGACAAGTTAAAGCTAGTACATTTTTGGCGTTTTGCAAGTAAAGGAGCTCTAAATGACCAAGGTAGACGTCTTAACTAAACTTCAAGGAAACCCCAAAGTTTATATTACCAGTCAGGCTCAAATTGCATAGTATAAAGTTTTAAGTATACATCAATGTTTGGAAATGCAATGGAGATTCTTTACTATTGAGTGGATCGTAAAGGCACTTGCCAGCAGTTCACTTGAGCCCAGGAATTTGAGTCCAGCTCAAGCAACACAGCGCGACACTATAGCAAAATAATAAAATAAAATAAAATAAAAAAGTTATTTTGAGGTCCTCATTGTACCGCTATCTCAGCCACAGTTCACACATTTGATCACTCTTTTATTAAAGAATGTCTTCGCCTGGCTTCTAGGACGTCCCTTTCCCCTCATTCCCCACTGCCGGCTTCCTTGCAGATTCCATTGCTGGTTCACCCTCATTTTTCTCACTTCCAAATGCAAGTGTCCCTGTGCTCGATTCTCTTCTAAAATGGCTCCCCTTAAGAATTCATCCAGTTTCAGTTTTAAATGCTATCTATGTGCTTAGATTTCTAAATGTATGTCTCCAGCCCTGATCTCTCCCGTGAACACCAGTCTCCCATGTCTACCTGCCCCCATCACTTCTCTGCTTGCTGTCTGATAAACATCTCATTCTGAACATACACAAAACTGAGATTTTGCTCATTTCGCAATCTTCCACAGTTTGTAAATGGTGCCTCCACGCATCAAATTCTCAGCCCAAATCCTTGAAGTCATCTTTAATTACTCTTTTTCCCCCTCACACAACCAAATCATGTGAGTTTCACCTTAGAAATATATCCAGAATGCTGCAAATTCTCACCACCACCGCTGCTACCACTCGAATCCAAGTCACCATCACTTTTCCCTGGGACTATTGCAATAGCCCTGTTTTGTTTCCTTGCTTCCACCCCTACCTTCCCCATAGTCAGTGCTCAATACAGCAGAGTAATCCCTTAAGATAGAAGTCAGAGGCCGGGCGCAGTGGCTCATGCCTGTAATCCTAGCACTCTGGGAGGCTGAGGCGGGCGGATCGTTTGAGCTCAGGTGTTCGAGACCAGCCTGAGCAAGAGCGAGACCCCGTCTCTACTGAAAAATTAGAAAGAAATTAATCGGCCAACTAAAAATATATAGAAAAAATTAGCCGGGCATGGTGGCGCATCCCTGTAGTCCCAGCTACTCGGGAGGCTGAGGCAGAAGGATCACTTGAGCCCAGGAGTTTGAAGTTGCTGTGAGCTAGGCTAACACCATGGTACTCACTCTAGCCTGGGCAAAAGAATGAGACTCTGTCTCAAAAAAAAAAAAAAAAAAAAAGAGATACAAGTCAGAATTTTCCACCCCCTATTCCAACCCTGAACGAGCTTTCCATATTTCTCAGAGAGTAGTCCAAATCTTCAACATGGACTAAAAAATCCTGTGCAATCTGTCATCCTTCTGCCTATCTGATCTCATCTTGTACCATCCCTTTCCCTGCCCCGTGAAGCCTGATTTGCATCCTTGTTATTTCTTAAACATTTCAAAATCCAAGCATATTCCTACCACAGAATCTTTGCACTTTTCATCTCCTCTTTTTGAAATATTCTTTCCCTATATATCCGTAAGCTTTGATTCCTCAATTGTTTGTGGTCTCCAATCAAGTGGCACCTTGTCTGAAAGGACTTCTCACATAGCACCCCGGCACTTTTTTTTTCTTATTTTTTTCATAACCCTTAGCAGCACAGCACCTAACACACATTTTTGTGTGCACTCTCTGCTTACTCACATTAGAATGTAAGGTCTAGGAGAGCAAGAACTTTGTTTAGTTCACTGCCATATCCTCCAGGACCTGGAAGAACACCTGTCACATAGTAGATACCAAGTAAATATTTTTTATCAAAACAACTAGTAAAGATTTTCTGAATGCCTTTGAGATGCCATGCAATGACTGTGCTAGGTTCTGGTGGTGCAAAGATAAGGAAGATATGAATGCTGCCCTCAAAGGGTTCATCTGTCTAGTACGTTTCTCCAATAGAATAATGCCCCCCACCCCTGTTCCCAAAAATGTCCATGTCTAAAACACTGGAACCTGTGAATATGTTACCCTACATGGAAAAAGGGACTTTGAAAATGTGATTAAGCTAAAGATCTTGAGATAGGAAGATGTGTGATTAAGCTAAGGATCTTGAGATGGGAAGATGACCCTGGATTATCTGGGTGGGCCTTTTCGGAGCAAGGTAGGAGTGTCAGAGTAAGAGACTGAAAGAGAGAGAGAGAGGTGAAGATGTGGGAAATGTTACATTCCTGACTGTGAGGGTAGAAGAAGAGGTCATCAGCCACGGAATGCAAGCAGGGTACAGTTTCTATTTCTCAGCATGAACTGACACGTGAATCTTACATTATTTCTATGTAATCACAGTTATCATTGTTTAAGTGTTTAGTAGAGCATTCCCATTAAATGTTAACACTTAAATATTCTCATCTATCATTATGGCTTACTTTTGTGTTGCACATTTAACCCAAGGCCTGGTTGAGCCAAACCAGAGACAGTACAGGGATTGTATCTCATCTACCTGTATTTGAGTGCTAGTTACATTCCAAACCTTGCCCAAAGTTGGCATTCCTTCAAGTTGTTAACACTGTGCACAGGACCTGTTTGTCCTCTGTGGGAGGAAGAATTGTCAGAGGCTACATGATTTCTAATGAGGGACCTTGTACCAATAGGGAAATATACGCATTCTTGACATATTTAGATTATTCTCAGAGTAATTTACTACAATTATTTTTACACCAGCTAAATCCACCTATACGTTAAATATATTACGGTTCTATCAACTCTGCATTTTTTCACTCTGTGCAAAGGAGTATTTGCAAGGTGTCAGAAGATCTTTACTCCTTTATTACTGATGTATTCCAGCTTCTTGGCACTTGGCCTTCTGCTCAAAGCATTTTCTTTGTGATTTTTATTAAAGATTTCATGCAAAATTATTAATGATGCCCAATGATATCATAATATAGCTAATAGATATGGGGATTTTTTTAAAAAGCAAAACAAGTTTTTGCCTTTACAGTCCATGTTTTAAAAAATAGGTCTTCAGAATGATAAGAAAATGCTAAATTCAGATGCTGTTTTCTGAAATTTAGTTTCTGGAAACCAACCAAGGTGCAGAGAGAATTCTTTAGATATTAAGCAATCACTGAAATTTTTCTTTGTCATAAAAAATCGACTGAGATGATTTTGTATATTCTGCTAGACTCTCAAAAATCTGATTTTTTTTTAATATTCAGAGATTATACGGTGTTAGGTGTGGAACGGCTGCCAGAGGACATGAGGAATAACACAAATAAGGAAATGAGGCATTCTTAGGTAACATGTACCATATGATAGACAGTGTGGCCATGTGTTTCTAAATTATGCTTCAGAGAAAGAGCTGATCCACACTTGCAGCGTTGAATGAATGGCTCAAGGTGTTTTAATGCAAAACAAACAAAAATAATTAATTACATTTAAAATACAAGTAGTGTTATACAAGTAGGTAAAAAAAAAGATATTTAAGCAGTAAAATGGCATGGTCATTAACTTGAAGTTAAGGGGTGGTATGAAGTGTCAAGGCTCTGGTTTCAGAGGGTCTCAGTTCTGCCACTTACTAGATAGTAAACTTGAAATAAGTATCTTTTTTTCTTCTTTGTGCCTGTTTTCTCATTTGCAAATGAGAATAATGAAACTTGCGTCATAAAATTGTTGGAGAATAAATTAATATTTAAAAAGTGCTTGGAAGACTACCTAGCACACAGAAATGCTTAATAAATGGTGTTATTATCATTATAATAAATAATCAAGTAATGAAATCTGTTTTACATCTAAGAAAAAAGAAATTAAGACTGGCTCATCATAATGCATATAATTTAAGTGTAACTACTGTTATATAACCAATCCTGTAATCGATTCCAACCAGCTTCTCTCTTGACAACCTTCTCCATAGAGGCTGCAGAAGTAAGATAGGTTTGTAGCCACGCTTATAACTAGCCATGGCCAAGGGACAAAGTTTTGGCCAATAAGGTATAAGCAGAAATCTTACAGAGCCTTCTGGAAAACCTTTTGCTGACTTTGAGCTGTTTATATAAACCAATACTGAACTCAGAAAATTTTGACATTCTCATATCCTTATTTTCTATGAAAGTTGTAAAACTCTTGCAGGAAAGGCATTCAATGTGCAACTTGCATTTTAGGACTGTTAACACACAGTGCCAGCAGTGAATTAAACGAACTAAATACACTTGTTTTTCTGTCCTCAAGATTACCATAGTACAGCTAACAGATATGGGGATTTTTTGTTTTAAAAGCAAAACAAGTTTTTGCCTTCACGGTCCATGCTTTAGAAGAATAGGCCTTCAGAATGACGAAAGGTGCTAACTTCAGACCCTGTTTCCTCAAATTTAGTTTCTGGAAACCAACCAAAATGCATAGAGAATTCTTTAGACATCAAGAATTTCTAAAGCATTATTAGCTTTCTGTCTCAAATTTCACTTGGAGCTCTATTTAAAAAATAGAAAACAAATATTTATATCATGTGCCACTTTGTTCTTTTCAATCTCTTATAGATGTAACATCAGGTAAATGATGATGACTTAGTTTGCTGCATTTATTATAGATTGAAAAACAAAACCGATATTAATAAGAGTTAAAAATGCAGCTCTACCTGACCTACTTTTTCCTGCCAGGTTTGTTGAAGCAATCCATGAGAAAATAACGGATGACAGAATGATGTCTGGTAATACCGCTTATAGTCACATATACCAATTCTCACAGAGATCATTTTAACTCAATAGAAGTGCACCAAATGATTTATCAAAAATTTATCATGACTCTGTGCACCATCTGGGGGATGGACACGCTTGAAGTTCTGACTTGGGGGGAAGGGGACAGGGGCAACATACGTAACCTAAACATCTGTACCCCCATAACATGCTGAAATAAAAAAAAAATTATCATGACTCTACCTTCTTCCAAATTTTTACTACTCATGGAACTTTGGAATACTAAAATCCTTGTGGATTTCATTGGCATGTTTCTAAGCCTAAATATTTGCCGGCATTTAGGATGAAGGTACTCATGAAATTTATGACTAGAGACTCCCACTTGAGATAAAAACAGTACCTCTAAATTCTGAGACCAGTAGATCTATGAAAACGGCTCAAATCTCATGTGGTGTATTCCAAGATGGTTGACTAATTAAGATATGCTAAAACCCTGAGCCTCTCAGAAAATCTGCAGGGTTAGACAAGTTGGGTTCATTTAAATGCTATTTTGAAAAAAAATTAAAATATCACAGTAAAATGTAATTCTTTTTTATTTGAGGTTTGTATTTTGATGAAAAACATACAAACTCACAGGTCCTGAAGATCTTAAGAATTCGATTTTGAAGTGTCACTCTGAAATTGGGAACAGAAAAACAAATGACATGTAGTTATCACCACAAGACTATATCTTAAGAGTGCTTACAAGAAAATGCAAATTACTAATTGCTGGAGTCACCATGATTTGTTAACTGGGAATTACTTGATTTTAAGTTCAAAAATCATTATGAAAGTCTACCCAATTTCGTATTTCACATAGATTCATTTTGAAGAAGAAACTATAAAACATTTTTTATGTAGAATGTTTCTTTAGTCACAGTTATTCTGTAGTCCTGTACTCTAACATACGTCTTTTAAGAGCTTTCTATTGCAGAACCATCTCCTTACCTTGGCATTAAAGCCTACAACTTTATCTGTCCCATATCAACTCTGCAATGTAAGAACATTCTTCCTCCTCAATGAGAGTGGCAAAAATACTAGAATTGTCATAAAAATCTAAGAGATAAACCAGATGGTAAAGTCTTTGCTAAAGACTTTATTGGGGCCAGGCATGGTGGCTCACGCCTGTAATTCCAGCACTCTGGGAGGCTGACATGGAAGGATCGCTTGAGATCAGGAGTTCAAGACCAACCTCAGCAAGAGTGAGATCCCCATCTCTACTAAAAATAGAAAAAATTATCTGGGCATGGTGGCACGGGTCTGTATTCCCAGCTACTCGTGAGGTTAAGGCAGGAGAATTGCCTGAACCCAGGAGTTTCAGGTTGCTGTGAGCTAGGCTGATGCCACGGCACTCTAGCCTGGGCAACAGAGCAAGACTTTGTCTCAAAAAATAAAAAAATAAAAAAAAAAGACTTTATTGGCAATAAACACCAATAGTAAACCAATGATAAAAAGTTATGCAAATCCACAAATCATGTTTAATAGCCATGGACCAGAGGCCAGGAACATCCTTAGAAAGAGGCTATGTTGGCGAGTAAGTCAGGACACAAAGGTAAGAGTGTGCAACCTTCGTAAAGGAACCCAGGGAGAAAGGTTTGGGTTCAAATGGAGAAAAAGGGTAAACTCTCATCCACTACCCAAAATTTCAGGCAATTCTGAAGAACAGCAGAGAGCCATGGCTCATGAGCAGGTTAAGCTAGATTAACGAGCCAGGGGAAGGCAAATACCTACTGTTCCCACCAGGAACATTAATCTCCCTCTTCTCTAAATATGCCCTGAGAATACTAAATCAATGTCTTTGCTTTTTCTTCTTGCTGCTCAAGAATGTCTTTCTCTCTGCTCTCTCTCCATCCAAATCCATTCATCTTTGAAGATCTATCTTCTCCAGATAGCAGTCAGCTTTTCTCTAAACTTATAATATTCATTGATTGGATTACATACTTTGGTACTTAATAATTTGCTATAATATGATGTGAGTATGTGTGTGTGAGTTTATATATATAGAAGTAATTTGAGGACAGGACAATAAATTTTACTTCTCATTGCCTAGGATATTATAGATTTCATTATACTCATTCTCAATACATGCTGAATATATATTTCTAGAATTAAATTAGTTGAATTTATTTTTTAAGACCTACCAAATAAATAAAATTAACTTCCCTGGCATTAAAATCAATAGAAAAATGTATTCATACCATGTTACTATTGTTACTATTATTTATTTATTACTAATATTTAAATCGTATTATTTTGCACATGTTATTGTTATTTAAAATGATTATCAGAAAAACTACTATTCAAATTGTTTTTACTATATGGTCAAAAAAATATGAGAACAAAAACAAAATGTATCAAAGAAAGAAACATTAGAAAGTTATGTAATATTTTGGCTAGAAAAACCAAATACCAGACTAAAAATTTTAAATTAATAAAATGAATGAATTGATCAATATTTTAAAAAATCTATAATTTTGTTATATGCCATAGTCATTTCACATATATGACAGGAGATCCCATTCACAATAATAAAAATATACATAAAATATTTAAGAATAATTTTAACAAGAAATGAATTTAACCTACCTCAAAAAAACTATAAATCTTTCAGAAATATATAATATAAAACTTGGGAACATGGAAGGTTATCATAAATACATAAATTTTTCTTATTAATTTATGTTTAATGAAACTAAACAAGAAGGTAAAATAAACTGTTGTAGAAGAAAAAAACAACCAAAAAAGAATCAGTTTTGAATTTCATATAACTGGAAGACTGAGCAAAAATATGAAGGAATCTATTCAGCAAAGGAAGAATAAAGAAAATTTTCCTATCTGATAATAAACCTTTTAGAGTTACAATAATTGAAACAATGCATTGCTGCTACAAAAAGAGATCTCCTGGAATGCAAGAGACAAAATTATATATAAAGATGCAGTATTTATAAAATAAGCACCTGAAAACAATAGAGAAAATATTTATTCAACAACATCAAGATAATATGTTAGAAATTTGGAGGCAAAAGTCTGTTTTAGACCTATAGTTCACACTATAAACCAATTTAACTCCCACATATATTAGAGTGTTCATTTTTAAAATAACCATAAGAAAATTGGAAAAGGAGATATTTAATTTTAAACATACTGATCTAAACACCAGATATTAAAACAATGAAATTTTTTTTTATGTAAAAGTTAAAACTCTGAAGATTAGAGAAAAGAAAAGTATGTTAGGGAAAATAATGGCAGCAAATGGAATAGTACAAAGAATGTAATTGGAAAGAAAATCATCAAGATGCAAGTAATTCAATGAAGAAAAGACATGAAAAATTCAAACAGAGGAGCTTAATTAATAAAGCAACATATTAAAGTAACCTTGGCATAAATTAAATAATGACTAAAAGTAAAGTTCTATTTTCTCCTATTAAATTCCCCAAATCTTCAAAAACATATCGGTATGCATAAATTACTGATGCTCAAGTAAATGTGTATTATTCTTTTTAATTTGAAAATAACTACATTTAAAAGTTTGAGAACAAAGGTACGGGAAATAATCCTAGGAAAGAGAAAGTCACAAGTAAAAAGACGTTTACCATAACATTAAACTAGTGAGGCAGAAATAACCTAAATATCTGGCAATAGGGAAAATGTTAATTAAACTGTACTACATACACTGGAATAATTTTGTTATTGCAACCATTAATAATAATTATAAAGTTTACATAGTAAAATAAAAATATTTTGATAAAATATAAAATGACAGATGTGCATACTTTTTATGCAGAATGACTGCAATTATGTAGCGAAATATGAGCATATGTGAAATTTGTTGCCGTATGCATATCGTGGTGTTTTTCCCATTTATGTTACAAAACACTGTAACACTGCACTTACATTCTGAACTAAATGTAGTTTAAAACACATTGCCAAATTGTCCTCTAACAAGGTTGTTCCAATCAATCACTATTCATCAATGAGCCCATTTTCAGCATTTTCATTGTCTCTAGATATTATATTTCTTTTTAAACTTTTACTAGTTACAGTTAAAATTTTTCCTATTGTCATTTTTTTATTTTGTTTCCTTACTAATTAGTGAGGTTGAGCACCTGTTCATCCCAATTGGCCCTTTACTTTTATCTATGAATAGACTGTTTATCTTTTGCCTGTTTTTATTAATATTGTTATATTGATTATTTTTCATATTATAGGCTTAAAACAACATTTGTTATATGTTTAAAAGTTTATTTTAAGCATAAAGAATCTTTTATAATCTTAGTGTTATATATTGAACTAGATCATTGGTTCATGTGCAGAAATGTATGTCTCTATTGTTTCATAGCCATTTTCAAATACAGATGAGCCTCAACTTATGATGAAGTTATGTCCCAATAAACCCATCATCAATTGAAAATATCAGAAGTTGAAAAGGCAATTAGTACACCTAGCCCACCAAACATGACAGTTTAGCCTAGCCTACCTTGAATGAGCACAGAACACTTACATTAGCCTACAGTTGGGCAAAATCATCTAATACAAAGCCTATTTTTAAATAAAGTTTTGAATATCTCATGTAATTTATTGAATATTACTCTGAAAGTTAAAAAAAGAATGGTTGTGAGTACTCAAAGTATGTTTTCTACTGAATGCATATTTCTTTTGCACCATCGTAAAGTCAAAAAATCATAAATCAAACCATTTTGTAAATTGGAGACAATTTATACATTGCTTAATTTTATTTTTATGAGTTGGATTTGATGAATGAAGTTTTAGATTACTTATTATTGGAAACGTCAAATTTAGCTTATTATAAGTGTGAGGTTTGTGTGCTTTAGTGATAATTTCTTTAGACTTATAGTCCGCTGTACTGGGTTTAAATCTGAAGAGTCCAATTATGAGCTACATGATCATTGTTCATGCATTGAAAATTTATCTTTCAAGGCTGTGTAAGGAGTAAATCAGATAGCGTTACTGTAAAATCCCTCACAAACGTTAGCGGACACAACACCTGCTTTATTCATGACATGATTCTGCACTCCTCCACAGAAGGCAGCTCTGTAGGGAAGCTCCTATCAATCATTTACTATCATTTGATGATTATGATGTTTATTCATGATTCATCTGAAAGACTTCCAAATAAAATATTCTATAAAGCAAGACTACCCTGAAAATGTCAGAGTTCCAGAAAAGTTAGATAAGATAATCAGCTATTATTGAAACTAAGCTTGATGTCTTTTGGTTTCATACTCTGAGTTTATCACTAAAGAATATCTCATCTCTGCCCATGAAAAGACTTTTTAAAACCTACTCAAAAGCTATTGGCACTGAAAATGATTAAATTTTTTAACCTAGTGATGAATACATTGTAGCTACTCAATAAGTATGTATGACTAATACCAGAAAAATGTCCCACTAACTAGTCATTTTCCAGAAAACATTTCAATGTTGCTTGGTTAGTTTTAAATGACGTTCATAATTTTATCGTTTATAACTTGATTTTGGAATAATGATTTTTACTTCTCAGACTTACCTAATTGCTTTTTGATTTGTGCATTATTCATGTGTGGCTTTGCTTGGTTTCATAATTAAACTCTGAGCAAAAGGGTTCTCCCTGAAATTGCTCTCATTTGAGAATGTCTATGTCTAAGTATTTATGGATGCTTTCCTTCTTTTCTTGGCTTAACTTACCAAGTTAACTGCCACCTAAGTTTGTTATTTAAGCTTGGATTTAATCTGAATCAAATTCTCACAAAAGAAATTAAAACTTCATTTTAACATGAAGAATCCAGTAGAATCCCAGAAGAGAAAAATACATTTATATACAGATAAAAGAGGCTGTAGGAAGCTGACCTATGTGTAGTTTTACAAATTAAAATGTTACACTACTTTAATATTTCAGACAAAAATAACATTTATACTTACATGTTGAGAAGAATAGTGAAATGACATGTGAAAAAGAGAAATAGTTTATGACAACAAATCTTAGCTTTCAAGTGATCATTCACTCAACAAACATATTTTGGATATGCTTTCACTGAGGCAGGTGCTTTGTTGAAGTGTAACTTCAAAAAAAAGGATTGAATCTGATTTTAAATAGTTCATAGTTACATAAACAAGCACAATGACAAAGAATAAGGGCTATAATGATTATGTCAGAAATCACAATAATTTAAAAAAACATTTATCTTTCTACTTTTTAAGGAGTATCATTTGTAAGCAAAGACTGATTACATGGTTATAGTTTTTCTAAGAAGAGTTAGTCATAGCTGGACCATGAGAGTTGGTGGGCTCAAAGAGACATCGACTAGCTTTGAGGTTAAGATACAAGTACCTAGGAAAAATCTTTACAAATTAATGAGAAGGTTGGAGGATTGGGGGCAATGACAGAAGGGAAGAGTTAGAAAAAAATAGCCAAATTGCAATGCAATAGAGAAATGTGGAGAAAGACTGAGAGATAAAGAATCTGTTATAAAAAATAGACCATTAGTTGGTAAGAAAGAGGAAATCTAAGACAGACTATTAGGAAGTATGGTTGGATTATATATGGTATAATGCCTCCTCTGTGATATCAAGAATCTTGCAGCAAAGATGCAGGGTTGCTCTTCAATGCTTTTTCATAGATGATTTTTGGTGTTTTTCCAGATGCATCTACATTTGAGATTGGACTTAAGGTGAGTTGAGTCGTTCAAGATGGCCCACAACATTTGGTTGGAAGTTATGTTGAAGTGTGATAGAAAAAGAGAGGAAAGAGTTGCTTATTCTGTAAACAGGTGAGTGAAATGAGGGAAAGACTTCACAAATGTAGCCTTTCATTCAATTCATGTATGAGTTACCGTAGCATTACATAACTTTTGTACGATTTTCTGATATTAAATTTTGTTTTTAGTGACTAAAGACAGTTTCATATCTTCCATTTTAATATGTATTTCTTTTTCTTGCTTTGCTACAATAACTGGGATGTTCAGTACCATGTTGAATAGAAATGGTAAGAGCTAATATCCTGCTCTTTTATAAAATTAGAAGGTAGTGCATTCAGTCTTTTGCCACTGATTATATGATGTTAGCCTGGGTTGTTCATGAATTCCCTTTACCGGATTGAAGAAGTTCTCCTCTGGAGTAGTAGTCATTAAAGCATGTATTCTGTTTCCAAGGTGATGCTCCCAGGAAAAGAAAAGAAAGAAGATAGGGTGGCTCTATCTAATCATTCTGTAAACATGATAACAGGACCTCTGAGCAGAGAGTCTTATGATATTTTGTAGGAGAAGTGTACTTATGTACAGAATGTCCTTAACAGATTATCTCTGGTTAATAAGTGCTTAAGTAAATAAACCCAGAATCTGTACATTTATGGGTATATTTAACCAGAGAGTGTCAAACAAGCTATAACTCCCTGAGATATACAATGGAGATGTCTTATAGTATAAATGCTCCCCATTACATGAGGCAGATATCAGTGCACTTTATTTAGGAACATTCTCTGCCTTAGATCAGAAAGCCTGTGAGGAGCCATGCTTAAAGTCCCAGACCACTCTCTGCCACTTGTGAGCGTTTTGATTGCCTGGATCCTTAAAACTGGCTATTGGTAATAAGAGCCATGATTTGACTACATCTGATTTTAAAATGTGATCCTTTGGATTGCTTACCTATTTTTAGCTTTCTAAGAGAATGTTGAATTTTGTCAAACTATTTTCTTCAACTGTGGAAATGATCATATGGATTGTCTTGTATATTTTCTTGATATATCAAAATGCATTGATTTTTAAATGTTAAACTTACATTTCTAGGAAAGAATCCATTGGTAATGATATGTTATCTTTTTAATATATTGTTGGCTAAAATTCACTGGGATTTTATTAAGTATTTTTGGTTTGAGTTCATAAGGGTTATTGATTTTTTAGTTTGCTTTCTTCGTAATGTCTTAGACTGATTTTGGTACATCAAAAATGAGTTAAGAAGTATCCTTTCTCTAAAAGAGTTTGTTTTTGAGGATTTGGTGTTTTCTTGGTTGGAAGAATTTGTACATTTTCTCTAAGTTGTCAAGCTTAATTTCATAAAAATTTTTATAATTTTCCATTATTATTCTTTTAATGTTTGTGCAATCTATAATGGTACCACTTCTTTTTTTGCTGATATTGGTAATTTGTGCCATAATTTTCTATTGGTAAGTTTACTTAGAGGATTATCAATTTAATTTATTCCTTTAAAGAACCAATTTTTGATTTTACTGATTTTCTCTATTGTTGTGTACCTTCTATTCCACTGATTTCTCTCTTACCTTTATTTAATTTTTTCTACTTACTTTTCATTTAATTTGTTCTTTTTATAGTTTCCTAACATGAAAGTTTAGACCATTGATTTTAGCCATTTCTTCTTCAGCTTTAGCTGTATTACACACATTTTAATATATTGGAGTTTTGTTATGAGACAGTTAAATATATTTTGTAATTTCTCTTATGATTTTTTTGACGCATTAGTTATTTAGAGGTAACTATTTAATTTCCAAATATTTAGGGTTTTTTCTGCTTGTCTTAGTACTGTCAGTTTCTAATTTAATTCAACTATTATCAGAGAACTATTAAGACTTCATTTATGGCCCAGAGTTGATTTATCTTGGTGAATTTTCCATGTGTTTTTTTTTTAAAGAATGTGCATTCTACAGTGCTTGGATATAGTGTTCTATAAATAAAAATTGGGTTAAGGTTTGATAGTGTTATTTAGCTCTTCTCTCTCTTTTTGATTTTTTAATCTAGATTTTATACTGATTATTGATAGAGATGGAATAAAATCTCCAACTTGGGTTGTGGAGATGTCTATGTCTTCCTTTAGTTCTATTAGCTTTTGCTTCACGTAATTTGAAGGATTCTTACAAGGTGCCTATATATTTATAACTGTCTAATGTTTCTCAAGTATTAACTCTTTACCATTGCAAAATGTCATTCTTTGTCTTGATTAATATTCTTTTTTTCCTACAACTATTTTTTTCTGGTGTTAGTATAGCCCTTCAGCTTTATAATGGATACTGCTTGTACGATAAATCTCCCCTACATTTTTAGCATCTCAGCCAGCCTTGCTTCTGTGCTTTGACATCTCAAATTAGTATGGCTTCAGCTTTCTGCCACTTGACTTGCATGTGATCTGAGGAATGCACTCAATGAAATGAATAGAAAAACAAACAAACAAAAATCTCATTTGGTGCAGAAATCTCTTTTAGAGTTAAGTTCCCATCTGGCCCTGATTGATTTTTTTCTGGGTCCTCTTGATTATCCCGCACTATATACTATATAGGTGAGCAGTCAGATAGAGGTTTGGGCAGAAATTATACTCCAATTTGGGATCTCACCTCTTAGTTCTCTTGCTTTCAGGATTCCTCCTAATTTCCTACCTGGTCTTTCAGTAGTGAGCTCTGTTCTTTACTATCATGGGCCAAGTCAGTAATGCCGAAGTGTTCTTCCATTATAGCCAGGTGATACGTACTGAATGTTTGTGTCTTCCCAAAATTCATATGTTGAAACCTAATCCTCAATGTAATGGTATTTGGAGGTGAGCCCTTTTGAGATGACTAGGTCATAAGGGCAGAGCCCTCATGGACAGGGTTAGTGCCATTATAAAAGAAGCCCCAGAAGGCGCCTTCACTTCTTTCAACTGTGTGAGGTTACAGTAAAAAGTTGACCGCCTATGAACCAGGAAGTGGTCCCTCACCAGACACCTAATCTGTAGGCATGTTGATCTTGAAATTCTCAGCCTCTAGAACTATGGGAAATAAATTTCTATTATTTATAAGCCATCCAGTCTCTGGTAGTCGTTATAGCAGCCCAGATGGAGTAAGGCACCATGAGAGTAGGGGACTGCTCTTACGCAAGAAAGTCACACACTCACAATTCTTTCTTCTTTGAATTTTAGATTTTTAAAGGTACATTTTCTTCCAGGTTTGTATGATGTTAGACTCTTTCCAATGCCTTTAAATAGTTGTTCAATATTTTGTCCGTATTTTATAATAATTTTATATGGGAGGGTTTTCATAACCAAATCTCATCACCGCCATTTCCAGAAGTTGTCCAAGCCACAGAGTCTTACTATAAGACATAATAGGGGGTTTGTATATTGGCTTAGAGGAGGATAGACTCATAAATATTTTTAACTGATACAAAATTTTGTGTGACTATGCATATACGTATTATTGTGAGGAGAGAAATCATTGCTTTTTTCAGATTCTCAATGATGTACGAGACACAGAAAAATTAAGAATGACTGTCTTAGCAAGACTTAGACTCTGGCTATGCTTTTAAATTTTATTCTAATTTTGTTACTAAAGTAACTTTCATCTTAGTTATTCCTTTATAGATAATGGAAGTTAATTTGAAACTATTTTTAAATGACCAATTTCACTAAAAGTTTAAACAAAAAAAAAGCATAATTGCTCCTAAGGGAGAAATTGTTCCTAAGGGAGGAATTGCTCCTTATTCCTGATGATCTGAATTCCAGAACATGTATGCTTTGATTCATCTCTGTTACAAGTAAGGGTGTGGAAAAAAACCCACGGAATTTTGGGTTCTGTATCCCAGTCTCCTACTGTGTTCCAGGAAATGGACAGGGTTCTGCATAATAAGTTGTGTGAACCTCCCTTATGTACATCATGACATAATGGTAATGAAATCTAAATGGTGGTATCTGACTTCTTGCCTTGAATGCAAGAAGTCCTGCTTAATTTGATTCACCAGTATAAAATGGAGCAGATTCAGCATTTATAATCTCAAAGACTATAGATAAAGATTCACTTTAATCTCCTTAAACAAGACTGTTTAATTCATTTTAAGAATGGATAGAATGAGCCCAGGTTTAGAACTGGCTATACAGACAGCTCAAACTGAATCCATATTATTGGATTTTAAAGAGTTTACTTAATTAAAAACAGGCAAACAAATGTGTTGGTTCTTTATTTTCAAAGTCTCTGTAACCACACCATAAATTGTGAGGTTAGAGCTATATTTTCCATTATATTGTGTCTGGTGACTTTTATTCATTTATTTATTTTATAATTTTGAATACCTACACTGCAATACCACATACTCTTCAATCAAGTGCAGTGTCTGAGAATTAAAAGGACAGATGACCAAATATGCTGTGATAATTATATCATATTGTTGTATGAGCAGCAAATACAGGAGTTTGTGGGATCACATGAAAGAGATAGTTAAGAACATTAGGGATCACATCTGGTGAAGATATGACCGCTAAGATGATACTTATGCGATTGCAAATGAATTCTTGCATTATTAGGAATGGGTAGTATGGCTTATTAGAATCAATTTGAACAAGATAATATGTCAGTTTTGGTGAAATGGGAGGCATTCAATATGGTTACAACCTGAGATACAAATGGTAGGAAATGAGGTTGAAGAGTTTGGCTAGGAAAAGATTATGAAAAGCCTTATGCAATAATTGGCTATCCCTGATCGTTAAACATTTTAGATATGGAAATGATAAATAGTAAAACAATTTTAGAGTCTCATCTCCCACACAATTTCAAGATTGGCTTCTGTACTGAGGAGAAAAGGATCGTGCCATCTATACCTGAAAATGCCACTGCTAACAAATTTAGGAGCAGTATTAAAAAGAGCACTTGAGTAATCAAAGAGTTCATTTATATTTCACATTTGACTCAGGGAGATTTTTTTGCCTTGACCAGGTAGCTCCGATTTTATAACATTCTTAGGTCCATCACTCCAGTTCCTTTAATTCTTATCCTCAGGTGAGCTTTATTTCATGGAAGAGAACTGATAATAGCCAGAAGAGATGTTGCTTGGAGAAGAAGAGAGGAGAAGATTAAAGAAACTGTTTAGAAGCTCCACTGGGAAGAAATTAGTGTCAGGATAATGTTTCCTACTTTAATACCAAGCTAAAAACCCTATGTGCAGCCTTCTGTGTTTTTACTTTCCAAGAACTCCAGGGGGCCCTACTGAAATAACAAGCTACATGTCCCGCAGAAAAAAGTGCTACCAGTTGTGTGGAGAAGTGAAGATCTCTAGATATAAGACTGGATATGCCATTTATTAGAAAGAAAGCTAAAGCTGAAAATATGAAACTTGTGTTAACAATGACTAATAAGTCTTCAAGAAGGTGGTGTGCATGTTGTTGTCAAAATATAGAAAAAGCACATTCCCATTTTTAAGAAGCAGAATCTACACTTGAATTACTAAAAATTTTGTTTTCTAATTATATATAGATATACGTGTGCTGCATTTTTGACCCTTTGCTGTAACAAGCAAAAGACAGAGGAAGAGACTGATACAGAAAGTAGGGCATGTTTTAATTGGGAGGCACAAACATAAGATGAATGGACTCCTACTCTGTGAATTCTAACAGAACACTTAGAGTCAGTTCTGAACTCTCCCAGTTTGCCTTATTAGGAGTGGACTTGGCAGTTCATTTTATAATCATTGTCTCATTTCTCCTTTCCACAAATATCACAGGTGCACAGACTCATGATGCTGCAATTGTTTAATTTTGAGGAACAAGCAGTGCCATTTATCATCTTCTATTTTCACATTTTTCTAACCATTGGTTCCAATCGCTAAAGAAAGGAACAAGAAATACAGTTACAATCAGCCTAAAAAGCTTGGTATATGATGCTATATACAGACAAATGGATTTGGACAGAGTGTAATCACTTGGTAAAAAGGACAAAATAGACTCTATCTTGACATTAACTTATGAGCATTTGTTCTTTTCTCTTTCTTTATGTATTAGTTTTGCATGATCTGTGTGCATGTGTGCGTGTGTGTGTACCAACCCTTAGCAAAAATTTTGCTTCAGGGATATGACCAACGTAAATTTGTTTCATTGTTTAACAGACAATTGCCATACATATTTATCATAATGTATTCATTTCTCACTGTAGTGATTAAATTTTTTGATGGCTATTATTTATAAACAATCCACTGTCTTTACCTTCCACCAAAAACCTGATTGTAATAAAATACCGAGGACAGATTGCCAAAGTTTTGGTCAAAGGTATAGAACTAGGCAACCCCTTACAACCAAGCAGAAGGAAGAGTTATCCCCTTCCTGAATCATGTAAAATAGAACACATGAATAAATAGTTGCAATGTGAAGATCATTTTATCCTAAAGTCGCTTAATATGTTGGGTATCCCTTCTAAAAACATTTTCTACTGAAAACAAACAGTATTCATTATACATGTGCACAACAATCTTGGCAGTCATTGGACTCTCTTAAATCAAAATCTTTAAAGATTGTGCCCTTTGACCAGAGAATTCCAGTAAATGAATATTTCTGAAGGAATAACTTCATATAGGAAAAAGATATATTCCCAGAAGTATTAATTGGAGTGCTATTTATAATAAAAAGAAATTTGGAATAACCAAAAAGTCCTAAAAGAGTAGCAATTATGTATATTTTGCTACAAACTAGAATACTATACCAAAATTATAATTATTTTATGATAATATTTTAAAATATGAAACAAATATTAGCTCATAAAGTTAAACAAAAGGTTAAATTTAGTTAAAAAAAGAAAAAAACTCACCCACATTTGTACCAGATACCAACACAAGAATGTTCAAAATAATCCCAAACTGGAACAAACCCAAATGTCCATGAACAACAGTATGATAAATACATAAATTCTGCAGTGTATAGACAAGGTATTCCTATACAAAATGCAAATCGACATTGTAAAAATGAACAAAATAGATGAAGCCTATTCACATTATGCTGAGCAAAAGAAGTCACAAAATACATGTAGTAATATTGAAGGCTATAGAGTTAAGCAACAAACACTATTACTTAGAGAGGCATGCATAGGCAGTAAAAGTCCAGAATAAGAAATAAAAGGAAAGACATGATTATTACTAAATCAAGTCAGTGATTACCTCCAAAGAAGAATAAGAGGGATACTATCAGGATACTAGATCACATTCAGGGCTTCTGGAATGCTGATAGTGTCCTATTTCTTGACCCAGATGGTGGGTACAGAGATGATTCTTTTTAAGTTAATCATTACTTAAACCAAGACTTGAAGAATAGGTAGAATTAATGCAAATAAAAATGGGATGGAAGAAATTTCCAAAGGTGTGAAACAGCATGAGCAAAGAGAAGGATATATAGAAACAAAACAAACCGTGGCTATATTGACGAGTATGTGAAGAAGAATGAAGAGAAATTAAGCTGGAATACCAGAGGAGCAAGGAGTCCCCACCCACTAAGCAAATTGGTTACAATGGTAGGAGTTAGGTAATGATATTACAAGTGATTCATTGACCTGGAATGAATATTCCTTTGCTTCCATTTTTTCTACATCCCCCTGCAAAATCGGTGTCATTCCAATACCCTGAACCATTGGAATATGAACAGGCAGGGTTGTGACAGCCTTGGCAATCTGCTTCTGGGACTGACAAGAGTTTAATATATCCACTTTCCAATACCATGGAGTTTTAAATCCACCAACTCCTATTTGTCCTGGTCTCTATAACTTAAATACTACTTTGCTTCCTACATACTGTTTTTTGTTTATTTGTTTGTTTAGTTCCCATTCTAAAGAAAGCCCGAACGTGGTCGAGCCTTTCAAGTTACAACTGCACAAATTCACATCGCCTGCTTCTGTGCTCCATCTGCCTAACGTGGACGCCGCTACAGCACTTGGAGCTCAGTGCAGGAGATAGTTTGCCCTTGATGTGTGTGCTCATCTTTCCGACATCCCCTGTTATCTAGGCTTCTCTCCAGGTTCTGTGTGCCCAGAGCCACCTCCTCCCCCGCAGGCCTGGCTGTTGAGAAGGATAAACAAGTCCCTGATTTATTTGAATCCCCATTTCCACCTTTCAGAATAGAAATAATACTTGTTCAACAAATAACAGTGGGGATGAAGATCAACTGTTACATATGTAAAGAAATTGACATTATCATAACAGATTGCTATTTTTATGTGAAAATGTTAACATCCTTATTCCTGGAAGTGATGGAAAAACTGAACAAATATATATTGCAATGATCAAGTATAAGGTAACTTTTTTTTTCAAATTCAGAAGTCTTATTTTTATTTTTCAGGAGAAATGAAATCACATTTGCCTAGATGTTTAATTCAAATTGTCTTTGAAATGTACTTTTGCAGTATTACTCCTTGATAAGAAAAGAGAAAAATTCAGGAGATTTCTAATGACCCCGTGTACTGTTCCATTCGTAAGTGGAGATGATTCATAGACAGCATTTTCCTTTCCCTTAAGAATGAAGAGCCTTTTGTTTTCAGATGCTTTTGTTGTAATAATATTTTCCCAGTAAAACAATCATAAAAGAGGGTGGTGTAAGGCAATTAAAATAGCTTTGGTTATAAATTCTCCCTTTAGAGACTATGATTTGTAGGGATACAGCTGTTTTCATGAATAATGATTATAGTAACATTGCATTACTGAATTTTTTCTATGTAAATATTTGTTTCCACCCAACTTATCCTGAGTTACTCCCACTGAGGCTGCTCTGAAAGGGCGCAGCTGAGAAACGTCAGGGTTTTTTGTTTTTTTTGTTGTTTTTTTGTTTTAATGGCTTCTGTTCTCGAGTTTCTTGACTGTTGCATGAGCCAATGTGTAAATCAAGGGATTTGTCTGCTCTCAATGATTGTGCTTCCTGTGCTACATATTATTAAAGTATGATGTTTTCCCTCTGGCTATTTTCTTTGCAAAATTGTAAATCAATTCTAATTTTAAATAGAAATATAAGAGAGTGTCTACCTGTGTTTACTTATGAGTTACTATATGTCAAGACTTTTTGAGTGCAAATAATTGGCAGTTTCTCAAGCTAAATTAAGCAGGAAAAAAAAAAAGAAGAAGAAGAAGAAGAAATGTAAGCTGTTCCCTGAGAAGAACAGGAAAACCATGAGGAACCTTGGTAGAATTCTCTCAGCTCTCTCATTTTCTGTACATTCACTCTGAAGATTGGCTTTCTCAGCTTCTAAGTCCATATAGGAGAACATAGCTGCCCCATGCTCCTGAGTTCTTAAGTTAAGATTCAAAACACACGGAGAATTCAATTTACTTTTTCTTAGCCTCTATTCTCAACTGATGAGAGGGAAAGAGGTTGCTCTAATCCCACCCCAGTGTTCAAGTCTGGGCATTACCAGTGTTCAGGACAAATATGGCTGCTAGAAAGCAACCCCTTTAGAAAGAGGTGGTTCTGTGAGAAGGTCAGATACCTTAACTGTGTCTACTGCAAGCTAGCTCATCCAAAACTAGCCTTCTTGTTTCTTGAAATAAATATCTGCACTCTCACCACTCCCTCCCTCCTCAATTTTATTTGAGGCCTAGAGCCTGAGAAGAGGCCTATGAACCTATACGGATATATTTTGTAATAATCGGCTCCTTTAGAAGACAACACAAAAGATTTTCTGAGCTACTCTGTGATTCAGTTCCCTCAGGTAAGTTTGGCACGTACAATGTACAGCTATTGAAGACTGCTGCTTCAATTCTCATACACGATATCACCGAGCAGGTAGACCAATTGAAGCAAATGCAAGAATGTATGTTACAAGAAAGAAGCTGTGTGAGTATCAGGCAAAAACAATACGCAATTCATTCCTCTTATTAATGAGCCACTTCCCCTTCAGGCAAATTATTTCATCAACATATGATCATGAAAGGCTTCAGTCAGACCTTCTTGACAAATTGGACTTGTTATTGGACAGGTGCCACTAACATGGAAATAAACACAAGGCTTTTTCAGCAGCTTTCTCACAAAGCAACCTAGAGAGAGAATAGACAATTCCATCAGTCCAAGATTATCTGATGTGAAACTTCAGAGGTTTTCCTTATGGGACCATAGAGACAAGGAGGCATTTGGCTAGTAAAGGAAAAGTAAAACTTACCGAGAAGAAAAAAAAAGCTGAATGTAATTAATGGCAAAAATATTGACAAGACATACCACTAAAGAAAATGGATGATAGAAACATTATCCTCTTAACCTCTTTTTTCCCCCTGATTTTATAAACTCTAAAGCTCATAGGCAGTAGATCCACAAAGATGAAGTCATGTAGTCAGTACAACAAAGTGCTACTGAAAAAGCTCAGTTTTGTGTGTAGTGCTTTAAAAACTGACACATATTTAAAAAAGCAAACATATTTGATGGGATTAAAATTCTTATGTCATATGAGCAATAGGATGAATTTTACAAAATTACAATGAGACATCTCAGCAAATTATTCTTTTGTGACATCATTTGGGAGATGGGTAATTGATGGCAGTATGACAAAATTGAAATTCAGAAATATCTGGGACTTTAGCAATTAGAGAAAAAATGATTACAGTATTATAATACGTTTTAAAAGAGAGAGAGAGAAAAGACATAGAAAAAAGACAGAAAAAGGAAGGAAGGAAGGAAGGAAGGAATGGAGGGAGGAAGGAAGGAGAGAGAGAGAGAGAGGGAAAGAAAGAGAGGGAGAAAGAAAGAGAAAGAAATGCAAGCAAGCAAGCAGTGCTGAGAATCTTGCATTATTGCTTTGAGAAGTCCCACAACCAATATCAATTTGGCTGATTCTCCCTTTACTCTGTCCCATTTTATAAGATTATATGGCTTTAATCACTTTAGGGAAGGAGGTGCAATAAAAGAGCAGTGTGATTTTCTAAAAACACAGACCCCAGTAATTCCTGTGAGATCCCTGTCAGGATTTTGGAACAGAGATCATGACTACTTTATGAAAAGTATCCACTAAAGACAGCCCATTTGTTGCTTTGGTTATCATAACTAGCATTTACATTGTGCCAAACAGTATCAAGGTTTTAAACCACAAAATGAGCAGTGTTTAATATGCGCTTTGGCAGTCACACAGATCAAATAGGATCTCTAATTCAGATTCAATTTTACCTGTGTCTTTCATCCTAAAATTGTATCTACTCTAACCATTGGGGTATGAGGTACTGATGTTTCAGCCCCTAGGATTCTCAGATTCACATCAAGGATAATGTTAGGATATTTTAATGTCCAGAATAAGAAAGCTAATTCCCTCTCCCGTAACAGCTGCACTCCAGGACAATTTACAGGAGAACTGACTCAGCTACACTCTGGCACCAAACACTAATTCTCAGTTAAATGATGGTAAAATGAGAGGTTTGGACAAAAACATTTCATCTTTCTTCTATGTGGTATTGTTATTACTAGGAAGCCACATTGGATCCAATCTTCCCTAACTCTGAAAAACATTCTACCACAAAAACTGCACTATTTTTCTACCTAACCTCAATTATTTAAAACTAGAATCCTGTTCTGGACTATGTCACTATTCCAGTTACAAATAAACCATCCAATTTTCCTCATATGTAAATTATTTTTTATATGGGAAATTGTTTTTATAACACTATTGGGATTTGTGGCAACTAGTTTATGCAGTGGATTAGGAGTTCCTTGTGAGTGGGGGCTATGTCTTATATTTTTTGTATCTCCAGCTCCTAGCACAACACTTGGCACAGAGTAAGAGCTCAACAAATATTGAAGGAACAAATGAACTCCAAATTAATCATCATATGGAAACGGAAGGAAACCCCATTACTCTCCCGATAGATAGTAATACCATTTAGGAAGATAAAATTCAATTTGTGTTGAATGTGTATTTTTCTATTTCAGCCACAGACCAAGATCACAAGAAAACAGCATACTTACAAAGGTACCTGACGCCAAAATCCCAACAGTAAAGCCTGGGTTAAAGATGAAGGAAGTATTGACAAGGCGTGCAAAATTAAGCTGGGTTATTGTGACAGTATAGTAATAATAGAGGAGAAATCACCTAAGTGTTAACAACTAGGGAATGTTTCAGTAGATTAGAGTACTTCAATGAATTAAATATTATACATCCATGGAAAATGATAGTTTTAAGAGGTCTTTAATAGCATGATGTATCAAGTACTTCATGGGGCATTTCAGATCCTATTGGGCGATTAAGCTTGCCTGTTTCTTGTTCTAGCTCTGTTGATGACTGGTTCACACAAACCCAAGCTGACAGAGCTCTGTCTCATGTCCAATACAGAGCCTTTCTTGTGCCCCCGGCTTCCCTGTTGACACTGAGGCATGGCTCCCCACTAGACCTTCTCACATCCACACCCATGCAGGGAAGTTAATACACTGTGGGGCAAACTGTGGACCTGTGGGAAACAGTAGCTGGTGGATTCATCTTTCCTTTTTCTCCCCCGTAATTGACAATCCTATGATCTAGATCATAAGCCTCTTTGGAGAATGGTTCCCTGAGACTGAGCACGGGATTATGCCCTGCAGTAGTTACATTGATAACAAATCTTTATATTGCTTCTCCCTCCGTCCTCGTTTCACTCCCTTTTTTCCTTATTCCTGCTCCCTGGAATTTCACTTCCTTATGAAATAATAGTGCATAAGACTTTGCCTCAAGCTCTTCTTTCTGCAGAAACCAAGTGTGACATTTGGAACGGTCCTAAAAAGAAGACGTGCAGGCCAGGATTTGGGGGCTGAAATACCTTGTCATTGAAGGCAACAAGCATTTTGGCTTTGAATAGTTGGGACAGCAGTGTACTTTCAAAGTCTGCCCCCAGAGCTGTATCACTCTCTTGTCACCTGTTATAGCATAGTCTATAGAATCTTTGATCATCTTTGCATTTGAATGAGCATCACACTGGTACATTAACATTATGACATTCTACTTATTTGACTTGGTGAGTAGGAAGTAGCAAAGATGCCAGATACTTCAGTAAGATGCATGTCAGAGGATTCAAAATAAGCACCATGAATCCTCAGGAATGTGCCACATTAGTGAAGCTTTTCTGGGTCCGGTGGCCTGCGGCCTTTAAGGCAAAGAACATGGTTGCACCTCGAACCTCCTACCAAGAAGAAAGAGGCAAAGCTCTTGCTCTCTTTGGCTTTGGCAGGCAGCATATATTAATGTTATATTTATGCTGACATTTATTTGGAGACTCAAAAGACTACTAATTTTGAATGGTACTCGGAATACAAGAGGAATCTATAGCAGGTCCAGGATGCTGTGGAATGTGCTCTCCTGCCACTTGGACACTAGAGTGGTTAATAAAATGGTGCTAGAGATATCTTTGGAGAATAAGGGTGCTATGTGGACTCTCTGGTAAGCTGCAATAGAAGATGCACAGTGCAGAGCCTTAGGGTTTTGTAGCAAGACTGTGCCTTCTTGGACAAAAATACTTGCTGTTTGATAAATAGTTCCCAGAGTGGGCATTCATAGAAACTAAGAGAGTAATTGCAGTTTTCAAAATGACAATGCCATTGGAGCTGCCCATCATAAACTAAGAATTATCAGATCTGAATCATAGAGCCAAGTAGCAGAGTACAATTCTGTTCTATGACACAAATCAGACCTGAGCAGTGTCAGAAAGGATGAGTAACAGGAGACTGGACTCCCATGTCAACTATCCTTGTTGCACTGACATCTCAACATTAACTTATACCTATGGTCATGTCGCAATTATGTTTTGTCTTATTTTCAGAGGTGGGGTCTCTCTATGTTTCCCAGGCCAGATTTCAACCCCTGTGCTCAAGCGATCCTCCTGCCTCAGCCTCTCAAGTAGCAGGGACTATGGGCACCTGTCATCATGCCTGGTTTGTATGAGAATGTTTTACTCTTAACAGACAGAGAAGAAATGAACCTGAGCCTGGTTCATGGATGCATTGGCATAATATGTTGGTGTGGAAAAATAAATTGCCACGATGTTGAAGCCCCCCATGGACAGTGGCCCTGAGAAAACAGTGACGAGCTGTGAGCAGCCAGGTGTTAGATTAGCTATTGTGTGTGGAGGGAGAAGTGGTCCAAGGCCCAGCTATACAAGGGATTTTGGGCAGTGACAGTTGCTTTGGTTGGTCGGTAAAGGACTAGGAAGAAAAAAAGATTAGGAAATTAGGCATAAGAACATAGAAGAGAACACTAGGAGATCAGGGTAGTGTAAGAGGTTTACTGCATCAGACACAAGAGGAGGTGCTTCAGGTTTTCTCACACACAATTTGTCTCTTGTTCCAGCTGCCACTGCAGTAATAGATGCCCATGTTCTGACCAATTTTACAGGGTTACAATCTGACAGCTTCATACCTATACTGTACCCCTCTCGCCTCCTGCCTGGGACTTTCCTGTTGATGCCAAGGTCTGAGACACAATCAGCATCCACTGAGCCCCATCTTGGACCTCAGCACGCACAATGCATAAAGGAATTCATAACCTGCGGCGAATTGGCCAGTAAAAGTGGAGCCAGTGTATAAATGTTCTCCCCTTTTGCCCCTAGATAAAATAATGTGCTAATACAGAGTTTATGAAATTTGCCAGAGGGTGGACCTCACAACCAAGTAATCTTATGATTAGCCAGCTTGATATCACCTCTCTGTGTTGGCTTTCTCCCTCCTTGCATTACTTCCTTTGCCCCCTAGGTTATAGTCCAAAATAAAGTGCTAGGCTCTGCTTTCTGGGAAGCCTATGTTAACACACACGGGAAAATCATGATGGTATAAAATTACATGACAAAAACAAGATATAAATTTAGAAGTTAGAATGATTCTAGTTTTGTAAAATTGATGTCTAAAAAAATTTTAATAATAATATAATAAACATGAAAGCATTAATAAGTATTATTACTGAGACGCAGGATTAAAAATGAGGTTTTTTTGGTTTTTTTGTTTTTTAGATTCTATAGTTCCTGCATTTCTTGCAGTGAACATGCCTGAAAAAAAATTTCTATGGGAAAAACTGACAGCAGGTTTCCATGATAGAAAGGGGTCCAAGGGCATAGTCATGGTCAGGTATAAAGCAAACCAAATACCATGGGAAACAAGAACGCAAATCAAAACCAAGCAAATCCAAGGTCAAAATATCAGAAGCTAACAAAGGGATAAGGGAAGATAAGTACTTTGTTCCTGAATAGTTTACAGCAGCTGTCTTACTGGGAGGACTGGGGTCCCTTTTGATATATTACCTGTTACATGAAGCCTACTATCTGGGTGAACATCTAACAGAGGTAAGATGTGATGAATATATGTTCTAATTAAAAATTAGACAACACCTCAGAGAATAAGTAGAGGATGATCACGTAGGCTACAGGCTAGAATATTTAAAATTTGAAAAAGTCTTTGAAGTTATAGAACATAAGGGAGTCTAATTTCATTAAGAGGAATTATGACATAGGCATAATTAGATGAAAAATATTATTATAGTAATATATGTTACAGGACTGTCACTTAGGAAGAAAAATGTATTTAGAAAAATAAGTTGACGAAGATTTGGGGATAGAAGGTAAGAAGACCCCCAAGGAACTAGGATGTAGGGGAAACTATTCTTAGGCATGAGAACAAGGAAATTGCTTGTTGCTTAGAGAAGGTGGTGGGGTGTGAGGGTGGCAGAGACAAGAAGAGAACGGGGGGAGGGGGAAATGGGTGCAGATGAGGAGTATAAATCCTTACTTTTAAATCTACAAGTGTTCAGTCAAGTGTTTGGAACCCTGGAATGCACCATGGGACTTGTAGAACGTGAAAGTCCTGGGTCCAGCTCAGTTTGTTGCAAAATAGAGATGGCCCTCAGAGATGCAGGAATGCAGAAGCAGGGAGCACAGAGACTTGCAGAGGCAGAACAGGGGCTGAGGGCTCTCGTGGGAGACAGGGCCGAGGCTGGGGACAAGTACATCCAGATCCCACTGGGGCTGTGGGCCGGGCACAGAACTCATGAAGGGAGAGGTCATGTCAAGTCAATGTGAGTTTGGGGTATGCAGAGGTCAGGAAGAAGAAACCAGCCTGAATTAATGGTCAAAGAGCAACACGAGGAAACTAGGTCTCAGAATGGATGGTGCTCCCTAAACTTCCTTCTCATGATGCTGCCCATTGGCCCCCTGCCAGATTTGCAAAGTAGAACCAGAAATACACAGTAGCCATCTAGGAAGAATTTCCTGCAGCAATTTATTTAAAAAAATAAACTAGGCCCCTGTAAATGAGATTAGTCAGGTCATTACAATTTGGAAGTTTATTCAAAGAATGCGGTTTTAAATTTAATTAACAAACACTTGGTGTAATGAGTGGGACAGGACCAGGTTCCTGGATGTGTGACTTCCGCAGTCACGCAGGGCCCCACACTTAGAAAGATTTCAAGTTTGGTTTCATGCCCTGCTATCAAGGTCTTGAGATTCTTTACAGTTTATTAATAGGGTGTCCCCATGTTCATTTTGCACTGGGTCCCACAAGTTATATAGCTAGTCTTAAGACTGAGACATAAAGGAAGAAAAAGTTCAAATGGGAAATGAAAGCATAATAAAATGATTTTACTCTTATTAAAATTAAAGAAATTGGAAGTGAAATGGGCTTTACAGAGCAGGTACTTGGTGAATATGGTGAATTTGGTGGGATGGGGAGAGACTGGGCGGTACAGGGTCTTGGTGCTGCTTTATGGTCATTAACTCGGTGCTCAATAAACCTCTTAGGTTCTCTAGGCCCTCTGGCACAGAGAGCTAAGCACATACACAAGTGCAATAGGGGAATAAATGTCGACACTCAAGTTAGACAAGTACACAAAAATGTGCAGGTGTTGGGAGGAAAATAGTGCCCAAAGGATGAGATGCAGGACACCCACGGGACATTAAAATCAGCCACTTGGAGGAGTATCGAGGAAGGAGCAACCAGACAATATGTTGAGGTGCCTTTATACCATATAATGTTGATGATTAAAATGCTGAAAATCCAACATGTAATGAATCTACTTCACGCAAATTGTTTTTGAAAATGGGATTATATGATAGTATTTTTTTTTTTTTTTTGGTCCCAGGCTCTGTTCTAAACTCTGGGAATTTAGTAGTAAAGTAGGTAGACCATGATGCCAGTTGAAGAGAACTTAGAGCCTAGTAAGCCTACGTACACAAGTAACCATATTATTAAAATTATGCTTTGGAGAAAATATAATAAGTTGTGAAAATTTATGTATTAGAGTTTAATCTAATATGAAAGAGAGGATTGAGAGCCTTTCTGAGGAAGTAGCATTTAATTTGAGATTTGCATGGATAGGGGTCAGCTGGGCATAGGGTAAAGCAGCAGCCTCCAACATTTTTGGCACCAGGGACCAGTTTCATGGAAGATAATTTTTCCATGGACTAGGGGTGGGGGGATGGGGTGTCGTGGGAGTGTGTGTGGTGCAGAGCTCAAGCGGTGATGCACAGCCCATATCCTAACAGGCCACAGGTGGGTACCAGCCATGGCCCTGGGATTGGAGGCTGCAGGGGTAAATGATTCTAAGGGAACATTTCAGGCAGATAGCTACTAGAGTGCTATGGAAAATCACATGAGGCCTAAAGTTCCCAAAGTGGAGAATTTTGCTTTTCTTTTGTTCCCTAATGTACCCTACCACCTGGGACAATGCCTGACACATAGTAGATACTCGATTAATATTTATTATTTACTGGATGAATGAATGAATAAATGAATGAATGGTATATCCTAGGATAGCACAGAAGTTTGAGAAGATCTGAGCCAAAGGGGTCACGATAGAAGCAACCCTACCAAGAGTAAGCAGATTGTAGCAACTAACAAGCAGAAGTGAAAACAAATTCAGGCAATAGTGTAGGAGGCACCACTAATCAAGGCCTGAAACAGCTTGAATCATGCAACTCTAAGTGATGGATTGTCTTTACAGAAACCAGCTCAACACTAGTAATTCCATATACCTTTGAGTAATCTTTATCATGCATTGCTTATGAGTAGTTACAGCTTAGATAGAAATGCTTCTATTTTTTTAGTCTGAGATAGACTGACCACTGACCAAGACAGAGGGTTTTTATTGCATAATTCTTAAATTGCTTTGTTGGATTGTTTGAGTTGGCCAGAAATTTAAAGCTTAACACAAACTCACTGTGGTGAGTGATTCAGGACCTGGCCCCCTTTTCTTTTCTATGATTCCATTGTCTCTACTAAAGAGTTGCCACACCCACAGAGTCAATTTCCTGCAAGAGTGACTTCAGTCCTTGCAATGAAGAGAAAAAGAAAATTGGAACCCTACTTAAATTATTGTTTGCTCTTTCAGACTTTACAATCACCTAAAAGAGAATTTCCTCTTTTAACCATCTAATCTTGCTGTCTCTACGTGAACACAATATAATTAAAAATGTTTACTTTGTTAATTAGTATTCTTGCCTTTCACATGTAATAAATCGTAAATACCATAAGGATCTATATAAAAAAATCACAATATCTTTCAATCATTTCCTTGACGAAGCCCAGTATATGCATAACAAATAGACCAAGAGCTCCTGAAGGCAAGAACTACATCTTATGCATTTTTTAACTTTTTTAGATTCATTTTTAACATGGCTGGTACACATTCATTTCCTATCTACAGCTCATTTTCTCAAACTATTTTTAAAATCAATTTTTTATTTATCATTTACTTTTTATCCTACACTGAACAAGCACATTCACATTATCTTTATCTCATTCATTAAATGAGTCAATACCTATAAAGTCTAAACAATAATACTGGGCATAGAATAAGTGATCAATAAATATTGGCTACGATATTCTCATTTAATCTGGACACATCTAATAATATCTGACAAGGGAGATGTTATTATCCCACACCACCGGTGAGGACACAGTGCTCAGCGAGGTGAAGCGTAAGGTGACGTGTCCAAAGTGACTCAGATTTGTTCTCTCTCATGCAACCACTTCTCAGTGCACACCATTGTAGAATATTCTTGGAATGGAACAGAGTTTGTGGTTTGTCAAAAAATGTGTGCACTGGAAAATACGGAAGCCTAAGCCTAGTTCATACATATGGCATAATGTAGAGTCCACATGGACAGAAGAATATTGACTTTTTCTCTAGGGAGAAGTGGAGACCAGCAGGGTAAGGAACACAGGATGCAGAGACTACTGTAAAGCCAAAGGGGAATCCAGCCTTTTGTGTATGTGGCCTGTCCCAGAGCACAAACCATCCAAGAGGGCTCATTCCTCCAACACATTTTCCAAGTGCTAGTTCTGTGCAAGGCACTCTATTGACACTGGGGGACCAGGCAATGGTGAGTCATCAGAAGTGCTAATTATGCTAATGGAGCTAACAGACTAATAGCAAAATATACCAAAGACATCAAGGTGACCAATGAAGAATAAAAACGCAAAACAAAACAAATACAAAGACAGGCAAACAGATAAAATAACTGCAAACTATGATAAATACTACGAAGAAAGCAAACAGGATTCTGAGATAGAGCATTGGTTACAACTTCTTAGATGGTTAGGAACCAGTCCTTGTTATTTTCCTATTTCTATATTAATGCTATTCACAGCCACCAAAAATGCATCACGAATAAGTAGAGATTATCCCCTAAGCACAAGAGTATTTTAAAATTATTTTTAAATAATCCATCATATTGACGAAAAACCGAAAACCATGTGGTCTTAATAGATTCAGGGGGAAAAAAATCCATAAATGTAACGTCTCTTATTCTAATGAAAGATATTCACAAAAATATCTAGAAAAGCAGTTCTCAAATGTTAGTTTGCCCAAGAATCACTTGGAGAGAGTTTATTAAATAAACAGATTTTTATTTCAGTAGGTCTGGGGTGGGACTAAAGAATTTGGATTTCTAACAACTTCCCAGGTGATGTCAATGTTACTGGTCCAAGGCAATTAGTGAGAACTACTGACTCATACTCACAATTATAAAATGATAGAAGTATTCACCTTGAAGTTAGGATCGAAATGAGAATTTCCAACTCTATTTTATCTTTCTTAGACCCTATGCAAATGAAGACAAACATAAGAATGTTAGATGTAGTATGGATAGCAATAGCAAATATAATGAAAAGATTTTAGTTCTCATCAATAGGGAAATGGATATATTGTGGAAAAATCACATAATGAACAATATACAACTATCCATTAAATACTCCTGCTAGCATAAACGTATGGTTTTGAGTGGAAAATGTCAACTTACATAATAAGAACATTTGTGAATATTTTGAAAACCTACAAATTAATGCAACACACAGTAGCACAACACATTTAATGTAACAAAAACATTACAGTCAGAGCTAGAGGGTCACCCGTCAACTTTGCAATAGTAGTACTACTTGGGAGATGGAAGGGGGAACTCAGAGTAGCCATTTGAAATCTCAATACAGGTCCTTATAAAGTTTACATGCATCAACAGCTCACCATAAATGCATGTTGGCAAAGACTCCAGTGACTCAAATACATACATACATACATACATAAATCTTTTCTTCTTTATTGACGATGGTGATTCGACAAATTTTTTAAAAGATCTCAGCTCTTTTCCCTTAAAAAATTCTTTGGGAGAATTCAACGAAGCAGAACCCTTTCATAACCACTAAAGTTGGCAAGTTGCCTTGGTTAAAACTGTTACCATATTGTGGTAAACTTCTGGTAGTTGTGTTAATCAAATTGCAAGAAAATGTTATTCCCTTAAAGGAAATATTTGGTTTCAACAGCCTGTAAATCTGTATTAGTTATTCCAAGTCACTAGTTCAAACTGAAACCCAGTACCTGGTTCATAATCAACTGCAGATAAATCAGTTTGAGTCAGAGTCATTTGGCTGTCCTCTGTAAGAGACACTGTTGATATTAAAATACTCAATAGCACCTGCTTCACATGTTTTCCTTCATACGAGATTTCCAGTTTCTTTGTAAGTTTGCCAAGTGTTTTCAAGTGAGTCCCCTGGGAAAATGACCTATCAGTAATTTTTTCGGCATTTTCTCAGGCTGATAGGAGAGCAGGTCTTTGATCATGCTAACTGAGGGTTGCACTTCTTGGTTTTCTAAGTACAGAGAGACCTTATGTTTGCGCAGCTAGGCAGAGCTTAGTGCCAGCCCCAGATATTTTTATGTCTTACAGAAAGCTAAAAGCCGAAACCATGAGATCTAGCTGCAGGTCGGAAGAATAGAGAGTGTCTCAATATTTTAACTAAAATTATTCTAGACTGTTGTCAATTTTATCCTTTGAAATCCTGTCATTTGCTCTTTTTCATTATTTTTCTCAACTAAATCCTTTTCCCTTCCCACCCAAGTTCTCCTCCCACTCCCTATCCCAAACTTACACAGAAAATAATTACAGTTCTTTCACAGACAGATAAATATTTTGTTTCCATGATCTGTGGTAAAATCTGATAGTATATGAGTAATCATTTTCAATAAACTAAGATGAAAGTCATCTTTTTCCTTTATGTTTTGTAGTGGTGAGAGAACAAATGTTATTTGGAAATGTCATGCCTTAAAATAGTGGAAAGCATTAGAGGAATGGGTTTCACATCAGGAAATCTAGAGAGGAAAAATCCCTTCCTCTGGGATGGTGTTAGGTTTCTTTTTCCAGAGAGGGCAAAAGTTCCACTAATTAAGATGAAAGTAAAACCCGGATGCCTGGACAGCAGTAGAGTTCATGTATTTTTCTCCTATGCCATAGAAGAAATCTGCCAAATTAACTCTAACCTTTATTTGCTCAGCTTTAATTTTCTGATTGATTTTCCTTCTATTTTCAGTATCTTTGCATTTAAAAATAAAGCAATTTCAATTGTAAAAAAATGTTTGTTTCATTGTTTCACTCTGGTCCGTCATAACATCACTGCAAATTGATTTCCCCACACGTGAAATGTGACTGTTTTTGCCTTAGAGAGCAATTATAAAGATCAGCTGTTGGGATGAAAAGGGCCAGTGTAGGAGAGGAAAATCTAAACATTTGCAGGAGTTTAGAAGGTAACTAAAATGTGATAAAATGAGAGGAGGGTGGGCTCCATAGAATTTGGAATGAGCAAACACACTCACAAAAGTATTTCATTTCTTAAAAAATTATTAACAATGTGCCAAACAACACAAGTCTTTGACTGCTCTCAAATAATAATTTGCAGCCCCTGTAATAATAAAGGAATGGGCTGTGGTTTGACACAGCCTAAGAAGTGGAAATTATTCCAAAGTACAGGCTTGACCCAGTTCTTAAGTAATTTAGGGAAGTTACTTAATTTCTTTAAGTCTCAATTTCCCCAGTTGATAATGTACCATAAGATTTACATATTGAAACATAATGATAATATTAGTATATCCCTCCTATGGAGCTTGTGGGACATAAACAATATCATGTATACAAATATGCTTTACACAGTTTGGCATTACACAGAAAGGTATCCTACCACCTTAATAAATGTTACTTGTCGTCATCTCATGAGAGTTCTTCACACAGGAAAATGTCTTAAGCAGATGAAGGGAGGGTTTGTTTTGTTTTACTATCTTTAGCTATGTAATATTTAAATAATAAATTATAAATATCGAATTGAATAAAAAGTTCAGATAAGTTAATCCCTTACAGAGTGGAGGTGGGAGGTATTATTTTAACTGATAATTTTATATGCAGATAATTGTTGATTTCATTATGGGATCCTTGTGGGATAATTATATCATTATAATTCTTTTGAATTCTATCAACAAAAAAGTATTCTATTCTAGCACAAATAATCTGAAAATTATAATAGGACTATTTATATGGATTCATATGGATTACTTTGTATAAAATATAAATAACACACGGCTCACATATTTTCCATTTCCACATTTTTACATTGTATGTTTTATGGTTTTTAACTCAATAGAAATAAAAGAGGATCTAAATAATAGAACCCTTTTTAAAAATTTTAAACAGTAAAGAAGAAAATGCTGGGCATAATTCATCAAAAAATAATTAGAACTTCAAAGCCACTTTTTTTCTTATGAAATATATCATACAAATAGAAGTGTATATAAGAATATATAATGTGTACAGTTGACCCTTGAACAAATCGGTTAGGGGCACTGATCCTGCATAGTCAAAAATCTGCTTATAACCTTTGACTCCCTCCAAATTTAACTACTAATAGCCCGCTGTTGACTAGAAGCCTTACCAATAACATACATAGTCAATTAATGCATATGTTTATATACCATATTCCTACAATAAAGCTAGAGAAAAGAAAATGTTATTAAGAAAATCATAAGGAAAAATTTTAAAAAGAAAATAAGAGAAAATATATTTACTATTCATTAAGTGGAAGTGGATCATCATAAAGGTCTTCATCTTCATCATCTTCGTGTTGAGTAGGCCGAAGAGGAGGGGTTGGTCTTGTTGCCTCAGGGTGGCAGAGGTGGAAGAGAAAGTAGAGGAAGTAGAAAGGGAGGAAGGAGAGGCAGGTGCACTCATCATAACTTTTATTGAAAAAAAAAATCGCCTCTAAGTGGACCCTTGCAGGTGTTCAAGAGTTAATGTTAAAGCAAATGCCCCTGTCGCCATCATCTAGGTTAAGTAATAGAACACTCTTTGTATCTTAGAAAGCTCCTATGGGCTCCTCCCAGTTGTATTTCCTTCCCTACCCACAGAAGTAATCATAATCCTATCTCTATGACAATCATTTTCTTACTTTCCTTTAAGAGTTTCACTTTCTATACTTACATGTGTGCATTTTTTAACAATCCATTGTTTAACTTCGCCTATTTGAAACTTCATTAAAATGGAATCATATTGTATATATTCTGTATCTGTTTCTTTCATTCAATGTGATGTTGATAGCATTCTTCAATGGTGGTATGTACCTATAATTTGTTTATTTTCATTGCAGTACAATATTATAATGTATATGCAAATTATGATTATTTGTTTATATTAGATGAACACTTCACTGTTTCCATTTAGGGTGATTACATAAGACCTGCTTTGAAAATTCTAAGTATGGACCAAGAGTGGAATTCTGGAGTCACAAGGAATGCACGTTTTCAAATATGCTAGGAAATGTCAAACTATTTACAAATCAGTTCTCTCAATTGACCCTCTAGCCTGCAAAGAATGCTCCACATCCTCACCTGTATTTGATGTAGTCAACCACTTTTTTCCAATCTCCACACAACAGTGAAAAAAATCTTTTCAAAACTTAAATCTGATCACATCCTTGCTTTTAACTCTCCAATGGGTTCCCCTTACTGTCAGAATAAAGCCTTGAATTCTTGGCCTAAAAACTGTAAGGCCGTGCCTGATCCGACCCCAATGTTAGACATAAAAATTTTGCCAACTCTATGTGTGTACAATGGTATGCTTTAGTGGTTTTATTAATAATTTGCATTTTCCTGATACCTAATAGAGTTGAGCACCTTTCTTCAGTTTATTGGTCATTAGTGCTCCCACCTTTATAAAGCATCTGTCTGTATATTTGCTTCTTATTCTTTTATATGACTTTTTATGTTTTAATAATTTAATCTGTCAGTTATTTATGGGTGCAATAATTTTCTCCCATATTATGGCTTTTGTTTTCAGTTTCTTTATGGTATCTTTTGACCAAGAGAAGTTCTTAATTTTAATGTAAATTTATTAGTCTTTTCTTTATAGTTTATATTCCTTGTATTTTGTTCAAGAAATCTTGAGGTTGTAAAAATATTCTTCTATATTAACTTCTAAATTATTTATAATTTTGCTTTTTACATTTAGAATTGAGAATGATCTGGAATGGATTTTTTGTAAGGTAGTAATACAATTTCATTTTTTTCCAAATGTATAGCCAATTGTTCCAGTTCTGCTTATTAAAAAGTCCAGATTTTCTCCACTAATAAATACTTCCTTGTTTATACTCCAGATGACTTTTATGGCATTTTTACTGGGCTCAATTTTCTGTTCATTTGACAATTCATAGATCCTTGTGCCAATACCATACTGTCCTAATTTTCAGAAATTTTTAAGTGTTCAGGTGTGGTAGGGCAGATTTACCCATATTTTCTTTAGGAACAACTTGATGGTTTGGGCCCTGTGCAGTTCCATATGAATTTTTTATTTATTTTGCTGAATTCTATTAAAGGGAAAAATTTAAATTATAAGAGCTTTGACTAGAATTCAATTAGGGGAAAATTGATATAGTCACAATATTGAGTGTTCTGAATCAAGAATATAATATATTCTATTTAGGTTTTTAAAAATTTATTTCAGTGGAGTTGTGTAAGTCTTTCCATATAGAGTTTGGACAGCATTTGTCAGATTTATTCCTAGTTACTTCATAGTTTTATGCTATTATAAATGCTAACTTTTAAAAATACATTCATTTTTTATTCTTTATTGCTACTATATTGGAAATGCAACCAATTCTTATACATCAATTTTGTATATATACACTTGTTGAATTTTTATTTCCAGTCATTTATTCTTTTGGATTCTTATTCTCTTGGATATTCTATGTGCCATCTGAAATTAATGACAGATTTTTTTTCTTCTTTTCCAATTTTTATACCTTTCATTTATTTTCCTTGCCTTACAGACTGGCTCAGATCTCCAGTACAATGTTAAACAGCAATAATGATCAAAGGCATCTTTGTCTTTTTCAGATCCTAAAGGGAGGGACTTTGGTTACTTACTATTAAATATCATGTTTGTGTATGAATGATGTTGAATTGTATATAAAAATCTTTTGGGGGTCTTACAGTAAGATGGTATTTTATATGTTTTTTTAACAATCTGTTCATATTCATTTCCTAATTTAAAACATTTTTCATTTTTGGCAGGAACAATTTGGTCATGATGACTGTCTATGTTGCTGGATTCAGTTTATTAAGATTTCCTTTAGCCTCTTTGCATTTATGTTCATTAGTGAGATTGAAAAGTTTTCCTTATTCATACTCTTGTTTGGTTTTGGTATTACTGTTTGGCATGCTAGCCTCACATAATGAATGGAGAGGAGAGAGTAGTTCCATCTTTTTCTATATTTTCAAATACTAAAATTATTTATTTCTTTGACTTGTAGTAAAACACAGTGACAGCAGTAATGCCACGCAAGCCACAAAATTTGTTTTCTTTAGCTTATGGCACACAGCTGGGACACATTTCCCTGCCTTCTTGAAGTTATGGGGGACCCTGTGACTAAGTTTTGGTGAATGGAATGTTGTCTACATAATTCAGAAAACTTTTATGAGAGTAAATGGGATATTATATTTGAAAGTGTTTTCTCATAATGACCTATCCACATCTAAGACATTTTTCAAAAAATGTTTTCTCATTTTTTGTTGGCAGATAATACTGCAAACATTTTGTGTGGATTAAAATCTATATGTAAAGGACCTAAAACAAAAGAAGCCATATTAGTAAGTGCTTAATAAATGTAATATATTACTAATATTTAATACAATAAGAGTATTTTGATAATAATATTATTACGCCTTTCAAAGAGACTTAATTCTGAATCTCTATTCCATGTAAAAAACCAGCAGAAATCCATAATTTCAGTATCCAAGGGAAATAAGGTAGTAATAAAAGAAATGTAATTATAGAAAATAAAGTCATTAGGATTAAAACTTACCCTAGACAACTATCATACACATACTCCTAATATTTTATTTAGAATTGGGAAAAATGACCAAAAATGTAGTTGTAGGAGAGTTCTTAGAACCTCGGAGCATTTTATTGCATTCCTCTTTAGGTATCGAAATGGCCAAAAAGCAACAGCAGAAAAACAAAAGTGGTTCGCCTTTTCACTTTTTGGCACAAGGCTCACTTCTGTCTTGTTGCATGATAGAAATCTGGGAGATTTCTAGATCTTACAAAGACTGGAGGGGCTTCCAATTCAGGAAATATCACATCCTCTCTTCCAACCAAACCAATAAAAGGGTGTGCTTGGGCAGGAACAATAATGTTCTCTCTATAGGATTTGCTCTCCTGACAGGTAAAAACCAGGCTAATTTGAGCCCCAAAGACAGGGATTTCAAAAAAGGTAAATAGGCAATGTTTTTATATGAATTCTAGACATCATTAGCACAAGCTTTCTTTACTACTTTGAAGTAAAAAATAAAGAAGCCACAGTTTCTTTGGGTAAGGGATAAAATAGAATCTGTAATAGACCACAGAGTATAAGGACTAGGTATATGAACAGGGAGGGTACAGGTCGGGTCTCTAATATTTGATGACCCAGATTGGCCTAGAGAGGGTGGTAGTTATCGACACGGTAGTTATGGATGTGGTAGATAGTCAGGAAGGCAATATAGACACTAGTAAAGAACACTAAGTTTGGAATTTTATAGAAATAAAAGTACTAAATTGTAATCCTTCTACTTTTCATGTGAGTCATTGTGATATAATAATATTTCTTCACTTCTAAAATGGGGTCATTAATAGGCCTAAGTTCCCTACTGGTTCACAGCAAAGAGCAATAGGATAAAAGAAAGCTTTGTAAACTAGAAAGGGCCAGACACATTAGGAGACAAAGAAGGATTATGTGATAGCTAAAGCCACCTGGAAAAAGAGGCTGCCTGGCAGCAGAATGGCTTTGTGGAACAAGTAGCTTAGGAGGGTTTTACAAATATAAAAATATGTGTAATATATAGAAGATAGTTTCAGGGAGAGATAGACAAATATTCTATTCTATAAGTAGAATTGGTTATTTTACTTTAAGTTCTGGGGCAAAAATCAATGTTCTTTTCAATGTGACCTAGTCCAAATGGCTTCTGATCTGATCACTCGGTGAAATGCCGGTATTGATGTGCCTTGGTAAATTACTCAGTGCTAAAAATAAAAACGCCTATTGTCCTATAAATGATTAAAATAAAGCCTTTAGTACAAAATAGAGAGCCACGAGCCCTTGCTCTTAAGATGAGTTTACCTCTTGATGATGTACAGACTCTCCTTCATTGATACTGGAATGGAATTGAACAAACTTTCATTTATTTTAGAAATGTATGTCAAGTAATTGTAGGGGATCAGCACATGGGTTGGATGAGGCCAGACAGACAGTTTCTAATTGAAAAGAAAACAAAATTATATGAATGTGTAAATCTCAGTAGTAAAGCTAAATATATACACAGGATATTCTATTCCCGTAATTGTGGTATGTAAATCACTTCAAATTCTGTTATAGAAGTTAAAAGATAAAAGTTTTTTAAATAACTATAATTTTAAACATATATTAATGGTATACAATATAAAATATGTAATTTGTGATGTCCAACATTTAATGTGCATGTGGGAGAGAGGAGTAAGAATGCAGAGTTTTTATATGTGATCGAAGTTAAATAGTTATCAGCTTAAAATACACTGTTGCAACTATGTTTTATATGAGCCTCATGGGAACAGAAAATAAAATACCTATAGAAGATAAAAAGAATAAAAAGACAAAGGAATCAAAGCATGCCACTATAAAAGAAAAAAAAAAAATCAATGAAACACAAAGACATCAGAGAAAAAAGAGAGGCAAAAGAACTACAAGACAGACAGAAACAAGTTAACAAAATGGCAATAGTAAGTCTTTCCCTATGAATATTTACTTTAAATGTAAATGATTTAAACTCTGCAAGTGAAGGACATAGAGTGGCTGAATAGGTTTTAAAAAACAAGATATCACCATATGCTGGCTACAAAGACTCAAATTAGATTTAAGGACACACATAGGCTGAAAATGAAAGGATGGAAAAGATATTCCATTCAAATGGTAACCAAAAAAGAGCAGGAATAACCATACTTATGTCAGACTGAATAGTCTTTAAGTCAAAAATTGTCACAAGAGACAAAGAAGGATATTATGTAATCATAAAAAGGGTCAACTCACCAGGAAATAGAACAATTATAAATACATATGAACCCAACATCAAAGCACCTAAATATAAGACGCGAACATTGACAGAAGGCAGAAATAGACAGTAACACAATAGTAGATTTCAATATTCAACTTTCAATGATGAATAGAGCATACAGACAGAAGATCGATAAGAAAACAGAGTACCTGACAACACCATAGACCAAATGGACCTAAGAAACACATACAGAACATTCCACACAACAGCTACAGAAAACACAATTTTCTCAAGTGTACATAGAACACTCACTCTCCAGGGTAAATCACATGCTAGATCATAAAACAGGTCTTAACAAATTTAAGAATATTGAAATGGTACCAAATATTTTTTCCAACTGCAATGGAATGAAACTGGAAATCAATAGCAGAAGAAAAACTGGAAAATTGACAAATATGTGAAAATTAAACAACGTACACTTGAACGACCAATGGATCAAAGAAGAAATCAAAGGGAAATAAAAAAAAATTCTGAGACAAATGAAAAGGAAACACATAAACCAAAATTTATGATAAAGCCATAGCTGTACTAAGAGGGAAGTTTGTAGCAGTAAATACCTACATTAAAAAGGAAGAAAAATCTCAAATAAACAACCTAACTATACCCACAAGAAACTAGAAAAAGAAGAATAAATTAAACCTAAAGTTAGCAGAAGGAAGAAAATAATAAAGATTAGAGCAGAAATAAATGAAATAGAGAATAGAAAAATAACAGAAAAAGAATCGACAAAACTGAGTTGCTTTTTTGAAAAGATTAACAAAAGTGACAAACATTTAGCAAGACTAAGAAAAAAAGATAGAAGACTCAAATAAAATCTGGAATGAAGGAGAAAACATCACAACCGTTGCCACCAAAATAAAAATAGTTATAAGAGACTACTATGAAAAGTGTGTGCCAAATTGGATTAACTAGAAGAAATGGATAGATTCTTAGAAATACATAAACTGCCAATATTAAATCACAAAGAAATGGAAAATCTGAACAGACCTAAGCAGATTGAATTAGTAATCAGAAACATTCCAGCAAAGAAAAGCGCAGGCAGATGGTTTCGCAGGGAAATTTTAACAAACATTTAAAGAGGAATTAATGCCAATCCTTCTCAAACGCTTTTAAGAAATTGAAGAGGATGGACCACTTCCGAATTAATTTTATGAGGCTACCATTACTCTGATACATAAGCAGAAAAACACACTATAAGAGAAAAAAAATATACAGTCCAATAAACCTGATGAATATAAATGCAAAAATCCTCAACAAAATTCTGGCAACATAATTCAATAGCACATTAAAAGGACACCACGACCAAGTGGGATTCGTCTCCAGGGTGCGATGACTGTTCAACATATGAAAAGCAATCAGTGTGACATGCCCCATGTAGAGAATGAAGGATAAAAGTCGCATGATCATCTCAATAGATACAGAAAAATCATTTGACAAAATTCAATACCCTTTTATCATAAAAGTACTAAATAAACTAGGAATAGAAGGAAATTGCCTCAATGTAATAAAGGCCATATATGAAAAACCGACATAACATCATATTTAATGGTGAAAAAACTTTCTGTCCAAGATCAAAACAAGGCAAGAATGCTCATTCTCACCATTTCTATTCAATACAGTACTGAGAGTCCTAGCGAGAACAATCAAGCAAGAAAAACAAATAAAAGGTATCTAAATTGGAAAGGAAGAAGTAAAACTATCTCTGTTCTGTTCACGTATGACATAATCTTATATGTAAAAAACCCTAAAAATTCCACACACACACAAAATTGTTAGGACTAATAATAAAGTTATAGGCTATAAAATCACCATACAAAATTCTGTTTCATTTCTATACACTAATAAAAAACAATCCAAAAAGGAAATTAGGAAAAGAATGCCCTATATAATAGCATAAAAAAAGAATACGATAGGAATAAACTTAACCAAGGAAGTAAAAATCTTGTACACTAAATACTACAAAACATCGATGGAGGAAATTAAAGCGGACACAAAGAAATTGAAAGACATGCCATGTTTATGCACTGTGAGAGTTAATATTATTAAAATTTCCATACTACCTAAAGCAATTGACAGATTCAAGGCAATCCCTATCAAAATTCCAATGGTATTTTTTTTTTTTTACCAAAATTCAAAAAAAAAAAAAAATCCTGAATAGCCAAAACAATCTTGAGAAAGAAGTACAAAGCTGGAGGACTTATACTTTCTGATTTCAAAACATTTTACAAAGCTACAGGAATCCAAACTGTATGGTACTGACATAAAGACAGACATGTACACCAATGCAATAGAATAAAGAACCCAGAGATAAACCCACACATATAAAATCTACTGAACTTCCACAAGGGTGCCAAGAATACACAATTGGTAAAGGATAATCTCCTCAACAAATGGTGTTCAGAAAACTGGACTGGATATCCAAATACAAAGTCAGAGTAATATCAATTTCCCCTTGGAAAACATACAAAAAGAAAGAACATTCTAACCATGAGGAATGTGTATTACGATCTACATGCAAAAGAATGAAAGTGGACCCTTATCTTACATGATACTCAAAAATCATCTCAAAATGAATTAAGCATTTAAACACAAGACCTGAAATTATAAAACCCCTAAAAGAAAACAGGGAAGAGCCTTCATGACATTGGTCTTGGCAATTATTTCTTAGATACGACACCAAAAGCACCAGCAATGAAAGCAAAAATAGGAAAATGAGACTATATCAAACTAAAAACAAAAGCTTTGCATAGGAAAGGAAACAATCAACAGTTGAAAAGGCAACCCATAGAATGGGAGAATATTTGCAAACCATATATCTGATGAAGGGTTAATATCCAAAATACATAAGGAACTCCTATAATTCAATAGCAAAAAAGCAAATAATCAGATTTTAAAATAAGCAAAGGAACTGAATAGATATTTCTCCAAAGAAAGCCTAGTCTAATGTGTGTGTTTGTATCTTAATTTTTTAACAAAAAAGGTTTAAAAAGTAAAATAAAAAATAATAGGAAAAAGCTTATAGAATAAGGATATAAAGAAATAAAATATTTTTGTATAACTGCACAATGTGTTTGTGTTTTAAGCTATGTGTTATTACAAAAGAGTCAAAAAGTTAAAAAAATAAAAAGTTTATAAAGTAAAAAAGTTACAGTGAAACTATCGAAGACAGAAAAATGTTTTTATAAATTTAGCGTAGCTTAAGGATACAGTGTTTATAAAGTCTATGGTAGTGTATGGTAATGTCCTAGGCCTTCATATTCACTCATGACTCACTTGCTGACCTGCCCAGAGCAACTTCCAATCCTGCAAGCTCCATTCATGGTAAGTGTCCTATACAGGTGTACCATTTTCTTTTATCTTTTATACTATATATTTACAGTACCTTTTCTATGTTTAGATATGTTGAGATACATACATACTTACCATTGTGTTACAATTGCCTACAATATCAGTACAGTAACATGCTGTACAGGTCTGAAGTTTAGGAACAATAGACCATGCCATATAGCCTAGCTGTGTAGTAGGCTATACCATCTAGGTCTGTGTAAGTGCACTATCTTGTTTGCACACTGACAAAATCACCTAATAATACGTTTCTCAGAGTGTATCACTGTTGTTAAGCAATGCATGACTGCACACTGTCTAGGTCAATGCATGTGAAAATTAGACCCATTTGTTAAATTCCCCCAGGAAATGTGTTTGACCTCTCCAAGCAGAAATAATCTCTCCTCTGTGTATTTCCTAGTCCTATTTTACTGTTTTACAATATTTGTCACATTTGACTTTGTACTCTACATATGGGTGAATTGTGCTATATCCCCCACCAGTTATTTCAGCCCCTTGCCTATCTCTCTATCTACAAAGAAGGTCGGCTTAATTGAGTGGTATGGACTTGAACTAAACTAAAGCACTGTCTCATAAATTCTATAATCCTTGGTCCTTATTGTATAAATGTAGTCATAGCAAAGATACCTTTCACAATATGGTTCATTTACATTTTTAAAAAGATCAGAAAGAACACTGTGTTTGGTTACTGACACCTAATCCTTTGTTTTTCATAGACTTGAGTCAGTAGAAATATGAAGCCTGGTCAGACTGCCTGCATTTCCAGCTTTTGTGACCCTTGTTTATTCATTGAACTATTGTACATTTTGGCCCAATTATGTTCTTTTGCAGCCAGTATATTTGGGTACCTGTGTAGAAAGAGATACTCCCTATTGTAAAGAATCTGTTTGCAGAAATTTGGGAGCATAGAAACAAGAGGCCAGTCCATATATATATTTCGTGTTTCTCTATAGAATGACCAATTGATTTGTTTCAGGGTAATCTCAGCTGTAACTGCTAATCCAGAAAGGAAGTGCCTAATCTTTACAGAACTTCTGGAGTATAAGGGTATGTTTTTCTTTGCTTATCACAGGTTTAAATAGGCTAAACCTCAAAGAAATTTGTACCAAGCCATCCAAAGGGCTTAGTTTAAAAGAAAAGAAATTGCCAACAGTTCACATGCTAAGGGAATACAATAGTTATATGAACGAAATCACAAATCAGGCTTTAGGCAGAACGTGGATGTCAGGGATGGAGAAGGACAAAGATTTTTACCTTTGTTTTCTAGATGTTCGATTTCCCTTTTTGTAAGCATTGTATCCTACATTCCCTATTAGAGATACTCGTGTTAATTTACCCTGTCATGGTTAAAAGCCATTTTAGGATTCTTTAAAGATATTTAACTTCATAGTCAGAAATTTATGGCAAGCTTTTGATGAGCTTTTAGGCCATTATCTTATCTGGGTATACAAAAACATTAATTTAGCTTCCTAAGGGAATCAATATGTATTCAAAAGTACTCATAGATAGAAATGCTTCTTAAGCTCTGGAAAACTTTGATCAGCAAATAAAATCAATGTCATGATTCTTGATGTACTTGAGAAGAAACCAACAGTTTAACTTGAGCATCACTTAGTGGTGAAGGGCCACTACCATGGGAGACAGGTTGTCTCAGATAAAGGCTTTCACATCACACAATTGCAAAGGGTTTAAAAGGAGGGACTTTCTTAAATCTCTGGAACTTGTCCATTCACCTGTGATATATATGAATATATCTAAGTAGATTTTTTTGAAAAATAATATGCTTTTTCTATCATCCTTTTGCTACCAGGAAACTCAATGCAATTTACTTTTTAATAGTGTCCACTCATATCAAACTAAAGGTAAAGGTAACTACTTTTCCCTGTTTCTGTGTTTTCTAAAAAATATTTATTATTTTTAATCTCTTTTAAAATTCCTTATAATACATGTATTGTCATTACAATATAAAGTGATTTTTTATAGAAAGGAGCAAAGTATGTGTTATAAATCAAAAGAATAGAGAACATTGAATTATAATTCATTGCCTTAAAATTTTATTTTTTAATCACCAGGAAAAATATGTAATTTTTGTAATTTTGTAATTTATTAGGCAAATGTTGAAAAGATTTGGGGTTCCTTTTCCTTTTATTTTACTATTTTTCTTCTGTTTATATGAGAAATAGCTTGGTAATGAAAACCCTCTTTTCTTTCACAAAGAACTTAATTCTCTTCTAATGATTTTTTTTGTCGAACAAGTTATTGGAAACAAATAACAGGAACAAAGAGATGTAAATGAAACTAGGAGTTGAAACTCTTACCAAGTGCAAAGAATCAATGATTCTCAGTTTTGTAGTCCAAAAAAACTAATGGAAATTGCTGTCGCCCAATTAAGATGCAGACTATAGGGGTGGTACTAAATTTGAGGAGGAAGATAATGAGCTCAACATTGGTGGTACCATTATTAAAGCAATTTTTAATAAAAGAAAGGACAGAAAATATGTGTCTATGTTAACACTCACTGAACTCTCCCATAAACATACCTCCTACAAACCCTAGATGGAAGACACATTTCAAGGGTGCAGTTTCCAATGGCAATCTGAAAAATGGACTTTAGTTTAGAAGAAGCACATAACACCTTATAATTTAGACCATCACCTCAGGTCGAGATGTAAAGTATAATGTAACATACCTCATAGCCACAGGACAAAGAGGCTTGGGTTACCAGTGCATTATTTGGCTGCCCCCATCAGAAACATAAACCGTCTCCACGAGTTTAAGATAAAACAGGAGAGGCCTGATCATTTGACTCGAACAAAACCATCTTAAATGCAACTGCTATCTCCCCTTCTGATATGGCTCAGGATTCCTTGTCAAGTCCAGCTGGAAACTGTATCTAGGAGGATCACACTTGAGTTTTCTGAAGTCGCCCTTTTCTCTTACACACACTCACTCATGTGCTCATCTTTTTTTTTATTGAAACAGTGTGATAAAAGTTGCCTAAAATCCGCAAATTGTAACTGGACATGGAGAAATTTTGGCAGGAGCAAGTACCACCCCGAGACAAGTCCTGAAAGGTAATAATTTTGTGGGATCTGGCTGCCTGTTGGGAATATCTCACGTAAATTTCCATAGCCAAGAAGAAACAGATTAATCCAAAGGATTTTTGCAGCTTCCCCCCCCACCACCGTACTTTAAAATACAAAGGAAAAAGCACATAATATAGTCCTTTAATAGAACTTTGGAGATCATTTTCACTGAGATGGCCACCATCTGTAAATATTAAAAATAAATTGTGGTATTGTTCTTCTTTATCATCATGTCGCCATTACTTATTGATATTTTATACCCCACCCATTCTGTGAACCAACCAAGAAAAAACTTACTCCAGGCAAACTGTGTGTGCTTATCTAACTATGCAAGCAAGTATGAAAGATTAAGGCAAAACTCCCACTAAAAAATGAGAATGTTAAAAATAATAAAACTTGTTAAAATTTTGCCTGTGTGTGTTTAACAATATGTATTTGCTTAAATATTGTTCTCCTGGATTCACTGTAAACATCTGGGATTTCAAGAAAACATTCCCTTTTGTAAAACTTAAAAAGCACGGAGATATAGTTATTACTCTAGAAACCTGTATGTAGAGCAGATATACACTAACAAAGTTAAATAAATTATTTGTAAGATTTGCAGAAAGTAGGTGATTTAGTTTTTGTCGCAGTGATAATGGCTTCAAATGTTTCTTGTTCAATTAATTAATTAATTGTTGAGCATCTATTATATTTTAGGCCTGTGTTGAAAAGAATGCTTATAAATGTGACAATATATTTATGAATATATTAATATATAACATATGTAAATGTATATTAGTGTCAATGTACATTATTATAAATGTAAAAATATAAAAAATGGAACCAAAGGGTTATAAACAATCATTCTAAAGGTGATGTCCTGCTTTACCTACAACTTTTGATATTTAAGGTTCACAATCCAAATACCAGGAGGAGCAAGATTTTCCTTTGTGCAGGGTAGCTGAGAAAGAAAGTTGAAGAATTCTGTTTAAAAAAATGACTCAGATAATTAGACTGTGCATAATCTGTAGTCTTTCCAAATTTTTGATTTAAAAAAAAAACTCCTCAAAACAAAAATAAGGCAAATACTATTGATTTGGCCCCTTCCTTTCTGTGTAGACTGGATCTAGTGCCACTTTGACACAAAAGTAATAAATAAATTTTAATTAGTTCCATGAACTGGATTCCTCTTTGGTGTACAACACTGCTTATAATGAGTTGGATAGCTCCATTTCTCCAAATCTTCACTCTGGTTCTTTAATTTGGAGTTTTGTAAAGCCTCTTGTGGTATCACCAGCTGCAGTCAAAAAAGGGCCATTTGGAGTTCAATACAGAAATGAGACCAGAGCTGGAGTGGGAGCTTGTGAAATTTTAAACAATCTCAGCCCACCCTTTCTCTGTGGAATAGGAATTGTTGGCAAAGTAGACATCCTCTCATAGAATAATCTCAGCTTTCTCCTTGGAAAATATACAAAAAAGAAAAGGAACATTCTACCAGGCAACCATGAGGAATGCACATTAGAATCCTGTTCAGAGCAATCAAAGCCTGTATCTTGAATCAGTGCTACTGACTGCACTCCTAGGTCTGTCTTGACTAGTACTTAGAAAATCCTTTTCTTCATTTTTGTCTAGCAATATTTGAAAGCCTCTAACATTCCCTGCACTATATTAAATAGCCTGTGAAAGTAAGGTTGAATGGAATATTCCAAAGTTATCCAGAAAACTTATCCTAAGAAAATAAACAATTTAAACAACTCAAGTAAAAAGGAAAAAAAAAAACGTAATTAACAATTTTGTTTCTCATTAACAAGTTTATTTCGGTAGCATTGTTCTAACACCTATTGTAGCAGAATCGGAATACATTAAAACATAACTTTACTGAGTAATATTTTCACCATAAAGAATAAAATGTAATATAAAGTCTGTTTTCCTGTGTTGGCAAACTCTTTTTGTAGTTATTTTAAGGAATGATGTACTCTTACAGCCTCCTAATTCACAAACCAAACAAGTTCAATCACCTCAAAAGTTGTGCCAAATGAGGTGAGAAATAGTTCTGAGGAAATCTGAGGATTCATAAACCCTTAAAAGATTCACTAATGGCTCTTTCATGAGCACTTGCCTATCACGGTTACTTTTAATCCTTGAAAATGCTGCCATTCAAGCAACTCTAAAAGTGATTTAGATAAACTTTTCCTGTGATGATCTTTTGATATTTGTATGCTATCAATTACAGAATATGACAAGATTTCGGCATTGAAATCTATGTTTTATTGCTGCGTTTTGTGTTCTCTGATGATAATAAATTCCATTGCATACAAATGAAGATAAATTGTGTGTTTTATACTAGTTGCACAGGATTATCATCCCTTTCAAAAGTGTAGGGGTTGTGGACTGCAGCTTCCTTCAGGAACAGGAATATTGTGATGAATAAAAAAAGGGTCTGATACCCTAAGCCCATCACTGAAGGTATCTCATTTTCTCTGTAGTGCACCATTCAGGGGTCAAGAGAAAAGAGATTTTCTCCTCCGATGTGTCTACCTTTCTCTCTCTTCTCTTTTAATATCTTTTTTACCATCTTGCCTACAAATGAAGATGAATTGCACATTTTGTACTAGTTGCACAGAAATATCATCCCTTTCAAAAGTGTGCAACACAGCACTGACATGATTGCAGAACACAGGCTATGCTAGGGAAAGTATAATGCAATCTATATAATTATGAAATACTACAAACTATGTTTTACATTACTCATTTCATCTTTTCCTTTCTCTCACCCATCCTTCACGCAAAGAATAGTCCTTCTAAATGCAATTCAATATTTTTCTACTTAAAACCTTTCAGTGGCAACACATTGCCTATGAGATAAGTACAAATCAATTGCAGGACATGTAAGCCCAGCTATTACCTGGTTGCTACTTATCTTCTCCATCTTTCACTTTATAATCTAGAAATGTCAGATTACTATAGTTCCTCAATGCACATCATGATGAATCATGCATATCCATAATGATTCCTATGCTTACAATCTGACTAACCTTGATCTTGCTGACTCATACTTAAGATTTACCTGATGATACTTCTTCCAAGAAGCTGCCCATGAACCCTGAACTTCTCAGATTTAACCATGGGCCCTTCATGTTGGTCCCATAGCGCCCTCTGCTGTCTTCCATTACAGCATGTATCGCAGTGTTTTTTTCCATCTTTCCTTCTTTGCCTTCCAGGTTGGGAACAGTTGGGCAGAAAGAAACAGAGAGAATCAGAGACAAAGATAACAGAAATATCTAAAGAGTGAATAGTGATACTAGGGGAACTCTAGAGCAAGACTACTTGCTTAAAATAAAATAAGCGCATTATGTAAAATTGTCTGGGTGTGTCTTTGTTGCTTGCAATCTCGAAGAATAGAATGAATACAATACTCAATAAATGTTCATGAGATAGGTTCCTTTTGAGTAATAAATAATCTCTATGCTTCCATAACATGCTCTGTTCCCTCCTTCAATCATTCTTCTCATCTGGAATGCCTGTTCCAATTCTCTGTGCCCATTCAGACCTAACTCTTTAAGCCTGGGTAAAATCCCATTGTCTCTATGAAGCTTTCTCCAATTACTCCAGGAAACATTATTTTTATCATGTCTGAAACCCTAGAACGCTGACTCCTGACTCTTATTCTCATCCTTCATAAATATTTTAGAACTTTCTTACTTTCATGTTTATTTAATCTCGCAAAGTGCTGTTGATTAAATACATTGATAATTGTGGCTAAACCACTGATACCAATATTTAGTATTGACAATAAATGGAATTAATGCCTAATTGAAAGCTTTTTCTTTATGCTGATTTCTCTTTCAGTTAAAATATTTATAAACCTATAGAGAACAATTAGAAAAACTCAAGTATTTAAATTTGGTTAGATTTGGATGTATTTTAGAATTTGTCTTAGCCCGTTCATGTGTTCTTATAAAAAGCATGGAAATTCTAGTTTCTGAGAGTGGAGAAAGGAGTTGTTTATAGTTAGGAGAAAATTTAAGTTTACTTCCCCTAAAATAATTGAAAAATATTTTATGTTTAAATCTGCCACAAATTCTCTATGTGACCTTGGGCAACTATATTTTCTCTTTGGGTTTTAGTTTCCTGTCTGTAAGATGAAGCACTATATGATAGAGGAATCTTTTTAAACATAATAATAACCATTCAATGTATGTAAACCCATAATTTCTTGATTCAGTTGATATTAAAGAGTAGTATTAAGTGGTTAAATTATGAACCTAAGGGTCCTTGAACACATGTGGTAGACAGCAGTCTCAGTCCACAACTCAAATGTACAAGAAATATGTTTATTTTCTGTAATTGTGTAATTGAATAATTTCTATTTTGTGCTTCATTCTATCTGGATGGCAGCAACTTACTCTCAGTCAGTTGGAGGGTTCCTTCATTATTTTCCCCAAGATGTGCCTGAATTCTAAGCAATGGGAGCGCAGGGATTAAGTGCTCAAAGATAGTTGTCTGCAGTAGTATTTGCTGAGGTCCCTGTCTTTAGTCCATTTTGTATTGCCGTAAAGGAATACTTGCAGCTCAGTAATTTATAAAGGAAAAAAGGTTTCTTTGGCTCATGATTCTATGGATGGAAAGTTCAAGACTGGGCATCTACATCTGGTGAGGGACTCAGGCTGCTTTGACTTGTGGTGGAAGGTGAATGGGACCCGGCATGTGCAGATACCACATGTTGAGACAGGAGGAAAGAGAGACAGAGAGATGGGGTGGGGGAATCAGGGGGGAAGTGTCAGGCTCTTTGTAACAATCAGCTTTCCCTGGAACTAATAGAGCAAGAACTCACTCACCCCCAAGGGAGGACATTAATCTATTCATGAGGGATCTGTCTCCATGACCAAAACACCTCCATTAGGCCCCTCCTCTAACACTGGAGATCAAATTTCAAGATGTGGTTTGGAGGAGGCAAACATCCAAACCACAGCAATGCCCAATGCTGCTACATCAGTTTCCACAGGTTATGCTAAGTTATTCCTCCATCCTGTCTGCAATGTCCCTTGAAGTCCAGGACCTCTCTCCATCTGTTAGAATGGAACCATTCTGCTGTTCCCATTATAATCTGATGTCAAGAAACTCTACAAATCTTCCTCAAGACCCATCTGTCCAAGCACACACTACAGTCGATTCTTTACTAGGTTCTACCGCTTCCCTGAAGCCCTCTCCCAGGTAAGATTTACCTCATTTTCTCACCTCCAAATCTACCAACATCCTTGTCCCTGTTCCTGTAAGTATCATTACTCCTCCTATTAAATGGGTTAACCCTTCTTGCTCCTATCTAAGCCAATCCCCCCACTTTTACAGTAGAACTTTTTCCTTCTTATCCACACAAGAACATGATTTTTGCTTCTACACAACTCACTCCTGCATCATCTGTGTTCCCCTCTTTAATAGGTCTTTCCCGTCAGCATACAAACATGTTATAATATCTTCCATTTACACACACATGAAATCCTCCCTGAAACCATCTAACCCATCAAGCTCTTTCCTATGCTTCCTTTTATGGGCATAACGCAAAAGATTTATCTACATTCACTGTCTCTATTTTTATCCTTCTTTTTTTGTTAACTCCTCTCAATCAAGACTTTCCATCATGTTAATTCAAAACAGCTATGGTCAAAATCATCGATGATCTGCATACCGGCAAACTAAATGGCCGACTTTCAGTCCTCAACTAATTAGGCTTCTATCACCACTTAAAATGTTGAAATATTTCCCTCACTATTTTCCAGGATATCATGTCCTTCTTCCTTTCCTCTCCTCTCATGGACCATTATTTCAATTTAGTTTATTTTACTTTATTTAAAAGTAAAATATAGATATGAAAAATCACAAAAACTAAATGTATAGTTTAATGAATTATACTAAGGCAAACACCCTAGCAACCAAGTGAAGAAACAGAATTTGGCAGCTACCCTTGAAGCTCCACTATTTGCTCCACCCCAATGAAAATCCCCTCCCTTGCTTTTCCTAGAAGTAACCACTAGCTTGACTTGCATACTGCTTCTCTGCATTGTGTTATCATCCTAATGTGAATCCCTACCCACCACTTGCTTAGCCTTAGCCATTTTATATTTGCTAAATCTTTTTAATATCTTTTAATCTGCAGGTTGTTATTCAATCCCTTTCTTTTCTTTATGATTTATCTGTTGATGAATCCAGGCTCATTCCTCTATTCCTCTATTCTTTCCCATTTCCTAAGACACTTTAATTGACTTAGTTGATCAGGAAAAAAACCTTCTTGATTGGTATTTTTTTTTTTTTTATAATCCACATCAAATCAGAATTTCGGTTTTCCCTACCTTCAAGTTGTTACCTGAGTCCCACAACTTCTCAGTACTTCCAACTGTCCTCCTCTAGGCTAGCAGACTAGCAGCCTTGGAGCCACATGTGGCCTTCTGGATCCTTGACTTCGGCCTTTTGACTGAATCCAAATTTTACAGAACAAATCCTTTTATTAAAAGGGGTGCAGCAGAGAAAGATGAAGCTTTTCTTGCCTTTTTTGGTGCTTAAAAAAAAACAATCTTGAAATCAGAAGGCCGCAGGTTCCACACCCCTGGAAGCCAACATCAACTCTTAGTTAAATGATTGCAGTCCCTTACTAACTGGCGTCCTGGCCTGAACTTCTTTCAAACTGCTACAATCTACTTTCCATACAGCATCCATAATAATCTATTTTTTTTTTTGCCTTGTATTTTCCTCTTCGCCTTTTTCAAATTCTGAAGCAATCATAAACTTACAGAAAAAAAAAATTCCTAAATAAGCACAATACAACCATCACATCAGAAAATCAACACAAATACATTACAACTATCTAATCCTTAGAATCCATGCAACAGTTTTGTCAAATGTCTGAAGAAAGTCTTTTTTTATCAAAATTACAGTGCAGAATCATTTATTGTAATTAGTTGCCATGTTTCTTTATTTTCCTTTAGTCTCAATCAATTTATTAGTCTTTCTCTAGCTTTCATAACTTTGACATTTTTGAAGATGATAGAACATTTTTTAAATTAATGAGCTTTATATTTTGTTACTTTCACAGCAAAATCTAGGGGACTGTATAGAGTTACCGTATACTCCCTGTCCCCACATGGGTACAACCTCCCCCGCTATGGACATCTCCTCCCCCACCAGAGTGGTAAATTTATTGCAATTGAAAACTATACTGACACATCATTATTACCCAAAGTGCACAGTTCAAAATGATTCCTTTTCCCCTCCCCCTACTAGAAGGAGGAGATTTTCCTTCAATATTCACTGGGAGGACCTGGTAGAGATCCCACAGGTAAAACTCACAAAATGCGTGGGCCCCCCCTCCCCCGCGACTATGTCCCCTTAGAGAGTTTTTAACTCTCCTTCTTATCCACTTTGAACCTCCAGCAATCCATTGATTACAGCTTGGGTTTTCCCACCCTGGCACTGGTTTTCTTGGAGGATTCTGCTTATGAGTCTCTGCTCTAGTACACTGTAATTCTCTATATCTGCCTGTCTGTCCCTCCAATTTTAGGGGCAGCAGTTTTCCCTGGGACCTCATTTCTTTGACCATACAGAAAAAGTTGTTGATTTTTCAGTTTGTGCAGTTTTTTATTGATCACCATTTACTTTTTAACGTGTTTCACAAGTTGTTTTGTTTGATGCTTACTGATGATTAGATTCAGATTGCGCACCTGTAATTACAGTATCGTAGAAGTGATGCTGTTTTCTTCCCATTGCATCTTACCATGTTGTGAACAATTTCAATCTTTTCTATTACTAGCAATGTTCACTTCGATCCCTTAATTAGGAAGTTATCTTCCAGGATTTTCCAATATAAAGTTTTTAGTTTCTTCTTTGAAATTAATAAGACTTTAGTGGGAAGCATTTTTAGATCAGGTAAATACCCCATTCTTCATCAAATTTTCAATTTATTTATTTATTTACTTATATGTATACAAACTCACAGTTTCTTATGATTTAGGGAATAATGAATAATCTGTTTATTTATTAAATTATGTGCTCAAATTATCTCTAATTTGACCAATAGCTTATTCAAGCTGCTTCTCTGTCCTGTTGACATTTTCCCATCATTCTCTGAACATTTTCTTGCTTCCATTTGTTCCAATATTTTCCTTACTCATCTTATGCTTTGCAAGCCACAGGCCTGAAATCAACTAGCTCATTTTAGAGGAGATGATACTTAGAAACTAAGATGTGGGTACTAGGTATTGCTATTGGGTTATCATTTCTTTCAGTCATTCTCAGTGGACAAAGGAAAGAAGAAAAAAATTAAAGGAATGCATACAAACATTTACATTTATTGCATTTATTTCTCTATACATCCATCTGTACTGAAAACCATGAGATCACACTAATGCCTCCAATAAGCTTCAGTTATAATTCAACATCACAGAGTTTATTCTAGTTCCTTTTTCCTATTTCTATATCTGTAACTGCCCTCTCCAACAGGGATCAATCCATTATCTTAACACATTCCTTATATATCAGTCCCTCTATGGGAAGCCATTCTTCCATCTTTGTCACCACCTGAAGCCCATACGTGCCTTCTCACAATGTTCAGGCTCTGACTCCCCATTTCAGGTTGCCCTCCCTGTATGGATGGCCTTCTCCTCAGCTTGTAGACCCCTCTTTATTTCACTCGGGCTGCACACACCAGGCCACCTCCATGTGAATGTCCGCCTCACTGGGCTGGGCTCTGATATCTTACAGCAGTTTGCTTTCATGCTCCCTCCCTGCGTGGACATGCTCCTCATCCTGATTGGTTCCTGAAAGATTCCCACAGGCAGCTGCCCACCCTTCCCCATGGACACCCTCCTCACTCTGCTCAAGTGTTGACGCACCGTGCCAGCCCACAAGGATTGCCACAGGTTGACCTTTAGAACCTGATCCAGATCATGTCACTGCTCAAAACTTTCTAATCTTAGAATAAAATCCTAAGTACATATCGTGGCTTAACATGTCCTACATCATCTGGTCTCTTTGCTTGCTCTCTTTCTGATCTTGTTTCTTATTCTTGTTTCTCACTCCTTTTTATGATCACCCCAACTATTCTTGCCTTCCTGTCATTCGTAGGATACATCAATCTCATACTCACAACAGAGCTTTTATTTATTTATTTTTCTGTCTACATAGAAATGTTCTTTAATCAGGTATTTTATATATTTCTCATTGAAGATATTCTGGTCTTCACTGAAAAGTTACTTTTCGGAAAAGCCTGAAGGGCTCTTATAACCCCCATGCCCGACAGTTGCTATCTTATGTTCTTTCCAACTATAATTTTCTTGAGAGTACTTGTCACTACATGGATTGGTTTATTTATATATTTTTTCGAATTTTTTATAGCCTGTATCCCCCACAGTGGAAGAGACTATCTATTTAGCTCAATACTGTATCCCCTGTATCTAGAACAGAAAAACACAAATTACTGTCATGTTTAGTCATCAATAAATTTTTGTGAAATGAATATTAAAGTTAGCTGCAACAGAGCTTTATTACAAGGAAGGGGTAGATGAATGGACAAATAGACATATGATAAGGGAGTAATATGATCTTATTTTGACATCTGGGACTCTGTTGATTACAAAGGCTTAACATCTTGACTTGGTCAACAAAGGGTCAGCCTCTCCCTCTGTGCTTACTCTGAGTCCCTCGCAGATAATGTTCCTGGAGAGAGGAGACCTAAGATATGCTTCTTACTTGCTTCACCTCAAGTTCTCTAGATTAGTGTTTTTAAGAACAGAAAGAATAAATAATGGTAGAAAAGAGACACGAAAGAATGAATGATACTAACAAGCGGGTAAAAGAAGATGGAGTATGTCATTTTTCTGTAATGGTGAGATGGACTTCTTGGGACATCTTTCACACATCAGTTGGATATTCTGTTGCCACATGATGGCAAGAAGGACTTGTTACTGGACCTTCAACTCCCTCAAACTGTGAGTTTCTATGTATTTCCAGCACCCAGCATATTGCTAAACACATAGCAGATGCCCAGTAACTATTTATTGATTGAACATGTACTTGGATGATTTTACTTGTGCTAGGAGTTTGGATGCAACTTCAACTCAGAATGAAAGAGAACGAACCATATTTTAATGAAAGCTAGTAATTTAAAATCATTACGAGTTATTGACATGATTTGCATGCCACTTCAAAGGACAAGCATAACTTGAGGCAGTGCTGCAAGCCTAGTACTAAGAAAAGACCAGGACTTTAAAATTCACATTTTAAACATAATATTTAATAGAAGATTATAATTTCAGAAAGGAATCTTATGTTCTTGGCCTGGTACTTTCCCATTTTAAAAACCTCAGGAAAGGCACACACTTTAATAAGTTGCTTTCACCCTAAGTCCCACTACTAATAACTAGATTTAATTCTGATCTGTGAGACTTGTATTATTCATCAGAAATTTCTTCAGAAAAGTGGATAATTATTTCTTGAGTATGTTCCAATCTCAACAGGTGTGTTGTCATGGATATGGATTACTTAGAAAGTAGGAAGAATGGATAATTTTTTATTTGAGAGCTTCCTATATAATTTCTTCCTCTTTGATTCCAGTTCATTTATAACTTTTTGGTGTGGTGTTAGGGTGACACTTATCCTCACATAAAATGAAAATAGGTTTCAGTCAAGGTTAAAGCTGACAAAAATGGCTTTCCTGTGATTCATTGCTTTTTACTTTCGGGGTGTACATTTTCCACTTCCTGAGGGATTGGCAGCACATGACATGATTGTTATCCTTAGCTTCTTGCATCGCTGAGTGCCTTGTAAGATTTTCATGGGAATACAGTTGGTTGGTTTATTATGAAGAGAACACACTCCTAAAAAGATGCTTATTTACCATTTTCTATCTGATCTTGAGTTCGTCAAACTTGTCCTTACTACTTAGAGCAAGATAAAATGTTTGGCCTCGCCAGACACAAGCCTTCCAATATTTTAATTGAAAGTTTAATGCTGTCTGACTTTGTTAGATGCAGCTTAAGAATCCAGTCAGAAAAAATACTCAATTCCTTTATGTTCAAGACATAAGGCACAGAGAAAAAGACATTTGCAATTATTCTCATCTTTCAGGAAACTTAAATTCTAATTTTGTATCACCCTCCAATGTGTGGGTCAACTCACCTTTTTGTAAGGCATTGTTTTCTCATTCAGTTAGATGGTTCTCATATAGGGCCCTTCAGAGAACACAGCAGTGGCAGATTTCAAGTGATAATCTAACTATTAGAAAATGCCTGGGGCTCTGCTCTCACTCAGAGTCCCATTTACTGACCTGTTGATTCAGCTGGACTCTTTACATACCTAAATCCGATAGACTTCTGAGTGTCAATAGGGCTTTGACTTTTTAGTCAAGAGAAGCCTGAGAGTGAACCAGGAAAAGACGTGAAGGTTAGCAGCACGGTTTTTCTACTCGCATTTCATAGTGAGACATTTTTGTGGTTTGCAAGAAATGTCAAACCGTTGCTCTGGCAAAGACTTGCCATTCTAGATTAATTGCACATCTGCAGTTCATTTGGCACAGAAATAGTCATTTCAGTGGATTCTACTTTTCCTACTCTTGAACATTATTCTTTAATTACTTATAGGAATCCCCCATGATCTGTCCATAATTTTGTCTATGCCGTATTGTTTAGTTGGTCAGCTAAACAGAAAACGTTGTCTTTTCTTCAAAAGTTCTTTCCTCTGTGGGCATCTCAAGATCCTCTCTAGGCTCTCAGACACTTCATTCCTTTATTTGTAGAGGGAGAATTTCAAACTATCCCTGGGTGTGTTTGGATGAGGTATGAGGAAGCCAGAAGCATTTTTATGCTAAGGTGATAGAATCCAAACTGGTAGAATTCCAAGCATCTGCCAGTAAATGGGGGAGAATTTTCCCACAGTCATGACTCATTTTCTACATGTGCAAATATTTAAGTTACAGGTGGTATTTTCAGAAAGCACAACCAAAGGCGGATCTCCCAAATTTCCAAAAGGCAGACTTCACTAGACTTAATGTTTTAGGAATGCATGCTTATTTAATTGGTCAGTTAGATGCAAAACTAATACTCTGCTTACCAAAAATTAGAGAGTAAACATATCTTAGAAGAAATAAACAGAAACTAATGTCAGGCAGACCTGGGTAAAAATTCTAGCTCTGTTATTAACAAGATTTTTTACAATGAGCAAATTTACTTTGACACTTTAATATAAGCTTAGGCTTTATTGTTCTCTTCTATAAAATAAAAAATAATACTGGCCTCTTAGATGTAAAAGAAATCTGGATAAGGCATCTATCAAAACACTGATAGTCAAGATTAATTTTGCTGGTCAGGTTAGCAAAACAGGCATCTCTTTTGCTCCTATGGTTCTGTATGGACCCTAAAACTTGGTTGATGAAAGGTTTTTTTCAATTCAGAAGACCATTCTTTGAAGTTTACAACACTACCTGAAAAGTTGCTATGAAGAACAAATAAGAATATAAGTATATTGCATTGGACCCACATACAGTGGGCTCTAGGTTAATCTTTCATCTTTATGATGTTAATAACTTCAATAGTGATAATAAGACATGATACAAATACCAGAGACATAGAATGTGGCAAGGCTAATGATAAGATTGGACTTCTGGGAGCAGGATATTGGTTACATCACCATAGTCTGGAGTTTGACTTCAGAATGTTGGCTCAGTAAACAAAGCGTTGATCACTTATGTGGGATAAACCACAACCACCAAACTCACAAGCAACAGATGCAATAATTTACAATGAGAAAAGTAGCTCTTACCCCCCAAAACACTGATATTTGCAATTTAACTCACTGGAACAAATCAGGTTAACTTAAGGTTTACAAGTGAGTTGAATAAGAACAAGGGTAGGAAGATGGCTTATCTTAAAGAGGAGAATTGCCATACTTTGTAAAACTGATGAATCCCTATCTACTGCTGGGATTGATTTAACATATAGATCATAAGGATAAGATATTGCACAGGGGAGCTAGAACTTTCTATCCTCCAGGCATTACTGGTGACACACTGCCTGTGGGGCTTACTATCTTTCCCCCCTTTTTATCCTCCAAATTGGCCAATGCCCTTCCACTGCCATTTCATTCTTTCTTCCTTTCTTTTTGCTTTCTGTGGTTTTTTTTCTTTAGTCTTTCTTTCTTCTCTTTTTCTAGGCTGGATAAAATGCATTTCAAATGTTTACAACTTGTATATGTTAATAAAGTCATTCTCCTTTAATCCTGTTCACCCTTTTTGGCCACTCAGTTCACATATTGACAGTGTGAGTTGTACTTGCATTTGACTGATCTCATTCAGTACACAGTGATTTGGGCTGAAGCAGAGATTAACTTCATATTCTGGAGGCAATGTGCTTCACTCACATAGTGTGTATTAGGAACATGTCGATTGAACCCGTAATGCATCTGAAGCGCACCATGCCGATAGAAATGAGTTACTGACATGTAACAATTTTCCAATGGGAAAAGGCTTTAGAGTTGAACCCAAAATGCTAGAAACCTATGTCCCTCTCCCTCCAAAGGATCCCATCATCCCCAGACTTCCATGATCCAGCCCACCTGTCATGGTGGCTTCCAGGTCTGAGGATGACAAAGATTCCACATTGTACAAAAGAATAGGACCAGTCTGTGGGCTTCCAACCAGAAATTGGCCTACCTGCTAGCTTTTTCATTGCCCTTTACTAAGACTCCTAGTCAGAATTCTTCTCTTTCCTTACCTACTATGACCTAGCAGAGAGATTTCTATATAGAATGCTTTGATTGTTTCAAAAGTACTTGTATTTGAATAGTTATCTATCTGCATATGGTTATTGCAGAGGGTGAGAAGTTAAAAGGATATAATACATAGACATAATTTAACAGGATGCCCGAAAAATATTAAGTCCTCAATAATCCATTGCCTGTTCCTCACACTAAGCAATATGCACCGTGAAAGTGATGTCGCATACCCAGCACTTAATACAGGGCCTAGAAGATGGTCAGTAGTCAAAAAACAACGACTGAATGAATGAATGATGAGAGGAAAAGAGGAATCAAGACAACCTTTCACATTCTTTCCTTCTCCTTTTTAAAACTTAGAGTCACAGCACCTTTCATCCTTTTCTACCAAAGAACCCGAAAAGGAAGAAGAGCGTGAACATTGCCTGGGAGAATAGAGACCCAGCCCAACATGGCTGGCACTGGCACGAAGTTTTTGTTTTCTTTTTTTAATCTTAAATCAATATAGAATTGTTTAATATAAACACGGTGTATTAAACTACTTCATATTTATCCTTATTCATAACCTTTGGCATTAAACTTTTACTTTAGGAGTTTGGGAAACTTAAGACAGTGTTTCTTAGTTGGTTTATAGACCACCTGCATCAGAACCACCTGAGAGCTTGTTTAAAAATCACATTCAGAGGGGATATTTCCCTGCTTTACTGAAGGAGAATTTCTGTGGATAAAAAACCAAATTGCCATGTTATTTTTGCACACTAAAGTTCATGTGCCACTGATTGAAAAAAAGACAAAATTTCACATGGGTGCTAACAGTGGTATTGTTTATGGATTAAACCCAGTTTTTTTCTACTATTAAAGAAAACAAGAGTCAGATTTTCTTAAGCATTTACTCACAGGGTCTAGAGCCACAACACAATGTACACTAGTCAGGTGTGCTTTTAAAACTTAGGTAATTAAAATAAAATGTAAATATCCAGTTTCACAGTCACATTATCCACATTTTGAGTGCTCAACGGCCTCATATGGCCAGTAGCTACAGTACTGTACAGACCTTGCCATTATCACAGAAAGCTCTGTTGGAAAGCTCTGCTCTGGAGAAAAGAGTTTATCAGGGCTGGGATAGAGCCACTGAGGACAGTTGCACAAAAGCTAGGGAGAGTCGAAAGACCTATAAGGACACCCCCACCATAAATTAGCACAGAGAAGGCCACAGGAGAGGAGAGGAATTGGAAGAGAAGTAATGTGTGCCAGGGATTGTGCCCTAGCTAGGCAGCTGCTCCCAGAAGCAACTCCACCCCAGGGAAGGGGAAGCACAGACTTTGGTGGACAGCTAGTCTTCTCTGCTACAAACACCCACAAATCTTCAGAAAAAGACTGCTGGATTTACAAATGTACTGAATTCGAAAGTCAAAAGTAGGGCTGTGTTTCTCACTGTGCTGGGAATGGTGTGTGGAAAGTGGGTCAGCTGGAAATTAGAACTTGAAAAGCAGAGGAGGCCCTGGACTCAATTCCACCTGCCATGGAATTGGGTACATACAGCAATCTCACTTAGGCAGGTGTATAGACGTTACCACCCATCAGAATTAATATCATGTATATAAATTGGACCTCGATAAAAAATAAACAAAAAATGCACATTTTATTTAATCCTCAAAAATCATCCTATGAAAAAGCCAGGCACACGTTATCGTGTTTAAGAAACTTGCTCAAGGTCACACAGCAAGTAAAGGAGACATCTGATCTGCTTTATGCCATATATGAAGCTTTTAAAAAGTGGTAAGTTTTAAAAGTGGTAATTTTGTGTTATATCCATTCTCACTCCTATACAACATGAATACCGATACCTCCAGGTAATTGCTGTCAAAGAAAGAGAAGGTCATGTATACAGAGTACTGGTTTCTAGACCCTACTACATATCAGTACTGGAAAGACAGTACTGAGTCAGCACAACTGTGGTTTATTTTTAAGAACAATGACCTATTAGGTATGTGGAATCCAGGTCTTGTGAAGTGGCAGGCGTCAACCATTTTGGTTTGCAAGTCCTTAGTATGATAAATATTACTATTATACAGCGTTCAACTGTTGAGACAGAGAAAGAACTAAAGCCAAAAGCTAAATTACAGGCACCACCATGGAGAGTCATAGCCTCTTATGTGAAGCTGAAACAAAATATCAGAGACCAACCCCAGGATAATCCGGACTTCCGAAATTAGCAGGCAATTCACTGAAAAGTTCGGATGTTGTTCTCTGTCATCTGTCAACGAGAACCACTTTCCTCTCTGTTCTTTCATGTCTCCATTTTCAAGGATTAGTTTAAGATTACAGAAGGCAGTGAGTTTTAATTAAAAATAGATTGAATAGATTAGTGGACTGGGAAATGGAAGAAAGCATCGACGCTTAATAAAGTCAATTATTCCTGATATTTTCTCATAATTCTATACATTTACATTGCTAAATGGCTAAGCTTTATTTTTGTTATTTTGCGTTTTAATCTAGTCTATGTATTTATAAGTATATTTCATGTGTCCACTCTATAATTAATTATAGCAATTCAAATGATTTTGTTAAGAAGTCAATATTAAAAATGTTTTATATATATATATAAAACACATATGTAAACTTTGATAGCAATTGCTATAACACAAGTCAATAATATCTAATATTTAGACAGGAAGTTTAATATCTAATTAAGGAAAGATGAATTGCCTTTAAGATGAAAGACAATAGATTTGATTATTTCAGAGCAAGAGTAAGAGAGGAAGCTGCTTCTGAAAGGAGGGTTATTGCTTATAAAAGAAAGAAGAGATGACACTCATTCTCCCAAAAGGGAGCTATTTTGTGAAGATGAGGAGTGCAGCTACATCAAGAGACAAGATCTAGGGGTTCACTTAATGATTTAACATGTAATGATACATTATAAATATAGTATTTAAATAGTGGATCTCTAATAAATTAGCTGAATATTTGAAGAATAGTTGACGTTACAACTGTTATCAAAATTAAGTTAGACATATGCAATTTATTATAGATTATTATTTTATTTCATTTTTCTATCATGTATTAATAATACATATATTAATTTCCCCTTTGTAGGTTAATCAGATTAGCCAATTATGGATTGAATGCTTATTCTAGAAAAGGAATTCTGCTATCCTTGTTATCAAAGAGCTCACAACATTGTCCGGGCTGGGAAATGGGGAAAAACAAACACATCTTTTTACGTTTAATAATTTATTTTAAGCACATGCAATTTTTGTGATTTCTAAAGTTTTCTATTATTTAAATTTCATTAGGTGATAATCCCCATATTTATAGGATCTGTTGATGATCTTTCAGGCTAAATTTTTTCTTACGTCTTTAGAATTTTTTTTTTTTTTTTTTTTTTTTTTTTTTTTTTTTTAGTATGAGCTCATCTTAATCAGGTGTCCCTGTACACTGGGTTTGGGTACTTTTGCTACAGATTGGCTTTTGATTTGCTTTATGGGTGCTGCAATCAGTAACATTTGAATCTGCCAAGAAGGGTGCCTGTCCAGGGCCCCCACCCCCACCTCACTCGAAAGGATCCTGTTCTGTTTCTCTGGCATTGCTCATCCCCAGGACTGAAGCGTCCTCAGAGTCAAGGAAATGTGCCCCCACCATAAAGTTCACTATCACCTCCTAAGCTTATTCTTAGTACCTACAATCCCCAAATCCTCTGCCTAAAGTCTCCAAGTCCAACTCCAGGTCTTTTCCCCAGGTCCATCCTTTCAAGGGCTGACCAGGCACCCCTCACCTAAAGGGTGTTTTCAAGGAGTCTAGACATAGTTTGGATGTCATAGTTGGGGTATCCACACATGTGGAAATAAAGCCCCTCTCTGGGAGTGACAGTCAGAGAGACAATGTAAGGGGGAGGACAAGGAGTTGCAGGTACACAAAATTCACATTTCACAGCCAGCCAGAAACTTAAATTAATTAAATATTTCTGCATAAGTAATTAAAAACAGAAGTGAAAGGTTTGGGGGAGACGGTGGCAGCAGTGGCAGAGTCTGTTACTGTTGTTATTTCTTTCTTCAGTCTCTCTTGCATAAAAACAGAGTAAATGTGATTGAAAAAAATTCTATAATCAACATCTACAACAAACTTAGCGGACAAGGAATCGCCACAAACCCCAAAATACAAACAGAAAGGGACAAACCACCAAGAGCTATAAGACATAGTTTCATTGACTACGCAGAATGAGAGAGAGACAAGGAGCTTCTAACAGGCCTGAGAGTCGGAGAACAGTCAAAATGCTGTCAGGAATGACTGAAATCGCACGGGCCAGTCTGAGCACAGGAGTAACTGAGGGAGCGTACTGAGGTTCCAATTTACAGACCAGGGCAAGCGGATCTTGAGAAGTTCTGCTGAATCTTGGCCTGTTAACTTACTAAAACTAATAAACTGACATAACCTCCCAAGATAAAACCCCTTCCAAGAAACTACGAGGAATAAAATTCAAACTAAGCATTCTAGAGATCAAAATGGCAAAAGGAAAAATAAAATCCAAATAAACGGGGCAGGGTGTTAGAGAAGAAAGATTTCAGAAAAAACAAGGCCATGTATTTTATCATACAAAAAAGGAATATAAAATATTCAATTAATAATTTTATATTGATTCATGTTGAATAATTATATTAACAAGTTTTTATATTGATAATATATACATTGTTTTAAATAAATTATATTAATTTTATATTAGCTAATCAATAATTTTAATGTTTAATTAATAATTTTATATGATGTTCAAGTGATAATATATATTTATGGTTTAAAACATTTTAAAATTAATTTTATCTATTACTCTTTGCTTTTTTAATGTGGCTGCTTAAAAATTTTAAATTATGTATGTACTCATTCTGAAACAATGAAGTCAAAAAAGCTAGTCTGGCCCACCAAACTTATTTTACTTGAGAATGAGCAGAAAGAAAAGATCATTATTTATTCCAATACAGTATTATATGAGAGAGAGACAGAGAAAGAAACAGAGAGAGAGCAAGACAGAGAGAGAATGAGGAGTGTGTTTCTCCTCTACAGGCCATAAAAGTGTACCAGGAAAAAAATGCTCACAAATTAGTTAAGAACTGCGAAGTTGCTGTTTCAAAACAAGCTGGAAAAAACTTAATTGAAAAAAATGCTATGAAAACATAAAACAGAATTTCAAATAGTCAGAAATGGAGTAATATGAGAAAAAAAGATTTGAAAAGAGGTGAAAGAACTAAACAAAGACTTAGAAATATAAGAAATTAAATCATTGTGGAAAGGAAGACTAAAGTAGAAAGAATAGAAGTGCAAATAAACAAAAAATGAGAGATGGAATAGAGCTCATAGAATACAAATAATGTAAGAGATATCAATCAATACAATGTATGTATAGAGTTTGGGTCACAATGCAAATATTATTTAAGCAATGGGGAAATATAAATACTGACTAAATATTTGACATTAAAGGGAGTTGATCACTACTGGGGTCATGATTACTTGTCATTTAGAGATATACGTGGAAATATTTATAGATGAAATGGTATGATATCAAGAAGGTGCTTGAGAGAAGTGGGTAGAAGTTTAGAAGAAACCAGACTGGCTGAGGGATGATCATTGTTGAAGTGAGTGATAGGCGTATGAGTGTTCACTATGCTCTTCTAATTTGAGTGATGTCTGAAATTTTCTATAAAAAAAATTTAAAAATCAAAGAACAAAAAATAAATCTACTTTTATTATGAAGTGAAAAACCCTAAAGGAAAATAAAGATGTCTCTGTAAGTTGCAAAATAAAGGGAAGAAAGTCAAAATAAAGGTTTCTATTCTGTAATGTTAGTACTAAGATGAAAATTGCAGGAGGCTTCTCTATAGCTGGTCAGTTTTTCCATTGATGGAATGTTCCAAATCTTTATAAACCATCTGCAGAGCAAGGATTTGGCTAGATTTCCATTCCACTGTAATAATGAGACATTTTGGGGGAATAATATCAAAAAGAACAGTTTTTAATATGACCATATGCATACACTAGAAAGTGAAACACTTAAAGGAATCCTCATCCCAATTTACAAAATGCAAACACATAGAATAATATAAACAATGTCCAATTATTCTGATCATGTATTACATATATATGTTACATAACCGAAATCATTACTCTGCCAGAATCTTGATTACAAGTTGTTAATTTTTAGTAATCAGATAACCTAAGGAGGAATATTACTAATGATAAATCATTTTAATATCTAACAATAAATATGGGAAGAAAGAAATCAATCTAGAAAACAATATTTGAAAAGGGGGTATTTTATGAAAGACACAAATAAACACTGAATTTCAAAGTTCTGGAAGGAAAACTCAATGGAAACCAAGCAGGAGGGGGGGCGGAGGAAGAAATGGGTAAATCCACACTGAACTGGTACAGTGCACACTATCTGGGTGACAGGCACACTTATAACTTTGACTCAAACCGTACAAAAGTAATTCATGTAACCAAAATGTTTGTACCCCCATAATATTCTGAAATTTAAAAAAAAAGAAGTTCCTCCCTTTTCTAGTTTGCTCCCAGTCTTTCTGAATTTTCATCTTTTTCTTACAAATCTATTTAGATCACTCCCTATAATGTCTAACATCAATGATCTCAGTGTTATAAACTTTGGGTCAAATAGCATAGCTTGCTCCAGACTCTTTTCACTATACTCCAACTTCATTCTAAAGATAGACTTCTAGCCACCAAATAATCAGAAACAGCAAGAGAATTGAAGAGGAAATAACATGAAAGTAATATTTCAGCACATTTGATCAGACAGTACACCACGTCCCTTGCTCCTGTATGTTATGTGTTATATGTGTAAGTTTCATTTCAACGATCCTGTGAAGTATTAAAGATTTATCCAAATTTTACTGGCAAGAAAATTATAGAATAATATTCTCTTGATGCTTCAACTTAACCTAACAAACCTTTATCAAGTATTTACTATTTGTGAGGCAGCACAGATGATGCTGAAGTGAGTACGACATAGTACCTGCCCTCAGTTTGCTCACCATTCCCCGAGGAAGACAAACCAAAGAGGAACTGATGATAAAATATTGCATTCATCTAGAAAGAACAAAGTATTACAGGGACGCATAGGTGACTCTTAGCCCTTGCAAGGGTCAGGAAGACTCCCGAGGTGAGGGGAGACATCAGGTGGACTAGAAGGGTGGGCACCGGGTCTCCTGGCAGGAAGGGGAAATAACTGATCTAAGCAAAAAAAATTAGTTTTCCACAGTAAGGGAAAAAAATAGGTGGAAATAAACTACAAACAGATGGGTTAAGGGCAAGGACCCAAGAAGAGACATGGGAAGGAGAGAGGGGATATAGGACAAGAGAGTATAGGTGAGGAAATAAGGATCAAGAAAGCTCAAAAAAGAGGGAGTTCCTTCTGCCCATTCCTCGTGCATTTGGCATGGCCTGATTTTTTAATCAAAGGGAAAATTAAAAACTCATTTGCACCAATGCCTGGCTTCCTTAAGTGTGCCCAATCACCAAGTAATAGCTATTTTCATGATAACCAATATGTCTCCATTCTTCCAAATGTTACAGGAATAGCTAGGGTCTTAAGTGCTCAGGGATGAGATCAAAGTGCCGCTTCCTCGGTGCCGGGATTCCACCGCGGTGAACAACGCACGTGAAGTCTGGCACCTTCCCTGTTATCTATCATGGTAAGTGTTTAGCAGCATCTATATGCATTTCCGTATCACAGGCTCGCATACGAGGAATAAAACAGACTGTGACTCCTATCAGCTGACAGTTGTTTTTACCGACCTATTAGACTTAACTGCATTCTATAAAATGCTGGCGGAACGATGCAGTAGTGGAAAGAATTATTTCAATAATAGAACAAGTGCAGTTTTTGCTGCCAACTCAGCTCCCTCAATAAAAATGGAAAGTGAAACAGTTGGCTGAGAGGCCAGGTGAGAACACTTTAGAGAAGTCTGAGCTCGGTTGGAGCCTCGTGCAAGTCTGGCACAGAGAACAGTTCTTCCAGGACCCACATGTGCAGCTCTGGCTCTCAGAAAGCCACACATGCTGTCGGGAAGAACCAAAGGAAAAAGAGCAGAGTGACTTTGACAACGTTTGCATTCCTATTCTCTCTCTAAAAAACACACTGGTTTCCACAGGCCTGCTTCCATCATTTGGATTAGAGTCTGGGATGTTGTAATTTTTAAGCACAATCACAAAGGACCAATCGCAGAGGTCATCCAGTGAAATATGTATTTCTGCATAATGAGATGTTAATGAAGAAGAATATGCACATTTAATATTCCGGAGTTCTAAGGTACAATGATGTTTTGTCAGTTTGCTTCCAATTTAGTTATCAAGAATTAAAAATATTTGGATATTATGTAAAGAGCAGAGATCCAGTGAAAGTGACATCGAATTTGTTTGATTTCCTTCCTCTTCTCAAACAAGAAGATGCCAATGCTGCAGTCCTGACCAAGCACAGTGTCCCTGAGACCTGCTCCAGGCAATGGAGGTGGACTGCTGTCTGCAAGTGTCAGCATATGGTGCCAAGGTGTGGGTTCCCAGACTTGTCATTCTCTGGAGGGTGTGCCGATCCCCTGATCTGAGTCAGGAAGACAGCCTGAATTCCAGTGAAGGGTGGTGGTAGCATTGGGGAGGGGGTCAGATAACAAGCCAAACAAAACATAATCAGGACAGCTAACAAAGATGAAGGTTTAAAGCTGACAGTGGTGAACAGGATCTGGAGACAATTCTGAGATGAACAAGTGTCTGACTGTATGCAGTTTCTATGGTTCTGCTGTTGGATGCACTGAGAGCTTACTCCTACAAACAGCAAAAAATTCAGCTAACCATGATTTAAACAAGCATTCTCACATGACAAGAATTCTGGAAATGGGCAGAATTCTGGCTTTGGCTAGCTGCTCGGCGCTGGCAGAGCTCCAGGTCCACGTCTCTCATGGCCCTCTTGACATTCTTCTCATGGTTGCAGATTAGTGCAGTGGCAAGTCATGTCATCACATGACCATGTTCTAAGCCAGAAAATGGGATGATCCAGGGCAGAAAATTTACCCTCGATCCAATCCCTCGAGCCAGGAAGGAATAAAACCTTTCCCAGAAATGTGCAACTCATCTACTAGATCAGGGTCTAGGGTGACCAACTTGACCTTTTTTTCCCCTGGAACTTTACCAGTTTTAGCATTGAAAGTCCCAGGTATGGTCAAACCAGAATGGTTGGTCTCTGTATAAGGGTCACATGGTCATCTTTAGTCCAGAGGCTTATGTCACTTTTTGTGAAATCAAGGGTTTTCTACCCAATACCTGAATTGGCTTTTCATAACCACAAAGGGGAGGATGATGTACTGATAGGGCAGATTCCCTCAACCTTGCCTGCCAACTTTAGAATAATCGGGGAAATTTTATAAAACTGCCAGTGCGAAAAAAGAAAAAAATGCCAATGCATGGGTCCCAACCATAGTGATTTTACCGTCCTTAGTCTAGGATATTTTCTGAGCATTAATACTTTTTAAAAGCTACTCAAATGATTTGAATGTACAGCCAGGGCTAAGAACTAAACTACTTAGAAAAATCAAACAACGGGACAAAACATTGAACACTTCATAAAACATCCCTGGATCAGGGAATATAATTTAGTATGATTGGCAACATAATAAATCCTTAAATCAATGTGGTGCCTCAGATTTTGAAAATTTTTTGTACTCATTTTCCTTATTGATATTCACAGATAAGCAGGGTTGATGTTATTTCTATTTATAAATTAGAAAATGAAGCTCAAAAAATATCATTACTCAACCTTTAGAGATGCCTCTCATCTACACTACATTTAATGTGCTCTATTTCGTTGACTAATTTCTATTTGTATTTCAGGAATAGAAATTTGCCAAATTTCTATATTTCAGGGCAAGTGCACTAAATATTGAAGGACATGCTTGAAAACACTCTAATGATATAATATAGTAGTCATTCACAAACTTTTATTTAACTATCATGCCTATGAAGATGGTAGAAAGAATTTAACTCGATGTTTCCTAACCAAGATTATTCTTTGCACAAGTAAACTCTAGAAATCTTCCACTATAAATTCCAATAATGAAGTAAAAGAGGAAAGTAGAAAAATATGAAAATCACTCTAAAGTGGTGTTGTTCATTGTTGATGGGATAAAGGATGAGTAGAGAGTAAGTTGTTATGTGTCAATTGGACTGATAGATCAACTTCAGAGTCCTTTCCATTTATAAACGTTAGATAATGTTGCTTACTTTGCTTTTCTCCCCTTACCCATTCTCCTCACCCCACATGCCTGCTCATTGGATTTCTCTATTACCAGCCCTACTTCTCCTGGTTGGAGGAACGTGGGAAGTTACCCCTGAACATGAGAGTATGGGTTGTTGGAGATGAGAACTGTCATTTGTTATGCTAAGAATAAACCTATGTCTTTTGTGATAGGATCATGGCCTCACATCTTTCTCCTTTTTCTAATCTTCTGGGCAGTAGAAATATGTCAATGCATATAGGCTGAGCTAAAGGGAATTATATGAGCCTAGGTCTCACGTGGAGAGTTGGAATATATCTGGCAAATTGTGCCCATGGTGGTCCACAAACTAAAAGTTATTGACAGAGATTTATCAGAACTCCAGAAGGCAATGTAGCCAGAGAGAGAATCCATATATTAGTTTAGCAAAAAGCTATAGCTAGAAAAGTATTCAAAGCATCAGATCTGGAAAATGAGACTAGACCACAGATGGCAATATCAGCTAGAAATAGGAATATAAAATGTGTGATAGATCAGAACAAGTGGTTAACATGTGCCAGGCACTATGCTAAAGACCTTAAACACATTATTTCACTTAATTCTCACAATTAGCCTCATGAAATGGATGGTATAAATGCCCCATATAACAGATGGGGAAACTGAGGTTTAGAGAAGTAGAGTGAGTTGCCCAATGTCACATAAACAGTAAGTGGTGGGGCGAGTATTCAAATGCAGACAGTTGACTCCATAGCTCATAATATTATCTGCTATGAAATCTACCTTCTCTGCATGCAGGGCATCAGAAATACTAGGGTATTGATGATCTAGTGATGGGGTTAACTGTATGGCCATTGAGTCTGCCTGAAGAAGCCAAGCACCACCAGGTGATCAGCACTAACTCCTATATTTGTTAAAGTTAATGAGTGACAAGTAAATACTTTAGCATATGTCTTCATGAAATGTTGAAAATAAAAATTATGTGTAATATACAACTAAAATCTCTTACAAGTAAGAAATTCCTGTACCTTCCTAATGGTCTTAGACACTGTTCTTATTCAGTGTGACATCATTCGACAGGACCTCCCTTCCATTTACAGAGAGGAGGATTTCTGCTGCACCCCTGAGCTGTGACACTGGGGTGGGGGGGGGAGTACAGAAAGATGGGGCCATAACTGGGAGGATCAAAGGGGAATAACCTTGATCCAGAGGATCAATTGAAGCTGGGAGCAGTGACTCTGTTAGATGTGCTAAAATTGGGCTCTCTTTTAGACTTTAGAGAGAAGCATTTAAAGGGAGAGCAAAGATTTCACATATGCTACTTTGGTTTTTCAAGATAGAAGTGCAATTAAAGATTTGGAATAGAAAATCCAACAGAATTTTTTTAAATATTGCATTTCATTGGAGGAGAGATGTACATTTGGTTTGAGTGTCTCTAGTCATATTCTAGGTTACTGTTACAATGAGAAGATACAGAGGTGATTGCTTTAAGTGTGGCTTTTCAGCTAAGGGTGTTGTATACTTACTTTTGGCCAAAAATACTCTGATTTTTTATTCTGACTCTATTAGGTGGCTTAAGATCATTGGGAAAGTCACTTAACTACTTTGCTATTTGGTTTTCTCACTATAAAATATAATAGATGCGCCAGATGACTCAATTCTTTCATGCTGTAAAGACTATATGGGATATATCTTCCAACTGAATAAGAATCTTGACAGAGAATAAAGTCTTAAGTTCTAGACTGCTATCCATTGGAAAAAACAAAGAATATTGCATAGTATTGAGAAATCAATCTAAGTGAAAAAAACATAATTACAAAACCAATACAAGTCTTAACACATACATGTACACACATACACATACACACACTTCTAAAGGATATAAAAAAATCTCCAAATCATACATCAGAAAATACATTCCTTCCCTCTACATTTTTTCACTTATTTACCTTAAAAAATTAAGTAGAAAGTGAAACATAATTTGCATAATGAATCAAGTTTTCAAATTTAGACCAACATCAATAGGGCAAAATATGAATACAGCTTATATTTAGAATCTAATCCAGTAGTGATTCTCAGACATGTGGCTGGATGTATATGCATTGACTTGGTTCCTGAAAAAGATTTCTGTTCTTAAACGCGCTCTAGCTCCCATGTGCAGTGTAGTCTTGGAAATCTTCCTGATGGTTCTGGGTCTTGTCATGGGTGTCTACTTAGCCCATTGAAGCCAAGGCAGCCGAGGTGCTGCATGGGCCCTCATCGTCATGCACACCCATGCTGTCAGGGTCTAGAACCAAGTGCAGCAGCTCCTGGCAATGAATATATGAAAATATTGGAGCCAACAAAGAAAGAGGCAAATGTGGTATGAGGTCCCCAGCAAATGTGCAATCAAAGGGCCACCAGAGCCACCTGATGAGCCACCAGTGATCTTTAGGCCTAACGGCCTGGAGAGTTTGGAGCAGTGAAGCACACCCAGTCTCTTCACCATGCCCCGGATTCTGATCACGAGCCTAGAGAAACAAATGTTTGGTCCCATAGAGAGGGCCAGGCAGACAGAGCAAGGAAAGCCTACACGGAATATTTATTTCAGCTCTTAATAATATATCAGTGATATTGCATAAGCCTCATTTTACTTGATTCTCCCACTATGAAGTTCAGAGTGGCTGAGTTACTCAACAGATGGGTAAACCGGGACCAAAGAACTCAGGGGTTGTGACTGCTAGGCCCACCTACCTGTGGTTCAAGGCTTCTCACTAAAGGAGAAGGGGTGGCTGGTGCAGAGACACATAGCAAGTCAAACCTGCCTCCCAATATCTTGGAGAATATGGACCATCAGATAAGACATGCACACACAAAGGAGCAGGTGACCTGCTGACCTGTCCCAAATTAGGCAGGAGCAGAGTCCACATGCAATGACCCACACTTACTGTGCTTCCTGCTGTTTCCCCTTCCCTGATTCATGATCAATGCAAAAACAAGAGGACATAAAAAGGAGATCTTTTTCAAAATTATTTATTTATTTTTAATTTTTTTTTCTTCGGATCCCCTGCCTTCTTTCAAAAGGAAATCTCATTAGCTAAATAATGGTGAAGAAGATGAAAAAGTTTCTTTCCGGAAAATTTTGCCAAGTGCTTTGTATCCATACTCTGGGCTTACAGTGCTGTACACCTCCAGGAGCTATCAGGCACACTGTACAGAGTTATGCTTTAGGAGGTGCCATCTATGTATATAATGAAACAGGAAGGGAAATCCCAGGGGACCCTTTGAAATCAAGTCCTACAGTCCGCTTCTCATGTCAGGGCAACCAAATTCTAGGAATAAGCAGGCACTTTGGAGATGGGGAGGGCACAGAGACCACAGAGACCAACTGCTAGGACCACAGTTTTCTCTTTGGAGCCAGATTCTGTCTAAAGAGCTCATGTTCCTAGAGGTAGTCTCAATGACAGTGTTTTCCACTGAGAACTGACTTAAAATTTGTAGGCTTAGGGCAGGGCCCAGGCTAGGGGATGGGGCTCTTCTCTTTGAAGCCTTTCATCTACTGCAATATCCGAAACCATAGCCACTAGCCACATGTGGCTTTTTAAATTTCAATTTAAATTAATTAAATAAATTTAAAACTTCAGCTAATTAGTTACACTAGCCATATTTTCCATGATTAGTAGCTATCTTATTGGACAACCCAGATATAGAACATGTCTATCATTACAGAAAGTTCTAATGAACAGTGAATTGTCATTAGCACTAGATGCCTGAGTCTAAATTATCCTGTTATTTTCCTGGGTTTGAAAGGACAGGTTTGGGTTTCATTAAGGAGGCCAAGGGGCATTTTGGAGACTGTGGCAGCTGCCTGCTCACCAGACCCTACCCCAAAACTCAGGTCTCTTCCTTCACTCTACTGGGGACCCAGGAAAAGATGAATAATCACGGAAATTTAGGTAGCTGGCCACGCTTCAGTGTGAGAGTTTGTAATGACAATGACAGGGAGAGGCAAATTTCCCTCTGAAGACATTCCCGCTCTACCTGTTCAATCTCTGCTAGATAACAGACATTTGTGGCAGAATAATCTACCAAGCAGTTATTGCCCTGCCTACCTCTTACCAGAGGAGATACCAGAAAAGATGTAAAGGTAACTTTGCCCTTTGCCTTTCTAAGAAGTTCAGAGCTTCTGGTGTCTCTCAAGGGTTGCCAACAGCTTTTATGCTGCCTGGCCCAACACAGAAGCTGCTTGACACCTGTTTCCAACATCATCAAGGCTCAATATCAAGGGTGTGTGTTCCTCATGGTTAGGAGAGGGGGACTGAGTTGGAAGACAGGAGTTGCCCCGGTGTAGCAGTGGCTCCCAGGACTCAAGGAAAGGATGTGATGATGGGTTCCATAAGGGGCTGGGTCCCGTGTGGGAGTCCCAAGAAGGCAGCATAACTTACTACCTTTGAAAGCAGATGTGCTTTCAGAGGCGGAGAGCTGCTAAACAAACATCCCCCATCATAGTCTTGGTCATTACAGGAAAAGCTGCTGGGGCCCACACTGGCAGAGAGGCTTTGGCCCCACCTGCCTTTGAATGGACCATCTTGTTCTTGTTCAGAGTATATCTTAGTGGCAAACTTGAAGCATCAAAGACCAGCTGTTTCCTTCTCTGACAATGTATATCACACTAAAGAGGGAAAAGAACTCCCAACAATAAATGATATTCGGTATCTTCCCTTATAAATGGGGGCTTAGACCCAGATTTAATTTAATTTATAAAAATTAAATATCATCTTACTGCATCTTGGATTTGTGGAACAAATTCACTCTTTTACACAGATTATTCCATATAATATTGGTAAATATCTTAAGTATTTAATGTAGGTAAATACTTATCCCCTTTTACAGAAGGGAAACTGAGGCACAGTGTAATACACACACACACACACACACACACACACACACACACACATTCTTAGTGTACTTGCATACTGGAAGAAATGATAGACAGAGGACCTGTGTGTATTGTGAGGGATCATTTGGTTGCAAGCAAAAAAAAAAAAAAAAAAAATTCAACTGGCTTAAACCAAAAGGAAATAATTGACTGATATAACTGAAAAGTCCGGGAATAGGGCTGGCCTCTGGCAGTGGGACTCAAATGATGTCATCAGAATTTAGCTCTCCTCTACTTCTAGATTCTCGGTCTTCTGTTCTGACTTATTCCAGATTTTGTATGGGGACAGGATGGCTGCCAGCAGGTTGAGAGCTGTATTTTCCCAGGTTTGAGTGCTGCTGAAAATAGGGAGCCTCTTTCACAACCCCCCAATGAGGCTCACTGTGCCTTGCTGGCTCTGGGTGTGTCCTGGTCACTTTGGCTAGACCAATAGAATGCTCCTTTCAGCCAGGCCTGAGTCAGCCAGATGCCCTCGGTGTTGGGATGTGGGGGAGACACCTGCACCTGCACGCGGGCTGAGGCCAGAGAGGAATACAGAGGTGCTGTCCCAGAAGGGTGAGTGAACGCTGACTATCCACATGAAATCAGAAGCAATGAAGATGTCCACTCAGCCTTCTCTCATTGCTTACTTCTTGACTTCTTGATTGGCCTTAGAGGCACTGAAATTTAGGTTGAAGGACAAATATAAATTATGTGAGGGAAAGCCCTGTACAGTAAGCTGAATAATGGCCCCCCACCACACAAGATATCCAGACCCTAATCCCCAAAACCTATGATTCTTTCTTCATATGGCAAAAAAACACTTGGCTGATGTGATTCAGTTAAGGATCTTGAGATGGGGGAGATTATCCCAGATTATTGGGGTGGACCCTAAATGCAATCACACATGTCCTTGTGAAGGGGACTTGAATCTACAAGACTGTTGCAGGTAAGGGGGGCCCAGTTCCCCTCAGTCACTGTTTGTCAGGGGTGATTCTATTCCTGAGTTCCCAAGCTCCTTAGAGGAAACCCTCGAGCATATCAGGAAGATAAGATGACTTCAAAAAATTTAATCTCTTCCCTGGATTGTCCTCAATATTCTCCCTCACCTGAAGAAGAGGGGGAACAGACAGCCCTGAAATTGTCCCTCTCTGAAACTGGCTGTGGGTACACAGACCTCTCAGACTGCAGATGAGAGCAAACTTTTCAGGTCCTCACTCCATTATTGTTGACAAAACGCGACGCAGTGCGACAATGCTGAGTGGCCATGGAGGTGGCTCAGAGCTGCCTCAGAACAGGCCGTAGCAGGAAATGAGCCAAGGAGTAAGAGGGAGAGTTACGCCCCAGGAGACTCTGGCAATAGAATAGCAACCTTCCCAGAGGATAAGGATGTGAGAGATGAAATTAAGAATTCCTCCAAGGGTCAAAGGGGCAAGGGAGATAGTCGAGGCTGAGTAGTTCCCAGCTCCTTACCCACAATCAAGAGACATCCTGAGAACTAGGGAACCAGGAAACTCCCAATATCAAAATGGAAATCTGAATAATGCGGTGGCTCAAGGGTTCACAGAATACTTCCTTTCACCAAGAATGTTGGTTGCAGAAGACCAAGGCAAACTATCTATCCCAGAACATCTTGCTGGGGAGTTAAAGCTTCTGTCGGAGGTACAGCTGCACAGCCAGCCACAGGGTTGTGTCTGTGAAAAGCCCCTTGCTTCAGATAGCTTTGCCCCCAGTGTCTCAGAGTCCCATTTTCCCACTGTGCTCTCTGGGGACTTGGCAGTTTCCCAGATGTTCTATGCCCACATGGAGAACAGCAGAAACATTAATGGACACCAGGAGTCCTGGATTCCTGAGTTGCAGGCCCCAGGGAAGAGCCAGAACAGTAAGTTAGACCAAACTGAAGAGAGGCCCCTAGGAGACCCAAATCAGAAGAGGATGGAGGAGAAGATGCAGGATTGAGACTCTCCTGCACCAGAGTAAAGAGCTGCCCTGACCATCGCATGGGGTTAGCAGAGGCCCTTGTGATCAGACTTCCTCAATACCTGACACAGAAGGTATAGACACCTCCAAAAAGGAAATTCCTAAGGAATGAGGCAGATGGTTCAGGGCCTTTATTGCAGAAATAAAGTCAAAAGGCAGGAAGGTTTTCTGTACAAAGCAGGCTCAGTTGGAAGCAGAGCTGCCTTGATGGAAAGAGGGAAACTGAGGCACGGGAGCACATGGTAGTCAAGAGTCTTATCATGGAAAAGAAACTGGGGTTGGATGTGGACTTCATGCATGGGAGGAAAATCAGTTCAAGGAGGCCCTGTAGGCTCAGACAGAGCCTATAATTGGCCTTTTCCTGTAATTAGAGGACTCCCTGCCATCTGAGCAAAGACAGAAAGTATGCTCACCCCTTTGCTCTCAGAGAGACACTGTCTTCCAAGGCTATTTGCCATATACGCTCATCCTTGACACAATAGAACAAAGGCAGTCACTGTCTCTGCATGTAAGACATGCAGAAACCTGAGAGACCAACTGAAATTGTCACCCAACAATAGTAACAAGAGGAAATCAACCTTCCTTTACCTTATTTTTCTTTTAACTTATTTCTATCCGTGGTACTTCACTTTTTTCATCCATATGGTGGAATTTGAAGAACTTCTCAGAGTTTGGGACTGATTCAAATTATATAGATTTATTAATGGCCCTCATATATTCTCTTTCGGTGAATATTCTTTTGATTATTATTGAAGTTTAACACTTCCAATTTATTTAAGAATTATATTTCAGCTTAGATTAATTCTACTCATGTTCTTTGTTATGTACCTGTTACACTCTGGGGCTATAATTGTGCTGCTTGGTCTTAAAGTTACAATTTTAAACCTCAGAAATAAGGTCTAGTGTTGGTTGAAGCTGCCCAGCCTGGGTCTGAGCAATCACGTTTACAAGAATGTCTGGGAGAAGGGCCCTGCTCCATGCAGTAATTCTTGATTCTTTCACTTATCCGACATTCAAAGACTCACACTCTTTCTTTGTCTAATTTTGGACAAGGATTAACATGAAACTTTGTCTAAATCCAAATGGCAAAAAAAGATACAATACCTCCATGTTTTTTGAAATGATAGCCAAAAATCAAAGGAAAGGAAATCTTCTATGGTTTATAAAAGCTTATACACACTGAACAAGAATACACTGTGAAATTTCTTGTGCTTTTTGTTTTTGTTTTTTTATTTTTTTTATTTTTTTTATTTTTTTTTTGAGATGGAGTCTTCCTGTTTTGCCCAGGCTGGTCTCAAACTGCTGGGCTCAAGTGATCCTCCCGCCTTAGTCTCCTGAGTACCTGAGACTACAAGTACATGCCATACCACACCTGGTGTAGTTAAATTTCTAAAAAAAACAGGTAAACTTACTGAATAGACCTTTCCTTCACAATAATACAGCTAGTTTATATTTTTCAAATAAGTGTATTATGTGGAAAATCTTCACAGAGATTATGAATCTATTCATTAAATATTAATAGTTCTGGTATTAGAGAATGATCCAGATTAGGAAATTTTGCATTCCTTTATTTACATGGTTTGAAAATACAAATACGAAAAAGGCACACAGTAAAAAAGACTTCCTCCCAACCCTATCTACTCTCTAAATTATGTGTATTAGTTTCTTGTGCATCTTTCCCAAGCAAATCAAACACATACTCTGATTCATCTTCCCTCTTTACGTAAGAGTTAAATACATTGTTCTGCCTTTGTTTTCTTCACTTTAAATATCTTGAGATTTTTCCATATCAGGACATAGAGTGTTTTCTCATTATTTATTGCATCATATGTAATAATTAATTATTCAGCCAATAACGTTTTGACATACATTTGTGTCATTTCCCATTTTATTCTAGTTCAAATAGTATCACAACAAATAATCTTTCATATCTGTCCTGTCATACATGTGCAACATAAATTATCAGAAATGGATGACTGGGTCAAAGGATATATAGATTTGCAACTTGGATAGATTTGCCAAATTGCAATACATAGGGTTTGTAACACTTTGCACAATCCCAGCAGTGTCTGAGTGTGTCTGCTCATGGCATAAATTTCAAAGTGTATTCAACAAAGCTAGTGGAAATGTTCTTTGATATCATTACTCACCACATAGACCAAATGCTTTATAGAGATAACCATCTATATTTATATAGAACTGTGACATTGATTTAAAGCACCAGAATATATTACTGAGCAGTTTATATCCTCTAAGACATAAAGTTGTGGATTTCTGGTAAGATGAAGTAAATAGAGAATATTTATACACTACAGGAAATCATCAGATATCTATCAAATGATTAACAAGGATTTATCATAGCCACAGATAATAATCTTCTATATGTCAATAAGTAAAATTATATGTTTTCTTAAATTTATATCCATTGTTGAGAGGTAAAAGTTCAGAACATTCATACCTAATTAGAAACTTTATCTAGAAAATACTAGTCATAAACTCAAGAAAGATAAAGTAGATTCCTATTTATTTAAAATAGCATAGTAGTTAAAACAACAGGGTTTAAATTTAGACCATCCTGCTTTGTCAAAGATCACTTGGCTATATGTGGATGATTTTATATCTGAGTTTTCTGTTCTATTACATCGGTCTATGTTTCTATTTTTGTGCCAATACCATGCTGTTTTTGTTACTATGGCCTTGTAGTACAGCTTAAAGTCTGATAATGTGATGTGTCCAGATTTGTTCCTTTTGCTTAAGATTGCTTTGGCTATTCGGGCTCTTTTCTGGTTCCAAACAAGACATAGAGTTATTTTTTCCAGATCTGTGAAATATGACATTGGTATTTTCATGGAGATTGCATTGAATCTATAAATTACTTTGGGTGGTATGGACATTTTAACAATGTTGATTCTATCGACTCATGAGCAAGATATGGTTTTCCATTTGTTTGTATAATCCGAGATTTCTTTCCTCATGGTATTGTAGTTCTCTTCGTAGAGATCTTTCACCTCCTTGGTTAAGTATATTCCTAGGTATTTTATTTTCTTTGTAGCTATTGAGAATGGTATTGAGTCTTTGATTTGATTCCCAGCTTGACTGTTATTGGTGTATAGGAATGCTACTGATTTGTGTACACAGATTTTGTACCCTGAGACTTTGCTGCATTTATTATCAATTGCAGGAGTCTCTTGATGGAATCTTTGGGTTTTCTAGATGTAAGATCATATATCAGCAAAAAGTGATAGTTTGACCTACTCTTTCCCAATTTGGATACCCTTAATTTCCTTCCCTTGACTGATTGCTCTGGCTAGGACTTCCAGCACTATGCTGAATAGAAATGGTGACGATGGCTATCCTTGTCTTGTTCCAGTTCTCAGTGGGAATGCTTTCAGCTTTTCCCCATTCAGTATAAAGCAGACAACAATATACACTGAGAAAAAAATCCTATTCAATAAATGGTGCTGGGAATATTGGATAGCCACATGCAGAAAAATGAAACAGAATCTATAACTCTTGCCGCTCACAAAAATTAAATCAATATGGACAAAAGACTTAACTAGAAGGCATGAAAACATAAGAATACTAGAAGAAAATGTTGGAAAAACTCTTCTCTATATCAGCCTAGGCAAAGAATTTGTGAAGAAGACCCCAATGGCAATCACAGCAGCAACAAAAATAAATACATGGAGCTAGATTAAATTAAAAAGCTTCTGCACAGCACAGGACATAATCAACAGAGCAAGCAGAGAAACTACAGAATGGGAGAAAATATTTGCAAGGTATACATCTGATAAGGGCTAATAACCAAAATCTACAAAGAACCCAAACAAATTAGCAAGGGAAAATCAAACAACCCTATCAAAAAGTGGACAAAAGACATGAACAGAAGCTTTTCAAAAGAAGATAGACAAATGGCCAATAAACATATTTTAAAAAGCTCGACATCATTAATCATCAGAGAAATGCTGATGAAAACCACAAGGAGATATCACCTTACCCCAGTTAGAATGGCTTTTATTAAAAAGCCCAAAAACAACAGATGCTGGCATGGATGCAGAGAGAAAGGAATGCTTCTACACTGTTGGTGGGACTGCAAATTACTACAACCTCTGTGGAAAACAGTATGAAGATTCCTCAAAGAACTAAAAGTAGACCTACAATTCAATCCAGCAATCCCACTACTGGGTATCTACCCAAAGGAAAAGAAGTCATTTTATCAAAAAGACATCTGCACTTGAATGCTTATTACAGCACAATTCACAATTGCAAAGATGTGGAATCAACCCGAGTGCCCATCAATTCATGATTGGATTAACAAAATGTGATATATATACTATGGAATACTACTCAGCCACGGAGAAATATGACTTAATGCCTTTTGTAACAATGTGGATGGAACTGGAGACCATTATCCTAAGAGAAGTATCTAAAGAATGATAAAACAAACATCACATGTACTTGCTATTAAATTGGAACTAACCAATGAGCACACATGTACATAGAGGGAAGTAAAACTCAACGGAAATCAAGCAGAGGGAAGGGGGAAGCAGGGAATGGGTGATAACCGACTTAATGGTATAATGAACACTCTCTCGGTGACAGGCTCACTTATAACCATGATTAAAGCATTATAAAATTGATCCATGTAACCAAAAATATTTGTACCCCATAATACTTTGAAATAAAATTAATTAATTAATTAATTAATTTAGACCATCCTGAGTTTGAAGCCCAGTGCTGTTACCTAACATGATCAATTAGTTCACAACTCTTCCTGTCTCTTCTTCCTTGGCAGGTTCCCATGTGGGCAGAGACTATTTCCCTGATTGACTGATTGATTGGCTTTGGGCTTGAACTGTGACTTGCTATGACACTGGAACATAAGTGGAAGCAACAATCTACCAGGTCCCATCATGTCATTCTCCTCTCTCCTGGAGGTTCTTCCTTTCTCCGTGGGAGCAACATGCCTCTGACCATGGATGCTTCTTCAGTCTTTATTCCAAAAGGAAAAGACATTTGGAGAAGACTTGAATTTAACCAGCAACCTGGAGCCAAATTCCACTGAAAGCAGACAAGCAAAACTTCGCCAGAGAAGCCCAGCCAAACCAGATCATACAAAGTTTATCCACAGATCTGTGAGCCAGAAATATTAATAAATAATGTGGTAAGCCTCTAAAATTTTCAGGTTGTTTTTGCTGCAGTAACTGTGTAACTTTAGAAAAGAAACTCTCTATGCCACCATTTTCTTATCTGTAAAATGTAAATAATAATGTTAACACATGACCTATAGAGTTGTCAGGATTAAAAACAATCATGCAGGTTAAGTCCTTAGCACAGAATCTTGCATATAGTAAATGGTCAATAAATGACAACAAAAATGATCGACAGTAGCAATCCCTGCTCACACTATAAGCTCCATGAGGGTGAGGGCTTTGTCCTGTTTGCTGTGCAAAGTTCCTGCCACAGAGTGGTGCTTAATGAATACTTTGAATGGGCAAATGAATGGATCAGTCAAATGCCCTTGCTCCATTTCAAAGAAACACTTTGTTCTCAAATGTGTGGGCATACTTTCACTCATGGATTCATTTAGATCAAACCTTACAAAAAATGGAAATCAGTGTCACTAGCAAAAGGTGGGTGCTCTGGGAATAGCATTGATAAAACTACTTATGAGCCTCATGGCATATTGGAAAGAGCACAAATTTTGTGGTCTTAGACCTTGTCTTGAGCCAGAGCTTGCCATTTGTCACCCATGTCACTTAAATAAATTACTGGAACTTGTAGTTGCCGTCTTTTAAAACAAGGATAATACTCACCTTGTAGGGTTATTAAATGAATCAAAAAGAAATAATATATACAAGTGTCCAGGTACCTATTAAGAGTATAAAAAATCTTAGATTGCCTCTTCTTTTGAAATATACTTGTGACAGAGAAAGCAATTGAAATATATTGGAAAAGAACAATATAAATTTTATATCATGGTACTTTAAATCCTAATTCTCAAGGACTTATGCCAGAAACAATATTTTAGCATCTTCCTAATCTACTCACAGGAAATGTTCTTACTTAAAATTTACTTTAGTTTTGTACATAATGTACTTAAGCTAAAACTACACTTTTAATTATAGGGAGGTTTTAAGGAAAATAGTAATTACAAGGAAAAGATTTTATTTAGACCCTGGATATACGAAATTCTTCAGATAACAAAATAAGGCTAAATGTTTTTATACTTTTTTTTTCTTTTTACCAATTTGTATGATCTCTTGTGTGAAAAAAATTAATTACTTTTTCTGAATTTGACTCTTTGGGTTTCTGTTGGCCTACACTGAACAGCCCTATAAGAAACAGACCTGTGAGACAAATAGCTGAGCTTATTGGAAGGAAATTATTGAGACATTGCTCAAGTATGTTACAGGGTGTCCTTCTCACAGCAAAACTTTGGGAGAAATTCCTTTCTGGTCTTGGCAGGAGTATGTGTGCTCTTGAGTAGACAGTTTTCTTTCAAACTACAAAAACTGGAAATTGGGTAACTGACCAGGTTTTCCTTATTACATCAACTGCTGGACACCTAAAGCCCAATTTGTGGCCTACCCAAATAAAGCAATTATGTCACCAACACTCAATAGTAAATGCAAAAGATTCCATGGTATTTATTTTTATATTGGTCTTCAGCCTTGGTCATATACACACCTCCTTGTTTTATTTTGTATTTTTGTTTTTCACCTTCTTTTTGTTTTTTTAAACAGAATTTGGATTATACTATTGAATCCTCTTAATCTGAAACTTTTTTTCCGCCACTTCAATTTATTTCAGGTGCATATTCCAAATCAATATCTAAAGATCTAACATACTATTTTTTAGAAATTTTGAAATAATACACTCTATTCTCAATACAGTACACCATATTTTATTTAGTCATTTCCCCACTGATTGGCATTCACTAGTGTCCCACTGTTTGGCCACTACAAACATGTTATGATACATGTCCTGTGTGGAATAACTTTATCCTATAGGGCACAGTCCCCAAAACCTCACCTACTGCTAATTTATGTTATTAGGTGATTTTCTATCTTTAACAGCTATGTCAATATCTTTAAGAGCAAGATAAAGCATAAGACAACTGATTATATTAAAGTTTACTATTTATGCCATTAAATCTTTCAATCTTGTTCTTTCTGATTTCTTCACAGTTTACAGAGTTATCAAGTCTCCACAGACTTGGTATTCAAATGCATTTTCTCATTTTAGCATGATTGACTTTTAAATGTTTATCTTTTTTACTTACATGTTATTTTGAGCATAGAAATTGAATTTAAATTGCATTTGTCAATTTTCTCCAAAGTATTACATTTAATAAACCATGCCTTCCTGTCTATTACTATTGCCAATAGACAGCCAGATACTATAAATAGCTGTCTTAACCACATCCATTCGAACCATCCTATTTCTATATGTCATATTTGGTTTTCAATGAAACACATTCATTCATTTGTTTGTTACTATTATATATTTAGAATTCACATTGGCTATCCCACATATATTCAGCTCCTATTTTGAGAAGAAATTGTTAGGTGCAAGGGATATAATAGTGAACATGTAGATATGGTGCCTGCCCACATAGAGCTTAAAGTCTTTTGGGAAAGACAGTTATTAATTAAGTGAAAGTTGAAGTGTAAAGTTTCAACTGCAAGACTAATAAAACTTACCTGTGATCTCTATTTTTCATATGATATCCTTGAAAGATTCTTTTAAAGGATTTGAGAATTCAGTCAACATAGGTTAGGTTAAGGAAGGGACTGTTCGAAGTGTAAAAAACACTGATAAAAGGAAAGAAGACAGGATGCAAGTGATAAAAACACAAGTCACTACAGCTATATTGATATTGTAGAATAATAGTGGTATAAGAAGCAACGAGACTGCTCATCTCCTTCTGTGTGCCAGGCAATGTTGTTAGTGCCTCACATGTATTAACATATTTATTCCTCAGAGCAATCTGCATCAGACAAGAGCATATATTCTACAATACTGAATACAACTTGAGATCAACTGAGGTGATAAATAAAAAATGTCCTGCGGAATTATGAAGCAAACAATGAAGAAGAGATCTTAACTCAAAACACTGGAGTTGTGTATTAGAGCAGAAGCCAGGTGAGAGGCTTCGTAATGGTTTCTCTAGGTCTTGACATTTGTTTGATAGTAAAAGTATCTCAAGAGAACCTACTACTAACTAGATGATGTTACCAAGTAATGGTCATGATGGAAATTGGTTACGAAACTAAACTTGACATATTTGGAACTCACTGTTAAAAAGAGCTTATTTTATTAATAAAAATAATATCTTTGGTAGTAAAATGATAGTGGAATGAAATTAATGGGATACAAATATAATAGGACAAAGAATAGATAAGTTAAAAGAAATAGTAGTGTCATTAATAAAAATATGTGATACCACAATATTAGATTTGATTGATAAATGCAAGCACTAGCTATCTAACCTACAAAAATAGGAATTTTATCTTTTATTTGGCATAATATCAAAGACAGAGATCTATATAGTAATAATATAAACAAAATAGTTCTATTCAAATAATAAAGAACCTATAATCTTCTAAGACAAGATTTATCCAAGAAATCTTCCTGTGAAATCCTTAGTCTCAATAAATTCTTGTTTGTCAAGCTAAATATGGCTTTGATTATCAAATACAATGGACATTGCAGTACATCTGTTGTTATGTCTGTCTTCCAAGGTTTTGAGCCACACAATTGACCAATAAGAAAGAATAACTATCCTGAATTAATTTTATTGTCACAGAATAAATTATATAATGTAGAATTAATAAATGAATGGAAGTTTCTAATTATTGTCTTGTTTTTCCTCCTCCATCTTAAGAGTTTTAAGTGATCAAAGCAATAAACCTTGGATAGGTCATAAATGACAAAAAATTTGAGTTATTTTTCTAAAGAAAATCATTTAAATTATAATTTTCTAAAGGAATTCTGATAGTAATTTATTTTAGTCCAATGTTCAGCCAAAAATGAGGTTGTAAACTCCAAAATGAGTAAGATTTATGAATAGTTCAATTGTGCTTATAAATAATCCTACATCGCTAATTTTCTAGGAGTTCCAAGTTGACAGAATTACAGCAGTCTCCTCATAGTGTCTAACTTTGATGTTCTCGTTCATTTATTTTCTTTTTTCTTGATGTGATTATTGATTGTCCAGGTGTTTTGAAGCTATTACTAACTTTAGATTTACAGTTACAGCAGGTAGTTGAAAAGAAAAAGATTCAACAGTTCTCTAAGTGTCATCCTACAGTTCTCTAAACTATCAAACTTAAGCTAGTCTATCAATGTCTACCTTTGGTCACATATAATCTATCTAGAGGTAGCTATACCTATTATGAATCCATTATTGACAATGTCTGCCATTTAAGACCATATTCAAGGTCAATTTCATGTCTCTTTCAAGCCTGATTTCTCACAACTGCCTGTGTGCGTGCTGCCCTCTGGTTAACTGAATAACACTATTTTTCTGACCTCATGTCACAATTTCTTCCTTACATGGTCTTTCTTTATTCAGCCAATATTTATTTATTAAATATCAAGTACTGTGTTAGCTGCTGTACCTTCAGTAAAGAGTAAGATACTCACAACCCTTGTTCTTTATCTTAGTGAAACTTTCAAACAGGAAAGTAGACAATTTCAACATAATGTGATATGCTTTTTCCCCTCTTCCACAATGCCTTCCCTTGCTCCATTTCAACAGCTAAGATATGCATTTCTCAAAATCAACTTCCAATGAAACTTACTACACAAAGCTTTGCTGTATAATTCCTTCTGGTATTGCTAACTTGTGGAACCACTAAATTATTGTCTGAGTACATTCTGTACCAATTTTGTATTCCCAGCAGTGCCCCACATGCAGTTTTTCACTGTGTAATGGTTCAAACATTTGTGTGACCTTTTTTAAATGGTGTAATAGCACAGATTTCAACCACCTTTCCCTTAGAGATGTTGGTATGCTTGCATTTTAATACAATTGTGATTCCATTTGAGGGAAAAGCATCATATTTTTTTTACAAATTTAAAGTGAAGGTTTAAAGTACCTTTGCAGGTAAATTAAAAAATTCACCTGTCATATAAAATTTATAGTGCCCATATTATTTAACTTGGTTTTTCTTTTCTCCCAATTACACCAATATTAACTGTAGTCTATATGTTTTAGTGTTGCCTTTTTCTCCACTTATAGTATTTGTGCTGCTGCAGACTTCTAAGGCAATCTTTCTCACAGGCAACAGTGTACCTTGTGTCTTCAAATTCTTTGTCTCTCCCAGAGACTAGTACAAGTCACTGCTTAAGAATACTTGTCCGGCTTCAGTCCTGCTACAGTCCACCTCCATGAGGAAGTTGAACCTTCTGGTTCATGTCCTGAATAATCACTTTAAGTTGAAGAAATTGATGTCAATTCTGTCCCTCTCACCAATGAGTGTTAACCTGGGCATCTGCTCTTAGATGGTACTACAGAATTTCTTCACTCTGGTTTCTTGACAAAGAGAATAACCATGAATTATCAATAAGTAGAGAGTAAGAAATGTTATTCATGAAGGATTTTCTGAAAAAAATGCAATCATTTAGTCTTGACCTTTATCCTTGGGCAAGCCAAACAGAGAATTCTAGAAATTCCATTATTTAAACTGTATTTTATTGTTGGCCTCATTTAATGAAATAAAAAGTCTTATGATAATTCTCGTTTAATGTACTGTATGGATACCATTGAAGGTTGACACTGTTCTACTGTCTCTCTTTTATGAGGACAGATGGCTGCAATATCCCATCTGTCAGTAAATCTGTGTTTCTTGTAAGCAGCAACTTTTCTTTTATCTTATAACGGCAGTAAAGTCCAATGGTCAAAGGCGGGTGCTTTGAAGCCAGAAAGCGTGGTCCAAATCTTGTGGCAACCACTTACACACTGATGACTTTGTTTCCTCTTTTAGAAATGAATGGAAAAGTAGTTCATACCTCCTAGGATTATAAAAAGATTAAATGATATCAGGCATACAAATCATCTACAAAAATCCCTGACACAGAGTGGGCCTTCCCTGTTAGTTATGATTCTTAGGGAAATGCTATATTTTGAAATAATTTTTTTTTCTATTTTCTGGCTTCTAAACAGAGTAAAGCCAAATGTGTTGCCTTTCTGACACTTTGTAAATGGACAAAAAATCGTCTACTTATTTTTCTACTTTTATTCGCTCTTAACTACAGTGCTTTATTTAATTTGATTCTCCATTTGTTGTATTGCATACAATTGCATAAAATTGTATGCTCCAAATTTTTTGTGAAATTAAGTAGTGTAAAAATGGGTGCATACATAATGTATTTTCATTTTAATCTTTTGCTACTTCAAGAAAAATTTTTTGAAGTTAAATAGCGATTCATAGAAAGAGAAAGAGAGTTTCTGGGAATGTTCTTGATTCACATGATCACTTTGTGATAATTAATTGAGCTGTAATATTTGTGTAGTTTTTATATTATTATTATTAACTCATATTACATATTTAATAATTTTAATAGATGCAGTTATTGTATCTCCCATACTTATTTGCACCGAGTCTTTTCAAACATGATAAAAGGCAGTACATTTTCTCATTTTATGTTCAGGTCAGCTGCCTCATTTTTCTCAGGCCAGGCTTATAGGCCAATTCTATAGTTTAAAATATTTTCAGTTGCAAATAACAGAAAGCCAAAACAAACCAAATTAAACAAAAAATGTAATTTTTATGTTCACATAACTTCGCACTCCAGTAGTTTGTATTTCCAACATGGTTTTGATCAGAGCTTCTGTTGTTCTCTTTAATCATTCTTTTAATCCTTCTTTGTGATCTGAGCTCATCTTCTGCCTGGCTTCCCTCAGGGCCCCAAAGTGGCTTCCAGCACCTACCAGGGCCACATGCTGCCTCAAGAGCATCTACAGGCTATACAAAAGAGCAACCTTCTTGAGTTTCTCTCTGATTGGAACTACCTAGCTGATGTGGCCCCTAAACTAATCACAGTGACAGAGGAGATGGTTTTATCTTGATTGAATCAAACAAACCAATTTCATCTGAGAAGCTGAACAAACTCACCCAAAGGGCATGGAGGTTTTTACAATGGAGAGTAGTGAAATGGTCTTGGGGTACCAAATAAATCAATTTACACATCACTACCTTTTTTACATCTTGAGCTTGTGACGACCCTAAAACCATTTATGGTAATAGACAAAACCATTAGTAGCTATTAGAACCAAGAGCAAATTACTCGTTATTTCATTGATTTGTTCATTCCTTTATACAATAGATTTTTGCTGAAACCTCTTATGTAGACAGCCATTAGTATCTAAATCTCTGGGACACAAAGAGTTCAATAACTGGCTGGGGTTGAGTGGTGGTTGTAGTGAGGGTATGAAAAAATAACTAGAGCACACATCATTGTTTGCTCAGCGGTATAAAAAAATTTCCAGAACTCCTCCTGTGAGAAGCCTCAAAGCAATTTTATCCTCCTTTAAAGTTTTGCCCTTGAATCTGCCCTGAATCATGTGGCTTCTATTGTAATTCAAGCATAGCTATGATGATTTTACTCAGAACAAACTCTTACCCTATCTTATGTGCTTTCTGCGGACCCAAAGAAATAGATTCTAAAGTAGATTACAAATCAACCATTCTCTAATAGCATTTTCTAATTATAAAACAAATGGCTATGTATTAGAAATCATGCTTTTTTTAATACCAAGTTCGTGGGTGGTATTTCAACAAATGATTATTTGTATTTTCATACATTAACTTCTGGAAAAAATAAAATATAACGCAATTAAACTATGTATTTGCCTCAAGGGAAGATTGCAATTCATTTCCTAGCCTGCTCACAATTACCTACAGGTAATAATAGGGAGAAAAAATTGTTTTATTAATCAGGACTGCTGACAGGTCTGCATTTACTTTTCTAAACAAATCATTTTTCTAAAGCTCCAGGGTTAATGATCCATGGACTTTAATAACGAGTAAGTTTCTTGATTGAGATTTTTGTCAATTAAAACAAAGTAAAACAGAATTGTCATTCATTCATTGGTACTCAAAAACAGGGAAAATAAATTTGCTAAAGTATTCATATAAATTGGTCATTTTTAGTTATTTTCTCCTCTCTAAATTAATGAATTGTTTGTCCACCAGAATGTGTTATTTCTATATGCTACTAGAGCAAAAAGAGTATATTCTAAGTGATCTTTCAGTTTCTCTAACTACTAATGAACACAATCAGCTTTGACAAATACTATCATAGTTTTCACTGTTTGCATTCCACTTACTCAATTTCAGTGTTCCAGATCTAAATCCACTGCCAATTAAACACATGATATTAATATCTCTACCTAACACCTTTACTAATAATTTTAAACTTCTCATTCCATTCCTGGAATAAATATATTCACTATGGGATTTACATCATTGATTAAATGACATATACAGTAAGAATTTACATTCATTTCTCTTTCTACAATAGCTAATTTATCATGTAGTGGCAGCGTATTGCAGAATATTCTGATTAATGACCTGCTATTTTACAGAATTTCATAATAAGAAAGAGCTCCTTGGACAACAATAATTTTAATCCTTTTTTTCTATTTTTTTCATTGCATCATTGCTTTTTAAGTACAAGTGGATCATTATGGCAGCAGGGGAGAAAGTGGCTAAGAGGAAGCCTTATTTGATTTTAGTCAATTTTGTACAATGTTTGTAGAACTAATTTTGACTAAAGAACAAAGTATGTTATTCTTCCATGCCAATGCTAATAAATACGATATTACTTGAATTTTCACTGCATTTCTGTTCATTGAGGTTTCCTTCTGATTTTTTATCATTAAAAATAACAACATGGGATTTTGAAATATAGAATATCATAAAGATAGGCTATTAAATTTTTCAAAAAATTTAAACAGTATGCTGATCTTATCCTCAGAGTGTTTTTTCCCTTATTAATTAGGGTAGGTTTTTTTTTTTTTTTCATTCTACTTCTATTAACAATTTCCTTTTGGCTTATAATTTTTTCTCTAGCTTATGAAATGGTCTGATTTGGTAAAAGATTAATCTCATATTAAAATAATTATTTTTATAGGCATGAACAATATGATACCTCTAAGGATCTCTTTTAACTTAAGCATCTAGGCACGAGCATGTCAGCGCATGCAATTTATTCATGTATTCATAATATAAACTCAAGGAGATTTTTTTGTGCTATTTTTCTGATTCTCAATTTTTCAAAGAGCCACCTCTGATAGTACTTAATCTTTTTGTGAGCTATAGCTAATTTAAATTATTTTCCAAAAAAAATTTTGGCCCTGCCTGCAGGAACTTCTGCTCAGTCTCGGCAAGTTTTTATATGCACGGAGATCCCTGAGATAGTCACCAATTTTTACAAATAGTTGTCTATTTTATCCTTAGTTGTGTTTATTTTTAATATATGTAGCTCCAAGGTACCTGGCAAGAAAAAACTTAAGCTTGAAAATCACTTCTACTCTAATTTCCTAACTGTAGGTGGAGAAAACAGTGTGCATGGAGGATTGCCAGTAGGGTATTCTCTGTGTAACACTTTCAAATCTCTTCTTGGATTGGGTCCCACTTGGGAGCTTTGTGACTGGTTTGGTCTTCGTGACCATTCCCAACTCAATAGAATCACTTTCATTCTATGCAGCATTGAAATCATCGGTCAATACTCAAAAGAACCTCATAAAATACAACTTCATGGATCTCTGTTTCTCCTTTCAGGACACTGCTGAAGATACTGTTTATTACATTTCATAGTCTTCTATGTGGTCCTGTGGGAGAAATTTCTCTCTGTCTCAACATCAGGCATGGTTGTTTATTTCCATAGAAACTAGTATAAAGGTAATTTGTTTTTATCAAATGAAAGATAATCTGATAAGTACATATTTTATAAACATTCATTCAACAAGTATTCATTGACCTCCTACTAAGTGCTATGTACTGGTCTGGTGCTAGAGATACAGTAGTAAACAGAATAGTGAAAAACATCCCTGTTATCAACCAATTTTCATTCCTATGAGTGTACATCTGTATGAGTCCATGTTCCTCAGAAAGAACCAACAGAAGATGCATATATACACACATATATATGTAATTATATGTCTATATGTATATATGGCATTATACATGTATATGTGTGTATATATATATATGGTATTAAATATGTGTATATGTATCTTTGATATTGGCTCACTCAATTATGGAGGCTGCCAAGTTCCGAGATCTCCAAGGTGAATGGGCAATCCGGAGACCCAGGATAGCCTGTAGTTTAGTTCCAGCCTGAGTTTAAAGGCCTAAGAACCAGGGGAGATAATAATGTCATTCTAGTCCAAAGGCCAGCAGGATCAAGACCCAGGAAGAGCCCATGTATCAGTTGAAGTCCAAAGGCAGGAAAGAAGATGATGTTCTAGTTTGAAGGCTATTGGGGAAAAAAGATTACTCAGGGGGGAGTCAGCATTTTTGTTCTATTCAGGCCTTCAATTGATTGGATGAGGCATGTCCACATTAAAGAGGGCAGTCTGCTTTACTTGGTCTACCAATGTAAATGTTAATCTCATCCAAATCACACTCACAGAAATATCCAGTGAAGTTGACACATAAAATTAATCGCCATAACACTTAAGACTGAAAATCTATAACTTCTTTTCAGACCACTTCCTTGAGTCCCAGCCTCACGTATCCATCTGCTTACTAAACATATCCTCTTGGATGTTAATAAGCATCTAACACTTAATGAAGTCAAAAGAAAACACTTGACTCCACTCTTTTAACTTCCAGAAAAAGGCTCTGCCTTTTTCAGTGTTGTAAATGACACCATCACTTGCCCAGTGGCTCAGGCCAAAAGTTTTGGAATCACTCCTGATGTATCTCTTTCTCAAAGTCCTTACTTATTAAACATAATTGTTGTTATCATGGCAATGTCCACCTTTCTCCAATGTTGCTTCCTCCCGTGACTTCTTCATTGACAACAGAGAAAACTTACTAAAATAAGCAAATTTGATCATGTCAATTCTACCCCTTCATCAACTAAATATTCTTTAATAGCTCCCCATAACATATAAAGTCCATTATTCTCAGTGTAACATAGAGGACCTTTCATGAAGCCTGTCTCTCCATCTTATCTGTCATCATAATGCACTCTAGCTGAATCAGCCAGCTAGCTGCCCTAGGCTCTTTGTATTTCTCTGAATGGGCCAGCCCCTAGGATTCCATGCCTTTGTATCTGAATTTCTCTCTTCTTAGCTTGCCCTTCCCCAACCTTTTCTACTTCATGCAGTTTTGTCTTTCAGAACCCATCCAAACACCACTTCTTCCCAGCATCTTTCTTTGACCGTCTAAGTTTAGTAGTACTCAGTGGGTACGTCCACTACTTACTTTTTACACTCCGTGATAACTGTATGTTTACTTTCCCTTTCCACCTCGTACTGCAAGTTTCTTTTGAGCAGAAACTGACTGAATTTCACATACAAATTACCAAGTATAAAGCCTGATATGTATTAGACACTCAAATATTCTAGAAGGAAGAAAGGAAGAACAGGAGAGAGGAGAGAAGAGATTAAATAAAGTTCATGGATTGTTTAGCATCTAGAGTTGTGATCTTGTGTTACATGATTTCCTAGGGTGTACAACAGAAAAGATCCAACAGAATAAATTATGATACAAAGAGGGGAAAAAAAGGTACCTTCCTCCAGGCCGCATGATTCCCTACAAAGTATCACATCAGACCAGCAGATGTAATTCTCCTACACAATGAGAGGAGCATTACCATTTCATGAGCAGTGCTAGTAATTTCCCTGTTCCAATGGGGCAAAGCCTAATAGCATAAGAAAATTCCAGGAAGAGGGCACTTAAGTGATATAGCCCATGGATAGCCATGGGCCTGCTTTCTGTCCCAGCTGGTCTCCTACCAACCATCATGGGGCCCATGATACTATTTGGGAAACAACAGTCAATATCCTAAGATTTTCCTTATTCACCATAATATAGAAAACTCTTTATTATAACAAGGAAACAAATCCTGATCAATTGATAGAAATTATGCACAATTTCCCAAAACAATTCAAAGTAATTTTCCAGATAAAAATTCTTTCTATTTATAAATGCCCTGATAGTATTCAGAAGTCCCATTTGCATTCTACTTCTTCAATAATCTCTAATTACATTTACTCTTTTTTAAGTACCATCCTTGAAGATGTAATTTGAAAAAAAATTATTGTCTTGTTATTACAGTATATTAGATATCTGTTATTATAAAATATTACTCCAAATTTACAGCTTAAAACAACAGACATTTATTATCTTACAGTTTCTGTGTCATAGAAAATTTGTAGTGGCTTAGCTGGATGGTTCTGGCTCCATGTGTCTCGTGAGATTGCAAGGCAACATGTTAGCTTGGACTGCAGTTATCTGAAGGCTTGATTGGGGCTGGAAGATCCATTACCAAGCTGGCTCACTCACATGTGTCTGGCAGGAGGCCTCAGTTCCTTGCCACATGAACCTTTCCATAGGGTCTGCTTGAGTGTCCTTATGTCACTCTGTGAGAGTAAGTAATACAAGAGAGAGCAGGAAGGAAATACAATGTCTTTTATGACATATTATAGCAAGTGACGTGCAATCATTTCTGCTGTATTCTATTCATTAAAAGCAAGTTACTAAATCCAATTGACAAGCAAGAGGTACTGAATTAAACTCCACCTTTTGAAAGGAAAAACATCAAAGAATTTTTAGACATATTTCACCATCACATATGGGTATTATAAAAACAATATTGCTTTTTACTTAACAAAAATACATAGTATTTCAGCTTTATTAAGTCTGCTTTTACAGTGAAACCATCAAGTGATAACATGCCTTGTATTATAGGAATACTTAGACTCCAAAATGAGTTTTTTAATAAATTTTATTATAAGTCTCTATCTGCCTTGATTTTCATTGAATGGGAGGGGAAGAAAATGCACAGCTGTTTGCACTCTAGCCTCAGACTAGAAAAAGACTATCGGATCATTAAATCCTGTATGCTTCTCTTTGACTTCCTATAGTTTAAAATACCTAGGTTAGGAGACCAATCGTTTGATAGTGGACTGTACAACAAATAAAAAGTATCCTGAATGAGACTTCCCATTGGTGTGCCTGTTTGGGGGGAGGAAGAAGTGTGTTTATGGTGGAGATTTTTAGCTGTTGTTCCCCCTCCTCCTTCTCACTTTCCCTTTCCCCATCTCCTTCCCATTTTTATTCCTTTTCCTCTTCCTCTCTATCTCGTTGGAAGCCAAGATTTCAGCTGACATACCCAAGAGAGGTGGAGAGACCTAACATTTCCGAGGCCGAACTTTTGGCTGCTCTTAGCCTTCTTAATTTATTTTGGCTACACAGATTAAGCAACAAGCTTGTTGGCTGCCCATTTACCATTGTCCCTGGGACATTATCTTCTGTTAACCATTTCTAAGCTTTTTGTAGGTCAGGACCCCTGGTTGAAATTACAATCTTTGTCTCTCATTAGAGTAATTGCACACATTTTGCTTTCTGCCTGCACTCTGTTGTCTTAGGTTCTCTCATTCCTAATGGTGTCAAGGAGCTAGTTCTGTAATAGCATCTCTTCCAGGCCTTCTGCAGAATATACCTAGTTGGCAGATTTTCCAGCTTTATGAAATATATCCATTCTAACATTTCATTTCCTTTAAGCCTCTTGATTTCTTCCTCATCAATATGCCACAGAGTTTCTTGCATTTCTATGTTATTTAGTGAAGGCCTTTACTTGTTTCATAGAGCTTGGAATATTCCATATTTATCCTAGCAGCATGTTAACTGTACCTTCCTGAATCCTTCTCAGGGCATTAAGTCTCACATCACAGGAAAGTGCTTCTATATTGACAAAGTCTCCCTAACTGAACTTTATGCTTTCCTTGAGCCAGCATTCTTAAGATCCAGACTCAGATATTCTCTACTGTTGCTTCTTAAATCTCGATAACCTTAGGCATGAGGTCTCTTTCCTCCCCTTAGCATATCTACAATGCCCCTGGCCAGGTGTTTTTTGTGTGCTTACCCTAGTTATTGGTCTGATGGCCAGGAATGGAAAGGAGGGTAGGTCCTAGGTGCTCACATGTTGTCTTGCATGGCAGAGGCCTATGCATCATCTTCAGGTGAGAGAGAAGCATTAGTATTATTATAATGAGGAGTGGGCCACTTCTGCAGCCCAAGAAGGCTCAGGGGAAGAAGAGACTTAAAATTTTCAATGCATCTACCTGTGTGTCTCCATCCCAAGTCTCAGGAGGCCATTTATACCCAACAATGGACCTGAACTTGACAGAGCAGACTTGCAGGGGTTGAGAATTCAACCCACTAGAGATCTCTACTTCTATTTTAATTAAGTCCTAGGGCTGGTATTCACCTTTTTCTATCTGGGTTGCAGAAAATGAAAGACTCTTTGTGCTACTGAGGAGGTCATCTGGTTTTTACACTTCACCTTAAATTGGTGATTAATCACCCTCAGACATTTATTAACTTTTTCCAATGTTTGATTACCTTCAACCACCATCATTAAGTTTCATAGTCTTTATAAGAACTACTTACCCCAAATCTCTCAAAGGCAAGATATTCTTTCTGCTATTGCATTCATTCTGCTTGTATTTCACCACTTTTTCAGCACTGATGAAAATCAAGCAATTGTTCTGGTACAGTGGGGTATACTTCTAGCTGACAAGTGGGCAGTCCAGCAGAAGGGTGACTTTAGAATCTGTTTCTCAAATCATATCTGGTACCAAATGTCTAAGAAGGTTTCCCAGAAATCCAACTCTGAAACAGAGATTTGCATGCATGTTGCTTATTGAAGGTATTCTCTTAGGAACAATACCTGCAAGGAAGTGACAGAAGCAGGATTGGTTAGAAGGAAACCTCACCCATCCCCTCAGGGAGCTCTGGACCTGGGATGGACATTCTAAATGATTCTGAATTGAAACAAGGAAGCCAAGCCTGTATTTCTATTTCAACCAGTCATTGGTGTGGGTTGACCTCTGCAAGGGTCCAACCTTGACCACAGGAGGTTCGTTGAGCAAAAAGAATTCCTAGATCAGGACCTTGGAAGTTGAGAAGGGAGTAAGGAAGCTTTCTAAATAAGGGATAATATGGCATAGATATAGAAAAGCATACTTTTTTGTGAGAAAACAGTGAATAGTTCATTTGTACTATAATAAAAAATGCAACGAAAGGGTATAAGTGAAAGACGCCTATGATATAATGGGTATAAGTGGGAAATAAGTCAATTGGACCAAAGTGTGAAAGACTATGGAAACCAGAGGAAGGGGTTTAATCTTCATTTAGTAATAGGAAGGTTCTTCTGAGTTAAAGATGATATAAAATTTTTTGAGTTGAGGATGAAAGAAAACATTTTTCTGATTTGTCAAATTCAGTCTATTGATTGCTAAATTTCAATTTATAACACATTTTTATATGTTTCAAAGATACTTCCAATATGTTTACCTTTCCGTTTCCTCTTTCTATAAACATAATATACACTGCACACTTCCTTTAATAGCAGAAAAATAGAATTGGTTGCCTGGTTGGCTTGTAAAAAAGGGATTTGCATAGAAACGGTCTACTAGAAGCAATATATTTGACAGTTTGGAATAAGCAATAACATGTGATGATTTTCATATTGCTCTTCAATATCTCAGAGGTATAAAAACCATTACTTGAGTCATTAAAGTTAGAATGAACAGTGGGGAATTCACTCTATGAAGAAAATATTTCCGTCGGCAGAATGCTGAAACTGTTGATCTCATAATTATGCAACTCCTAATTTCTATTTAGCTAAACTTTATTTAAATTAATATGACTTTTTCCTGTTGCCTTGGAATACCAATCTCTAAAGACATTTGGTAGCTACACTGTGTAATCTAACAGAGCACTTACTGATTTTCTATGTCTTCTATTTCAGCTTTTAGTCTAGGATATGCTGACATAACATCCCATAACTCCAACTCTGCTCTACTTAGGAACAGCAGGACAAGCAGCAATTTCTAGAAACTGCTTTCTAAATGGTAAGAAAAGTGGTATTTCAACATTAAGTGCCAGGAAAGTAATAATGCCTACAAGTTTACTTTCTCCTTTTCTGTTTCTTATGATTCAAATGAAAGCATGACTCTAGTCTGAATACATTACAAATTCCCTACTTACTTTACATTTATTAATAAAATTCCATACATGCCAGAATAAGATTCTTTGGTTTGTCTCTCCCCATATTTGTCACTTATGGGGAGACACTTTGTTAGCATATTAACGCATCAAAGTTTTACTATGCAAAACTGTCTATATTGGTATGTAAGCAATAAAACAGTGTGTATTACAGTGTTTCACTCTGAAAAGTAAGAGTACAACTTGCCAATGAAATAGAACTTGCTGACACAACCTCAAAGAATGAAAGCCTTTGTGGTGGGAAGTGGTGGGAGTGGTGAGTCTTTTGGCTACATAGGAAAGTCTTTGAAAGTTTAGAAATAAACAGTAAAAACATTTTCACAATCCTCTGGACACTGCATGTACTCCTGATCGGTTACCGGAAAATCTGGGTCCTTTCTGGGGATGATTTTTCCCATGTAGGCAGCAAGGCAGAGGCAGACTTAAAACAGACAGGGCTTTACAGGCCAGGAAGCACTTTTACATATTTATCTCATTTGGCCATTATGACAACCTCATGAGATAAGAAAAGTCAGGATCATTCCACTGTATACAAATGAGAAAATGGAACCAAAAGAAGTTATCCAAGATGACGTAATCAGTAAGTGGCAGCAGAATCAGTGGTGAACCTAGACTAACTCTTCCAAACCGTGTTAATTTCACTCCACCACACTCCGATTTTCAGAGTTTAGCTATTTGGTTGACCTAAGCTGTAAGTTAGTAGAAAATACACACCTCAGAGTGTCTTCTGTTTATACCTGGAAAAATAACACTTTAAGAGGAAAGATTTGGTGCTTTCAAGTTGTCTGGAGGCATCTCAAGTTTCAAGATTGGAAACACAAAAGCTGTGTCAAAGTCCGCACTTTAAAATTAAAGCCTCCACAGAGCAACACATCATCTATGTACTATTCTTACTAAACTGCGAATCTAGTCACAATTTGAAAATGGAACATTCTTCAAAACAGCTGGCCTGGGCCCCTCCAAACTGTCAATGTTATAAAGACAGCAAAAGAGGTGATTGTTCTGGATTAATGGAGAAAAAAGAGATGTGGCAAGAAATGCAATGCACGACTGGGTCCTAGATGGGGAAAATTATTGGGACAATTGATGAAATTTGAAATAGGGATTTCATACCAAGGATCATTGTACTGATATCAAGTTGCTTGAGAATGGCAATGGTATTAATGTGTAGGAGAATGGCCTTATTATTAGAAAATATATGCTGAATTCTATAGAGGTGAAGAATCATGATGCTTGCAAATTACTTACAAATGGTTCCACAAAAATCACAAGTATATATGTATTATACATGCATATAACTTATATATATTACATACATATATATAGAGAGAGAAGCAATTTTGATTAAAAATAGCAAATGGCAAGTCTAGGTAAAGGATGATACATCAATGTTCCTTGTATTATTCTTGCAACTTTTATGTTGGTTTGAAATCTTTCAACATAAAGAGTAAGAAATACCACAATAAAATTTTTTCTGAATTGTTCAATTGACTTAACTTGGATTATAATAATTTTGCATAAATTATTAATACCACTCAGACATTTGATGAAGATGTTACACAGAGTCGGGTTTCCATATGAATGAGAGAAACATACTTTAAGCCTTAGGATAGTCTTAATTTATATTGTTATTTCCAGCATGAGTATCAAACTTTTACTTTAGTAGTAATAAAATAAATAAAAAGATGGGAAGAAAGAGCAATGAGAGAAAGACGGAAAAATAGAGAAGAAAAAAGGAAAAGTGTATTTCCATGTTTTCATGTATTAGTTCTTTTTTTTTTTTAATTTTTTATTTATTTATTTATTTTTTTTTATTGTTTGTTGTTTATAGGGGTACAGGTGTTTAGGTTACGTATGATGCCCTTGCCCCCCCTTCCCCCCAAGTCCCAGTCCCAAGCATGTCCATCTCTCGGAGGGTGCGCATTGCACCCTTTGTGTATGCATATATCCGTCCC